>OZ010797.1:220597228-221197228 GCA_963932465.1 Maratus speciosus | reverse complement strand
AACACCCAGAACATACCGATGGCGCCGAGAGAACTTCGGCTCAATTGATCCCAAAATATATGCATTTACTACTTGAAATGCGAGTTCTGGTCTTCCGACCGCCTCAATACGTGTTATATCCGTTACTTTTGTTTTTTGGCGCATTTGATAATCATGACAAACAGCGCATAATTGTTTTACTTGTTTTGGAATTCCTTCCCACAAAAACGACATATCAATTCTATCTCTTGTTTTCTTAGCAGCTAAGTGTCCACCAGTTGGTTTTTCATGTGCAAATCTCAAAATTTCTTGTCTTCTGTAGGCAGGTACAACAAGTTTAACATAAGTTTGTCCTCCAAACTTGCGTCTATGATACAATAAACCGGATTCTACCCAATGATTACTTATCTGCCGTTTTGCATCTTCAAAGCATTTTTCTAATATAGAACAGGCAAATTGCTCCTTTTTCAACAGTTGCGCTTTTGAAACCGAAGGATTTAACTTCAGGTCCTCGTTTCAATCTTTTTCGGGAAAAATAGTTGCCTCGGCCAGAGTAGGAATCACATCAAAATCTGAAGCTCATCCGTATTCATCTTCGTCATTTAGATATTTTTCCAGTTTTTTCTCCTGGAGACCTTCCCTCGACATTGAACACAGGTTTTTCTTTGTTTTCTTCAACCGGGGTGATATCTATCTCATCCCCTAAATACAACTTCTGCTGTTCTTTTAAGAGAGCGAAAACCCTGGGAGTGATAAAGCTTCTTCGTGTAATCCTTCCACTATCGCAACCTGTACTGGTACATACGGAATAACCTCATCATCTGTCCGTAGACTTAGCGGGACGGAAACAAGCTTTGCTTCTACAGGACTCCCTATTGTGGGCTGCCAGAAAACATTTCCAAATGACTGTAAATGCTCTTCCGGCACCCCCGAATAATCAAAGCCATTAAACATTCCGGTTAATAATCATGTATACTTTTCTGAAATTTCTTTCAGTTTTAAAATATCTAAATCTATAGTTAAAAATATCTCTGAAAGATAATCTTTGTCCCCCATTGGAGCATACCCCAATAGCAAGAGATATCGGCTTAATTTCGGCCTAATACCAGAATTGTCGGGAAATGATCAGTAGTTGAAAGGAGAGCTTCACATAATGTCGTCTGAACAAAATCTACCGATTAATCTAGATAATATCGTGGAAAAACGTCGGCATGAAATTGTATACTTATTACAAGTCAATTAATCGGAAAAGTATCCTTATGCATGTAATCGGCCGGCAATCGGAAAGTAATGAAAAATGAATCTTTTTACTGAGTTGTTATTGTTAGTTTCCGCTGTATAGATACCCCCTGCAGTGATGATAGGGGATGTGTGTCACGTGAATAAATCTGTCCAATGTGCTGCAGTATCTTATCTGCCTCCCGCTCAAAATAGTTTTTCACGTTTCTTGGACATCATTTGTAAATGGACAGTCGAAGGAATAGGGGAAAAATACTTTCCAAGAAATGTTCTTTGGTGAGAATGCAATATTATTTGCAAATCAGTAAACTTAAAACCCTTAAAAACTTACAGATAGCAGGGCAATTACTGTAAAAGTAAACTGACAATTTAAAAGCATTTGTTTGTTCTTTCTTTCTTTTTTTTCAATATTTACGTATAGGCATTCACACTTAAAATTATACTTAATAAAATGTTTAGAGATATTTGCTGTTTTGTTGATTTAGATAAATAAATTGAAAATTATAAGATCTGAAATTTAGATTAATTTAGGATAATATCTGAAATTTAGACTATTACAACAACAAACTATTTGCTCTAAATGTATTTTCTTAGTTATGAATTAAAAATTTTTAATTTAAAATTAATTTATTTAGAAATACTTCAGGCAATGTTATTGTATAAATTATAATGAAGTTGATCATCTTTTCTTTTATTTTCTCTCTAAAGTAATAAATTTAATTTTATAACTTTTAAAGGTTAAAAAAATATCTGAACTTTTTTTAATTAAAATTATTATTAGATAAATAAATTGAAAATTATAAGATCAAAAATTTAGATTATATCAGAAATTTAGATTTACAACAACGAACTATTTCTTCTAAATGTATTTTCTTAATTATGAATTAGAAATTACTGAGTTAAAAATTAATTTATTTAGAAATAATTCCGGTAATGTTATAGTATAAAGTATAAAGAAGTTGATCATCTTTTTCCCACCAGATAGTGATAAATTTAATTTTATACATTTTAAAAGTTAAAAATCGATGACTGAATATATTTTTTTTTTGTTAAAATAATTATTAGATGAATAAATTGAAATTTATAATATCTGACATTTAGATTATATAAGGATAATATCTGAAATTTAGACTATTACAACAACAAACAATTAGAAATTTCTGATTTAAAAATTAATTTATTTAAAAATAATTCAGATAATGTATTGTATAAATTATAAATAAATTTATTATCTTTTTTTTCCCCAAATAGTGATAAATTTAATTTTATACCTTTTTATAAGTTAAAAAAATGACTGAATATTTTTTTAATTATATTCATTATTGAAAATTTTAAGATCTGAAATTTAGATTATATCAGGATAATATCTGAAATTTAGACTTTTACAACAACAACAAAATATTTGCTCTAAATGTATTTTCTTAGTTATGAATTATAAATTTCTGATTAAAAAATTAATTTATTTAGAAAAAATTAAGATAATGTTATTGTATAAATTATAAAGAATTTGATCCTATTTTTTTTTTTTCTCCAGATAATAATAAATTTCATTTTATAGCTTTTAAAAGTAAAAAAAAAAAAAAAAAAAAAAAAAAAAAAAAAAAAAAAAAAAAACTGTTTTTGTTTTAATTAAAATAATTATTTAGATATTAAAAAAAAGAAATTTTCCCCCATAAATAACAAAAATTTAATGAGACGCTTTAAATGATAGACATTTCACAGCCAGGACGCAATGTTAAATGAGAATATTTTACATTGTACCATGCAAAAAATTATCTAATTAAAATGTATCAAAGTTCGTTTTAATTCAAACAGTAAATATTGTTAGACGGAAATATTTTCCACTATAAAATACAAAAATGTTTTCATATCGAGGTCGTAATTAATTAACAGGTAAGACATTTTGTTTAATTGAATTTCTAAAAATTGCTGATCTCGGGATGAAAATTAGAATTAATTATTCTTTCTAAGATGCAATAATATTTGTATATCAACAGTGTGAGTTACTTATAAGCAAGAATATAATTTTTAAATTAAATGTAATTTTATTTGTATCTTACAATGGAAAATTAATTGTAATTTTAACTGTAAAATTATTTAACAGCAATATTTTGACTTTAAACAAAACAAGATTTATTACATTTCAATTAGTTACATCCTTGATATGGAAATATTTTTGCATCTTATAGTGGAAAATATTCCCAATTAACAATATTTATTTTTTTAATTAAAACGAATCTTTATACGTTTTAAATGCTATTTTTGCATCGTACAAATTCTTCTATTCGATATGATTAGCTAATCGACAAAAGATCATATGATATTGCAAAGTACTCGGTAAAAGATTACCAAGTGACCAAATTATCGAAAACTAATACGCAAAGGCTTCATAACCGATTCAATTGTAGTCGAGAGGTGATGCTCGACAGGTGATCAGCCTTGCGGACAAGAAGTCATATCTGCCGACCCCGGAAAATGAGATTGCCAGGATGAAATATAGTCGAGTTAGGACTTTCGGCGGAAGTTCGGCCAAGGATTATTTGCTGTTTGGGATTCCTGCAAATTTCGAAGCTTCAATAATTCTAAATTACACCTCACCAATCGAAATGGAAATGTTTATCCGTAATCGGGGCTTTTTCTATAAATTGATTTTATCCGCGGTTTAAAGCAATAAGCAACTCTATTGCTGAAGCTAACGAAAAAATTTTAAATTATCCTATATATATATATATTTTAAATGATCCTGTATATATGTATAAATATGCAAATTGGGATCATCAAATGTTTCTACAATAACATGTGATAAAGTGTTAATTGCATATGCTTTAATTTATCTAAATTTTTTGCTTAATTGATGCATTTATTCTTCTTTAAATGTTGCGTGAATGAAGTCACAGCTAGTATTTCAAACATGAGCAATTCGGTTAGAATGTGATTTAAAATAAATAAGGAAAACAATAAAGGATTATTAAAAAAACTACCCTGTATAATATGCGACAGCTAAAGTATATAATGTTGATTTTTGTAAAGATACTTATCTGAATTCTTTTTAAGGGTACATTGTTCAGTTGGAAATGCATCCAGAGGAACATTTTAACACCATTGATTCAATCCAAGCTATGGTTGTTTTTCACGATCCACGCAAAGCAGCGAATCCTATGACAGAAGGGATACTTTTAACATCCGGAAAATGGCACTATTTATTCCCAACTATGGTAGGCATTGATGCTACATGTAGTTTTTTTTGTATTTCTTGTTTTACATATTGTTTGAAAAAATCAGCCCATTTTTGAGTGCAAAAATCCATCGTATAACAAGGAATAAAAGAAATTTTTACTATAATTTTTTTTTAAAGAATTAAACTAAAATTTTCTCAGTAAGTGCCACCACAATTAATATTATTTAAAGCATGACTTAAAAATAATTCTTATTTAAGCTAGATTATTTTTTATTTCATATAGATCGAAGTAAAAATATACGAAGTATTTATTATAAAAATAAATTAATATGGAGTACAGTAGTAAGGTATCTCTATGATGGGTCCCTAAAACATAAAGTTATTTTAACATGTTTTGAGGGCAAAACGGGGTATTTTAACTAAAAGAGGAGGTAACTAATTTGTTTAAGTAGGTCAACTGGACTATCGTTTGTTACGTATTTGGTATTTCTGAATCGAATGACATCGTCCGCAAGTCCATACGGTCATTTCTTACAATATTACGGGACGTTTTATGAATACGAAGTCGAAAATTTTACTTTAGTGCAGGTAAAATAGGTTTTTAGAACAACAACAGATGGCCATTCGTGAAAGTTTGTGAATAACCTCGTTTTGGCACTAGAAAGGAAGATCAGGTGAGTCCCATCAAAAATAAAATTGTTTTATAGTGCTTTGTTATTTCAAATAGAGGACATTTTAACTCGGGGGCAAGGCACTCAATTGTTTGTAGTTAGGTCAAATGGGTATTATTTATTATGCATCATTTACTTCTGAAACGAATAACACTGTACGCAAAACAATATGATCCTTCGTTACAAAGTTGCGGCATGTTTTATGAAAACAAAGACGAAAATTATACTTTATTATTCAGCACATCTTCTTTATACTTATTTTACTTTCAAAACATTTTCTTTATACCATATTAAATAATCTCAAACTTGTTAAATGTCACCAAAATAGCAATAATCAAAATCAGGGTCATCTCAATCTTCTTGAAGGTCATCAAATTATCAAAATCCATGCATTCATAATTTTGTAGTCATAAAACCATTCATGACTTTGTAATCATTAAACCATTCATGACTTTGTAATCAGAAAACTATTCATGACTCCGTATTCATAAAACCTACCGAAACTTTATAACGATTGATCATATACACTTATGGATGGTCTTATTTGATTTAGAATTTAAAAAAAATCATAATAAGCAAAACCCCACTTGACCTATTTAAACTAGTCGGATATGCCAATCCCAAAACTTTCTTCCATCTCATACCTGTTAATTATTCAAAATTCAACATGACACAGTAAAAAGTATATGGCAATATATGCCCCTTATGAGGATTCTAAAGGTATGGAATTCCGTACATTAGTTCTTGAGATATGACTATCTCTGAAATCTTGTAAATCAAGCAAAATACAGTCTAACAGCGCCACCAATTGGGTGATTTATACCGAAACCTAATCAGCAACAACTTATGTCAACGTCTGACATATTTGAAGTTTGGAGAAAATCCGTGCATTACTTTTTGAGATAGGCCTATTGCAGAAATTGTAAAACAATTCCACATGGCAACGCCACCTTTTGAGCGATTTACACAAAAAACTAATTAGGACCAAATTCATGCATTAGTTCTTGAGATACAACTATTGTGGGAATCGTGTAAAATACAGCACAATAGCGCCACCTGTTGGGCGATTTACACGAAAAACTAAACAGTACTAATTTATATCAAGTACTAACTGATAAAAATTTGTTTTGTTGAAAATTTGTTGAAAAAAAGTTTGATGAAAATTTGTGCATTAGTTCTTGAGATAGAGCTATTGCAATAATCATGAATAATGCAGCAGAGCATCGCCATCTGTTGGGCGATTTTCACCAAAAATAATCAACAGCAAATTATATCAAAGGCTAACTGAATCTAAAGTTTTATGAAATTCCGTGCATTAGTTCTTGAGATATAGCTATTGCGGAAATCGTGAAAAATGCAGCACAGCAGCGCCACCTGTCGGCCGATTTACACAAAAAGCTAATCAAAACCACTTAATATCAAGGTCTAACTCGATATAAAGTTTTGTGAAATGCCACGCATTAGTTCTTGAGAAAGAGCGCCCACAAAATTTTTGTCACACACAGACTCACAGGGTGACAAGAGTGACAGACAGAGTGACGGATAGAGTGACAAACAAACATTTCCTAAAAACCATCAATTCGTGTTCAGGACCTTCTAAAACGTATAAATCTATCGAAAACCGGAAGTTGAAAATTTTCACGAATCCAATACTTTCTTCTTGTAAAGATAGAAGAAAGTAAAAAAAGTTGAGTTCTTCAGATTGAAAATGTCCCTTTTGCCCCCAAAACACAGTAAAACAACGTTTTTAGAAGGGGGATTCGTCAGAGCTTAATTTCTCGTGGCAAAACGAAGTTTTTCACAAATTTCCGTAAATGACCATCAGTTTTCGCGTATTATCAACGCCCTCTAGATAAGGGAGACACGCTTTGTTGTGAGGTCAAGAAATGTCACATGAGGCAGGTAAAACACAGAAAAAAATTCTAACAACTTGCATGTTTCGATTTTGTTAGCTCGTGGAATTATTAATTATTAGTAGATCATAAGAATTAAAAATTCCCCGAGTCAACGAAATCGAAACATGCAAGTTCATCGAATGTTTTTTCTTTGTTTTTCCTTATTTGTGAGACGTTTCGTAAAGTTACAAGAAAGTGTTTCATGGCTTTCTCAAATCTAGGAGGCGTCGGTATTACTTTATGTTTAGTCTATTTTGCCTGCGCTTTATATGTATTTCAAATTTTACACCACAGAGCAGGAAAACCAAAAATACTTTCAAGTATAATTTGTTTGAAAACTGTATCTCAGTTTAATGATTGTTTATGTTTTTAAAAATATTTTTAACCCTTAAATGAATGATTTTTTATTTTGTTACGAAAAATTTATATATGATTGTCCGAAAGGTTTATTACACGGGAAAAATAATGCAGATAATCAGATACATTTTTCGTATAATACGTCAACCTTTTCTTGTGTTGCATATTTGCAATATAAGTAAATATTAAAATATTACAAATTAATAAATATTGTAATAAGCATGAATCTAAATACCTTATTTTATGCATCCTTTTATTTTGTAAAACTTAACCCTGAAATGCACGAATTATTTCTTTAGACTTGTGTTTTTTATTCTTATAATAAAGATTAGACAGTAGAAATTTTAAGATAGATTTTAGATTTATTTAGTACCATATTTTTGTCCTTTTTGAGGATTAATATTTCTATATAAATATAGTGGTTGCTAGAGTTAAATGAAAAGTAACGCTGATATGCATTTAAGGGTTAAAGTATGAAATATTTTTAATTTATGACGTGCAGCCCCATTATGAACTATAAACATTTTGCACTTAAAATAATATCAATAGTTCTGCGTTTCTTTCTGGCTAATATTAGAGAGTGAAATTAAAACTTCATAAATAATGTAATATAATATAATATTGATAAAATACAAATATAACAGTCATGTAAAAACTACGCACTTAAAATGCTAAAATGTCTAACATGAAAGTACAGCTTTTAATAAATTTCAAATCTTTGATGATTACATTATTGATATAAAAATGCGTTTATGTGTTATGAACAATGTGTATGAACAATGTAAAAGTATATATTAAACATGAGAAATCCATTACAGCTTTCGACTGTGTTCTACGTCATCCAAGAATTCGGGATTGGGTACCATAGTATATATAAAATCCAAATGTGGGTTTCGATCCACCCACTTATAATATAAAAATTTTGAATGTATATTTAAAAATTTAAAAGGAGTAGAAGTATTTTATGAAGATGCACGAATCGCAAAACCAGATTTCCAGAATAATTCGTCCAGATTATTAAAAGTTTTCTCTTCATGGCGTCATGGATTAAGATTACGTAATTACAGGTAAAAGCAAGTTTTTCAAAATTATTTTCAATTTTTGGGATTAAAGATAAATCTACACGATTTATCTAAAACTTATAAAAAGATTGCTACAATTAGGACAGGTAAATCTACAAAGGTTGTTGAGAAAATTTCAGTTTTTTTTTTTTTTTTTTTTTTTTTTTTTTTTTTTTTTTTTTTTACAGGTTTAGTATATTTTTATTCCAGATTCTCACACAAGTTTATACTTTAGCAAATTCACTAAGTATCTGGACTAAACTGACGTACAACTAAAATTTGATAAAAAGTATCAAGAAGCAGTCAAAAACATTAAAGAAGAAATCTGTTCTGTGAAAGCATTTGCACAGTACGACTCTAAACTTCATATTTTATTTTGCAGCCAATTCATCATTAGTCGACTTGCGGAAGTACTGTTTAATAGAGTTCCAGTTGTATTCGAGAGACCCCAAGGCATATATTCAAGAATATCTTTAGTACAAAAAATGCTACCCGCAGATTAATAAATATGCTCTGTTCTGTACAAAGTTTGGTCTGTATAAATGTGTTATATTTAATTTAAGGGGACAGGAGACTTTGAAAATAACCAAAATCGACCAAAAATACGATTATTATTTTCGTTTTATTAATATTTAACGTAGTTAACTGTATCCTTTGCAAAACACTTTATGCAGCTATTTCCTTTACTTGCAAATTTGTGCGTATTAGGTATATTTCGTATGAAATACTACCTATTGCGATCGCTCCTGTGTTGGAATTTCTGAAATATTTTTGCAGATCTACATCGACCCTGACCCCTAGAGCAACACAGAACCCAGTAAAAAACTTTATCTATATCTCTATCTTATATATATATAAGTTTTTTATGGACACGATAATTTCCGCAATTCTGCACAAATCTCTTCCAATAAGATACGTAAAATCAAGGGGTAGAAAATCTCGGTCAAGTTCGTTAATTGTCAAAATCGGACCAAGGGGATGGAAATATCGAGGGATTTTGTACAAACCGAAAAAAACCTATAACGTCTTAATTTTTATACATATCAAATCAGTTTAGCGGTGTCACTTTTCTGTGTATCACTTTTCTGTTTGAACAGCACGATAATTTGATCGGCTTTAAAAAGATTTCGGAAGATTGGATTATAATTTGAATCTGAGAATTATAATCTGACGTAATTTTCACCAAACTTTTCTTTTTCTTTTTAATATTCACGTAAAAATACTTTTGTTCGAAATAAAATGTTATGATCATCTTAAAATATCAAATAAATGTCTCGAGCAATTTTTAAATTTAAACTGTTTTGCAATATTATTTTTTGTTCATTTTATATAATAAGTGTAATGTGACGTAAATTTTCCTATTTAAGCCTTCTAACGCGTGTTTATGAATTTATTATTTTACAATGTTCGGTCTCTTTTAAAATTCACGTGTAATTATAGTTTTTATGACGTAATTTTCAATGAGTTCCTGCTTTTTATATTTTCTGTTTATAATAGCCACGTGTAAAATAAATTTTTTATTTGAAGTAAACATTATTGCTTGCGCTGTTTATATAACTGGCAACAGTTTAAATTAATAACATTTTCTAAAATTTGTAAAAAATATCTCTCGAAATGCTGAAAATTTGAATTTAAAATTGAAATAAAACTTCAAAAAAGGAGTCAAATAAGAAAAATAAATGCAATGTGCACACCAGGAAATTATAACGTATACAATGATCTAAAAATGATTAAATTCTCATGTATAAAACTTTTTTAATGGAACGATTTTGTCCAACTTTAGCATTAAATATCTCTTAAAATAATTCTTCGATTTGAAAACTGTCTGCATCAGCGTGTTTATCAAACATTTCTCTATAATACCACCGATTTTCATATTTTTGTATGCAACAGTTTTTTTAATATTAACGATGAAAGGCCATGCTTAAGCATTCAAATTGGATGTGGATCTACCCGGAATATCTACGCAGATATTCATTGGTCCATTTCCAAATCAAAACTTTTTTTATATATAGAAGGATAACTTAAGAAGATGTGGTAACTGCTCGTTTAACTGTAACTACGTTTTCTATGTTTGCATTTTATTTACTAACTTTAGAGGCAGTTCGTGGTATTTTACTTGGTAATTTTCTACGATGATACGTAATGTGATCTTTTTTATGTACGATTTCTTTTCAGAACTAAAATTTCCCGATTGCGGATTAAAATATGTTTTACGGTCAACTTTTTTAGTGTTTGCATTATGGGTGTTATCAGTAATCGGTGGCGAATACCTGACCGAAAAGCTTCCAGTAAAAAACTTGCAGCTGGAAATAAAGCTAAAGTACAAAGGTCATTTCTTCAAAACAAACATAAAGAATCCAGTAAAATCAAAAGTGAAATTCATAGTTGTTCTGTAAGTAGTAAAATGGGTGAAATTGATTCGCCTCTTTTTGCTCCAGCAACTGCTAGCGAGAGAATACTAAATTAAATTTTACAATTGTCATCCAAATGTGTATCCAGTGAAGTTGGAAATATGACAAGTGATTCTTCTTACGTTCTAAAGTATAATACAATGTGGGCTTCATTCATTTTTAATGTAATATTTATTAACTGTAAAAGAAATTATTTAGACCTTACGTGAATAAAGATGTGATTGATAATTTTGTTTCATACGATGACACTTGGCACAAACGGGGTCACACGTCTTTGTATTAGATAGGTATCGTGATTGATATTTTAACTGGATTTGTGTTTGAAATTTTATCAAAGTGTTCTTCCGAGTAGCAGCGCTCGAACAGCGCTCTTGGTTCAGATAGTGCTGATTTTCATATGTGGTTTGGAGGCAACAAAAATAAATGTCCTCAAAATTTTTATGGGTCGTCTCATGGAAAGGACAGCAGCTGAAATATCCTGGTAAAGATCACTACAAACTAGAGGAATTAGTTAGAGCACTATTCTTTCGGATGGTGATGCTAAAATCTTTCAGTATTTGCAGGGACTAAGTGTGTATGTTTATGGAGTAATAATTACAAAGAAGAATGCATGTTTCAAAGCATCTTGGAGTGAGGCTTCACAATAAAATAAAAGAGTGGCGTGCTAACTGTGTATCCATAGGAGGAAGAAAAACACGGAATTAAAAAAAAATAGAGGCAATAGTAAAACTTACAATTTCTATCGTATAGCAATGCGGGAAAATATGAATGATTTAATAGCATAAAAGCTGAAATTTATGCAAATTTATTGTATTCCTCCTCCATTTTCAATTTCGCCAAAACATTCAAAGTGTCCCACTCGAGCATAATATAAAAATGAAAACCCCAAATCACATTCCACTATAAAAACTAAACTGTCAAAAAATATTGTTTCAAAAATATTGCCAGTCTATCAAAGACAAGGAACTACGGAACTTTTGTCAAGGTATCCAATGGGGAAACGCAGAACTAGAATGAAAAATTGCATATCTTGTTTTGGAAAGACTGCACTAAAGAAACATTTGTTTCAAAGAAAAGACTTGAAATCTGTTGGGGAATATAACTTTGTTTGTGAAAAAAATACTAAAGATAGATCAAAAGACGGCAAATTATTTTCATTAATAATCGCACAAAACCCTGACCGACAACTTCTGAACCAGAGTCTGCACAACCACTAACAAATTCTCAAAAACAGTAAAAAATAATGCAGAATTTTTGAAAAAAGGCAACACTTATGCTGTTCAGGAATTTTAATTGCCTGTAAAAATGAGATATTTTCCCTATAGAGGACACAATCCCTGTTAGCATTTAGTGGAACTGTATGTGTAATAGCAGGCCCAAATTTCTTGAAACAGCCATGGATATTCTTTGAAGAAAGTATTGCCAAATAATTTTGTTATATACACGCTAAACATTGTAGACCGGGAGGCGGTAGTACAAAAAATCCCGCTATCGAGTTCAAGGTTGAAGTTCCCCTGAATTAGTTAAAATTCGATTCGCATATTAAAACGCAATAGGTTTGCCAAGTCATCTCTTGGTGGAAAACGCATGAAAACACGATTTTAGCGGTTGACTCGTAGGTTTACCATTGTGCTTTTCTGCTCCCAGTTCACCTTGTTTTCATATCTTTGGGTGCAGGAAAATACAATGGTAAACCTAACAGTCAACCGCTAAAATCGTGTTTTCGGGAGTTTTCCACCCAGATATGACTTGGCAAACCGATTGTGTTTTAAAAAGCGAATCGAGTTTTAACTGATTCTGGAATTTCAGACGCAAACTCGATGAGGTGATTGTCTGTGCTACCGCCTCCCGTTATAATTTTTTTCTGAAAATATTTACAGTAAATTGAAGAGTTTATACTAAAGTGTTACATAAATCGGTTACCAGCTTTTCATTTTGCGAATATTAATTAGAAATAATGTTTTGATGTTGAAGTTAAATGTTTTAGTTCATGATATGTCTTTCTATCTTTATTGGGTGGAGATAGGGGTGTGGATTTGTAAAAGCCAAATGTTTTTTAAATAATTTACTTTGTATACGCATACACTAAACGTTATTTAACTGTAAATATTTACAGAAAAAATAAGAGTTTATTGATGACGTGTTTCTGGAATGTTATGTAAATTGGTACTTTCATGTTAAACATGTGCAAATTTTACCAAATAGCATTTTTTACTCTCCAATAGGACATTTTATGTTTCTCGAGTTTAAATTAGAAACAATATTTTGGTGTTGAAATAAAAAGTTTTGTTTTATGATATTATTTCTTATGGGTTTTTTTGTAGAATGTGGAAGGTGTTTTAAATATAATGTGTGAAAGACATCATTTTAAATGAATATATGCATTTTAAATGAAAGTTAAGCATTTTAAATGAAATAAATCAAATGTTTATATAAATATAATATAAGTAAACTAGTCTTAATTTTTTCTACTATTAACCATGTAATAATAAGAATTCCAAAACATATATTAAAATACAATTATTTGCTTTAAAAACTTCATTTCAATAAAAACACATTAAAAATATAAAAAATAATTATTATATTATAGAAATGCTTATATTTTAAATGAAATAAATACAAAATAAATTATAGCAATGGGAACAATATTTGTCAATTTATCAGCTGTGCCTGGCTACTCATAAATCAAGTAAAAAGAAAAGTACAACTGGATAAAAAAATTATCAGAAAAGTTCAATATAGTTAGTTGTAGGATAGATAAAGATTCTATGAAAAACAACTCGTATTAAAGGTTCCCGCCAAGCCACAAATTTAAAACGACGGTCATAAAAAGACGTGATATCACGTAAAAATAAACGATATGGATGTGCATACTCTGAGTGCCGTGTAACAATCAATCACTACTCATAATATTTCCAGAGGACTCAGAGTAAAGTACAATATATGAAAACTGCTTGAAGATTTGCAGACTTTTATAATGCTTGTGTTTCTTGCACTTGTATATGAGTATGTGTTTAAAAATGTAATTCTTGTATTACTGCTCCCAGGAAACTGTAAAAAGTTGAAGCTTCCGTGTTTGCATGCCCAGTCTTACTTATCATTATGCAGGGCAGATTTGTTGATTTTATTTACCGTTATTTGAACGAGAAATAAAAGTTTTACTAGTAGAACTTTTTATGTAAAAATGTAAAAATTTTGATTTCTTAAAGTAATAAAAAAAAAAATAATGATCATATGCATATCAATAACAATGCACCTAATAATAAACGTTAACTAAACTGAGATATAATGCATTAAAGCTTGCGTAAACAAATTGCACATGACTGGGGAGAAATCTGTTCTGGTTAGGCTTTTGTTTTGATAGTATTATATAATCTATTAAAAACCAACTTTTCAAAAGTAAAAAAAAAAAGGCGAAAGTTGTGGCTAAAAAATGGTGTGATATCAAATTTCCAAGCTTATAGTGTGGTACTTATTTAACATTTTCCATTAAAAAATTTACCATTTGTAAGTCTTGTGCCTTTGTATACAGCGCCTGTTCAGTAAGTAATGAGACTGATTCCATAAAATCCGTTTATTTGAAGATAATTTTAATGACTTTTAATATCCTTCAAAATAGTATCCTCCTACATTAATACATCGTTGCCAACAACTCTACCACCCATTTATTACCGCCTGAAAGTTTTGAACTGGAATGCTGTTCAGAATGGGCGTTTTTTTTCTGCAAATGCACTAGATTTTCAAAACGATGTCCTGCTAAGCTGGATTTTCACCGAGGTAATAGAAATAAGCCTGACAGGGACTGATTTGGGCTTTACGGTGGTTGGAGAAGCGTTTTAATGCTTTAATTTGCCAGGAACAGTTTCACTTTAAAGGATTTGCTGGAACCAGCTGATCACAAATTTTCCACATTTGAAGTGGTTCCGTGACAATTTGATGCACAATCGATTTCGTAAGTCCCAATGTCCCCGCAATAATTCTGACACTCATCGGACTATCAGAAATCAAAAGCACTCGCATTTAGCCACATTGTTTGATATTCGAGAACTTGATGGACGCACAGCGCGTTGTTCGTCATCGGTCATCTCTTCCGTCTTTGAAGGTTTTGTGCCACCTAAACACTTGAGCTTTGGACAAAAAATGCTTTCCTAAGCTTCTTATAACGTGGGAAGACTCTCAATAGCCGATTTGTTTAGTTTTACGCAGAACATTAGCACTTTATCACTACTCGCCAGTCCACGTCATTCTGAAAACCAAACGCCTCATTCAAACACTTGTCTGCTTCACGAGCAATCAATGCGCTGTAAATACTCAAGGCCAACTGACTTCCGCTAGAATCTATAGCTGGTAGTCCCCACCGTACGTACCGCTTGCAAACTCCGTCCCGTTGGCCTTCTGTTTGGCGCGAAAAATTCAGTCTCATTACTTAATGGGCAGACCATGTATGTTGATAGAAATCGTTTTTTCTCCTGTACTAAATACATCATAAAGCGTTTCTGAAAATTAATTTTTTTTTAAATGTGCATGATGGACATGGCGGCCATCTTTCCATATTTTACACAAATCCAAAGTTAAAATACGAAATTCAAAATTGTTACTTAAACATACATTTTAAACTTTTCCTTTACTTTCTAATTCGGAGAATTTTGTGTCCTAAAATAGTGACGTATCTAAGGGATTTATCTCGTGATTTATTTCATTGAGTAATTAAACATTTAAAAACAATGAAAATCAATTTTTTTTCTTAAAATATTAGTCTTTTTAAATTTCTCTCTTAGCTGTTGAAATCCAAAGTTCGACATTGTTACTAAAACAAACGTATTATGCCTATCCTTTACGGAATTGTGTGCTTAGAAATTTGTGAGTTAAAATAATGTTGACGTATCTACGCGATACCTCTTATGATTACTTTTTAGTGTAACTGATCATTTAAAAGCAGTAACATTTAACTTCCTTTCTCAAAACAAAAGTCTTCTCTTAAGTTTATTTGACCGTAGTTAAAAGCAGATGTTCTTTATTTTATTAATGCAAACGTACTTTATTTACGAATTTGGGTGCTTAGAAATTTGTGTAAAATATAGAAAGATGGCCGCCAAGACCATCAAGCTTAATTTTAAAAACATTTGAATTTTCCGAACACGTTATGATGTATTTAGTACAAGAGAAAAGGATTTCTATCAACATATACGAAGATTCTCGACTTACAAATGGTAAACTTTTTTATGGAAAATGTTAAATAAGTACCATAATATAAGCTTGGAAATTTGATATCACATCATCTTTTAGCCAAACCTTTCATCTATTTTTTAGCTTTGTTTTTAATAGATTTCATTTATAGGGAGAAAAAAAGAGATTTTTTAATTTAATTTTCATTTTTTAAAGAAATTATGGATAATTTAAATAATCTACTCACCCAAATTAAAATTAGTTCTCGTACAACCTTTTAAAGAAGAAAGAAACACATTAAATGTACATTTTGTTTACATATCGTTCATTTCTTAAATTGATTAATCACTTAAAAGCAATGAAAGTGAATTTCTTTTCTCAATGTGTCAGACTTGTTCAATTTATGTGGAATTTAAATTTTATGATAAATGAAAATTTTGTAAAAAACTGATAGAGTCGATACAAAATGTAGATTTATAGTTGGTTTTTTAATTAGATATAGTTTATTGTTGGATATTTAGTTAGATATTTATTTAAAGATAACATTTTGTTTTATTACTTGCAGAATTGTTTTGCCTTTGCAAATACCTACGGCAAATCCCAGATTGAAGCACGACTTATAAAACAGTACAAATATTTTTAGAAACAGTTCTTAATGAATCTTTATATTATTTAAGTAACTATCATGTCAAATTCAGGCTTCTACCCCGAATGGTATCAGTGAAATCGGAATTTTAGAACTTTTTTTTTGTTTCCGAACTCATATAAACTTCGAACTTAGGAAATGATTTCTGAGAGCATTTTACGTTTCAAAAGTTACAACCATGTCACATTTCAATGTCATGCTTGAACAATTCTATTTAAATCGTAATTTAGAACGTATTTAGAACGCTTTCTGCTCATTTAATCTTTTTAAAGATATACACTTTTGTTTTCGAAACAGTTCTTCGCGATCGTTTATATTTTAAGAGTAAAGTTTGCCAAAATTCAGGCTTCAGTCTCGAACGATATCACGGTAAACCCAATTTTAGAACGTTTATTGTCGGATTGCTTAAAATTTCGAATTTTTTAGGAACTGTTTGTTCACTGTGAACATTTGCGTCTTAAATGTTACATTTATGTCAAACTTCAATTTCCTTAGGTCTAAGAATTCTAAATAAATAATAATTTAGAACGCTTTCAGTAAGCTTTTTAATCGATTTACTCTTTTAAATTTCGATTTTTTTAGAAAAAGGTTTTAGCGAGCACTTTCATCTTTAAAGTAGCCACTACATGAAAGCCACTATATAAGTTTCTTTCCTCAACGGAATTTACTTATGTGTACATAATAAGTAGGTCGCGTTCAAGATGTAAAGTACTGCATTGATGGTAAAGTTACGGTAAGAATCGTCAAAACTCTAAAAGATGTTTTCAAAAGGAGCATATAAAATATCTGTATTTTACCCGTAAATAAAGCTTTAATGTAAGTAAATATTTATTTTTCATGTATATCATTGTGCATTTATATTTGAAAATTCTGTTGCAATTGTGTATCTTAATATTATTGGCGATCGAATTCAATTGATTTTCATATTTATATTTTACTAGGGGGCTCTGCCACCTGCAAGCTACGCTTACCAACCCCCGTTCAGACACGGTAAAATCTAAAAGCACGCTAATCTGATCGGTTTTAAAAAGATTAGAGACGATTGAATTATACTGAAAAAACCTGTAGCGATCTCCCTGTAAACGGATTTCCATTCAATTCCATTTGATTGCAAAAATTTAAGGTATAATCATTTGTTGTTAAGACATCCAATGGTTGTTTTCGTGTTTGGTTAAAGAAGATCAGTTAAACATTTGAAAAGAAGCTAAAATAAAATGAATTAAGTAAACAGAGTATTTGTCTATCGGTATATTTTAACAGCGTTATAAAACGATTGACATAATACAATTACTAAAATTTGCTGGTTTAACCACTTCAAGGGCGGTGGTTCATTTTTGGACCACTTAATTTTAATTCTTAAATGTCACATTAGCATCAGAATATTGGGATGAAAATTTCCCTTTTATTAAGTAAGTGAACAAAAGCATTTTTGCATTTCAAAATTTGTTTGTAATTTCTGGTGCCATTCACTGATTTCTAGATTTTACGAATAGAAGTGCCTTGTCCGTGAAAGGGTTAAACGCATATTTATTTATTATTTTAAAGTTTCCTTTCCCTTTTAATATTCACGTGTAAATACAATTTTCAGGACATAATTTTCAATATTTTCCTGCCTTTAACACGTACTCATTTAATAGTAATTTTAAAGTTTTTTTTCTGTTTTTAATAGTCACGTGAAAATAAATTTTTAATCGTTAGGAAATATTATTCTTTGCGCTGTTTTTAAAATTGAAAACAAATAATACCTAAGTCATATGACTATCATCAACAGCTCCAGGTGGATCCCTTCGCTTTTTATATTCCAGGCGGCCATTTTGGTACTTTAATGTTAGCCAGCCACAGGTGTGATAAGTCGTCGAATATTATTCTATCGCCATTATTTTGTTTATATTATAATAGTACAAGTCATGTAACTGCCATAAACAGCGGGCTGATTCCTTCGCTTTTCATAAGAAAGGTTTCCATTTTGATTAAAGAATCAAAATTATTTTTTCGAATAAAACTAATCACTAATCACCCACTCGTGGACAGCCAACCTTTCGGTATAGGAGCTGATTAGTCCACGAGGGGAAAACACATATCTACTACCCCGCGGAGACTCCAGTACTCGCGAACAAGCCCGGAAGCTCCAGCAGGCTGGAAGATCCTGCTTAATTAAAATTACATGATTATTACAGATAATTCACAATGGGTTGCACTATTGAGCAAACCCGAGAAATTTTACAGTTATAGTTGATGATGAATAGTTAAAATTATGATATAAATTAAAGTTAATATAGGTACTTAATTACATCTCATTATTTAGCAATTTAACATTTAAAATGTGAGTATTTACACTTAAAATTTAAGATAGGAGAATTATTTAAGGTAAACAATAATTAGTAGGATAATATGACAGAGCTTGATTAAAATGACAAAACAATCAAAATGATTATTAAACAATATGACAAAATATAATGAAATAAAGTAAAATATTTAAACTAAGTGACTTGAAGTAAAAAGTTCATCGTACAGATGAGCGTTAAAAGTCTTTTTTTATAAATGAAAAATGTTTGTTTAAAATATTATAGTTGGCTCTGAACTTCGCATAATTTGCTGGATCAAATAGGGTCCTTTTAAGGTCGAAACGTACAGTTTTGTTTCTTTTAAAGTCAAATGTATGTGTCATTAATGAACATTTTGAGAAAAGGTAATGGATCGGGTCTCCTATCCCCTTGCCACATGGGCAGGATGGAGAGTCTCGTTTCCCTATTTTATTAACAAAGGCGGGAAAACTGCCGTATCCACTAACATAACATGGAATAATATGACTTTTGCAGATAAAATCAGAATCCACTTTATTCAAGATTTTATAAGTAAATCGGCCTTTTTCAGATGAAGTCCAATAATGTTGCCAGTCTGACAACATTTTATCCTTGAGTGCTTTTTTGATCACAGAGACCGGAAAAACTAAACGGATGAGTGGTGACGTGGTGGATGTTGTTGTTGATTTTGCTAAGGTGTCGGCTCTTTCATTACCTCTGGTTCCGGCTTGTGCTTTGATCCATTTGATGTAGACTGTTTTATGAGGATAATCTAGTAATTTAGCATATATCTGATGAATAAGTTGATTACAGGGGAAGGCTAGATTAAGGGCATTTTTGCTGAGTGGCTGTCCGTTAATAGAAGTAGTGAAGAGTAAGATGATGTTAGAAAGCAGTCTATTGCTTGGCATATAGCGTATAGTTCTGCTTGGTAGATCGAGTTTAAATTATGTAGTCGAAAAGAGTTTTCAAAGATAAAAGAGCTGTCTTTTTCAACGGTGAAGGCAGCAGCAGTGCCTAAGTCTGTGACGGAGCCATCTGTGTAAATTGTTAAATCTTGATTTAGTTGGTTATTGTCCGAAGAGGTATCTTCTAAAATTTGCAAGTTGTTTAATTTGTAATATTCTGGGAAACTGTAGGAAGGAAACTGGGTCATTAAATTATCTATGGTTAATGAGGTATCTTGAATGACGCAGAAATTGCATCATCCAAGATACCTCATTAACCATAGATAATTTAACAACCAAGCTTTGCCATGATCACAAAGAATTCCTGGTACTTTTATGTTAGCCGGGTGAAAATCTCGCCAATAGCTTTTTTTTAACTCGCCAGTTAGCATTTTTTTTATTTTTCGAGTGGTAAATTAAAACGGTGCTACTTGGTTATCCCATAGACCAAAAATCTGTCACCAAACTATAAGATTAAATGCCAATAATGGTTGATCGTAAATGTCACATTCACTTGATTTTAAGGAAGTTACACATGTTCACGCCATCAAGTGATTTTTATTTCGACGTTTTATTTGTATTTTTATTAATGTTATACTAATTTATTTGTTCTTTTGTTATTTAAAGTAAAAAAATGTCAATTTGTATAATTTGGCCATTTATATAATTTGGCGAAATTGGTCGACGGGAGAAATAATAACATTAAAACGTTGCTTTGAAGCGGAAATTAAATCTCATGATTTGTTGCATTGTCACATACGCACGGGGTTTGGCGTGATTTTTTTTTTTTTTTTTTACGACAATTTGGCGAAAACCTCTTTTTCAAATACCTGTTACATATGTATTTTTAAATTATTTTCTGTTATTTTTAAAATGAAATAACAATAAATAAAAAAAATAATTAATAACTATAGAACAAAACAATTTATAACATTTTTTGTAAATAAAAAGAAAATAAATTCAAATAAACATTTATTAATAAATAAGCAACAATAGCCGGGTTACCATGCCAGGCAAAATAACGCCATTTTGGCGCCAATTAGGTACCCCGTTGCGTATATGACATCTGTGTCTAATATTTTTCTTTTCGTTTCGTTTAAAAAAAAGAATGAAGTAAAAGCCATTTATTTTAAAGGTTTCAATTTTAAATGTAAGTTTAAATAAATATATTTTAAATAAAATGATAATGAAATACAAATTGAATTATGAATAAAAGTAACATGATGCATTACTTAGCATACATTTAAGGGTGGCCAAACTCGTCGCCAAATTAATTTAAAATACCCTTTTCTAAAATATGAAAAAATTATCTGTTATGATTAAAATTTGAGTTGCCATCATTAGAAAAAATTATTTAAAATTAGAAAAAAAAATAATATTTTAAAAACTAATTCTAATTTTAAAATTCTAATACCAATTTTGAGATCTGTGGATCAATACGGATTTTTGGTGTTAATTTCATCGCAAAGTATTCCATATTTTAGGAGAAATCGCCGTGAAACGTAATCAGTTGTTTAATCAGTCGTTTCATAGAATCGTTACATAAATTCGTTTCAAGTCGATTCATTAGAATTTTATATATTTAGGGTAGATACATCTTGGTTTCAATTGAAACTTATCACTGAAGATTTAATGTTAAAATTTAATAGTTTACAACTAAGGATATTGTCTAAGATATGTTGCTGAAATAAATATATTCAGTGGTGGCCGATATGTTGATGCAAATCTCGGCGTCTATTACCGCAACGCCTGCTGTTGTTTGTCGTTCGCTTCGTGCGGTAGTCTCCATGGGAATCTCTGTAAAAAATCTTTGTTAATAAACTTTTGCTATAGTTAAAAATTAATTAGTCGAATTTGCATTAAAAATATATATAGTCCATAATGCTAATGCCAATAAGCACCATTTTCTAACTTATTTTTATTCATGATTTTTCAATCCGCTAAATTTTTTGGCACGTCAAGGTCATGTAAAACATTTTTGGGGGAAAAATTGGCAAGCGGCTATAATAAGTGAATATTAAAGACGTGAATTATCACTTTGATTACTAATCGTAAACCAACAGAGTGAAAAATGTCCAAGCCGGGAATCGAACCCGGGGCCCTGGAATAGCGCTCCACTGTTCTACCAAGAAGCACGAGGACGATGCCCAGCTTGGCATCTCCCACTCACAATAACCAATTAATACATAATAAATTAATTAAAAAAGCTATAATAATGTTCGTCAACCCTGCTCTAGTGTAAATGTGGATAACAGTTTTAGTTTTTTACAGTGGCCGAAAAAGAATTCGATTATAATACTGTGTGCGAGCGATAAATTGTAGAAGTGCATTTTTAGTTAAGAAATGCGTTTTTACCTTTAAATAAATTTTTGAATACTACAAGATATGTATAAATTGTATAAATCATGTTCAGGAGAACACAAAATAATGTAAAACTTCTCAGTGTAGGAGCTTGCATTGCTTCATGGCGTTATTTTAATTAAGGTATCCTGTTCCAGCTGAACTGTATTTTACATACAAAAAAATGTTTGTAAAAAGGAAATAAATTTATATTTACACAAACAAATGGATACACTATCGTCTGTTGATGCTAACTTCTGAAAGCATGATTTCACTTGTGCTAAGCGTTTTTTTTTCCTGATATTTTTCCTTAAAAAAATGGCTATTAAAAAGCTATAGATTAAAAAAAATCCCTGCCGGCTCGGCCTACAGGCACAGGTCGATTTCGAAATTAAGTACTAATTTCACCAACAAAAAGCAAATCAAGGTTAAAGATAAACCCAGTTTAACAATTTTATCTGGGCGCTTTTTGGAAGTTCATAATTTTATTTTTCTGTATGAGCTGGTTTTATCAGCAGCATCCTAAGGCTCTTCTCAAAGCATAGCTCAACAAACCTGATATTTTCTGAAAGAGTGACGTACACCTTTTTATACAAAAAGGAATAAATTTGGCAGATATATCACAAGGCGTTTTTCTCCCTTCGTCCCCTGCTTTTTCTACTTTCTTCGGAAGATTCGGTTGAAAACGCCAAATTTGACAGTATTTTCTAAAACATCTATTGTGTTTACAAAAAATGGAAAACGTCTTTATATTACATAGTTTCTGTATAACAACAACACCCAGTTTCATGCGTTTCTGAAGAAAAATGAATAGAATCTTATGTCATAAAGTTGCCCCTTTGGATTTGAGAAGAGTCATAATACCATAATTTTTTTCTTCAATCCCCTTTTTTCTGTAAGAGTATGTCCTATCAAAAGCTTGTCAGTATAAAGGTTGTAGATAATATTAAGAAGATTTATAATAAATTTAAGTGGATTTGAAATCTTGTGAATTAACGAAGTAATGATTTTTTTTCTTGAAACACAATTTTTTTCGCCACTTGAGCTCTTTTTTTACGATATCAAAAAGCTGTGATACATAAATTTTTGGCCCTTTCCTAGAGGTAATAAAACCTTGAAACTGATTTGATATGTAATATAATTAAGAAAGTATGGGAATTTTCTGTTTTCACCAAACCCTTCCTATTCCCAACCCCTTTATACAATTTTGCCTAGTATTAAAGAACTTGAACGACATTTTCTGATTTTATGTATCAGTTTGGAAGTGCAGAATTATGGAAGATACCGTGTCCAAAAAAAAGGATATATATATAACGTTATTACGTTGTATGATGATTCGAATGTTTAGTTAGTTTCGATGTAATAGTAGATGAATAATCAATCTGGAAGCCGTCGGTTAGATTAAGCTGAAAGAGAATGTTTCTGTAGTAAATCAACATGGATATTGGAAGGTAGTTGCAGTCATCAAGTGGTAGGCCGGGTAACACATTTCTCCAGTGTAGGTCTCTCCGGAATAAATGAGACAATACGTAAGTTAACTCAGGATTTTATTTAAGCAGTTTTCGGCGGTGCAGTTTCCACCGATTCGTTTTAATCAAGCCATCGCTACGTAGTATTTAATTATGGGTAAGCAAATTTGTAGATAATAGAAAATATCAGATGGTGACCAGGGGAAGTTAAAAAAGTGCAAATACGAGAAATTCTGTGGAAACGTTGCGAGCATCGGCCTTTTGTGCGTCTAGCGTAGTAATACAAATATGACGTTGGTCGCGCTCTCAACCAATTAATAATTAAGGATATCACGCCATGGAAAAAGCGCTGACAGAGAAGCGGATGGATTTGAAGGTAAAAAGGAAAACCCCGGAATAAGCGCGGGAAAGTAAATTCTCAGAAGGAAAAAAATATGGCTGCTAAAAGAACATTCTAAAAGAAAAAAGATCAGAAATGGAACATTTAATTTAAGAATATTAAAAAGGTTATATTTAAGTAAATTAGACAAGTGAAACATTAAATTAAAGGGAATTTAATAGAATTAACGATAGAGATTATTTAAGAATAAGGATTTAGAATAAGATAGGGAAATCGCGGAATGAGATCTAATAATGTAACATATATATATATATATATAGATAGATAGATAAAGTTTTGAACTGGGTGTGGTTTCAAGTTCTAGGGGTCGGGATCGACGTAGATCAGCAAAAAAGTTTCAGAAATTCCAACATATAGGCGAACGTAATAGGTAGTATTTCTTACAAAATTAACCTAAAATGTACAGGGTGGCACAAAACATCCGTGCAATTCCGCCTATTGCATTTGTGTTTGAATTCTACTTTTTGGAACTAAGCTAAATTTTAGCACAATACGTAGCTTAACACAGATCTACAGATCATGTATAGGCATGTTCAAAAGAATTCGAGTACCTTTTCAGCTATGGATAGTAATTATCGAAATCTAGTTTTTAAATAAATTTTGTGTTTTCTAAGTTATTAACTTAGATATCTTACTTCGCCTTTTTTTAAAGGTGTAGTTTCTTTACAATATCGCTGAAGTGTTGAAAGTGTTTAATAATATTTTTTAGAGGAAGGATTTTTCTTTCTTGATTTAATTTATTTGTTCTTTTATTTCAGGAAAGAAGAGAAAGTCTCCCTGCACCTTATTCCTCTAACTGCATGGATTATTTGAAGGAGTGGAAGAAAAATGGAGGATCTGGTCCTCTTTCAAAAGATGTGAGATTTATTTTTCATGATAATTTTGAAAAACACATAAAAGTGCTGAAATTTTAAGGGAAGACAAGACTCGGTGCTATCCTATGAGAAACATGATAGCTTTAATACCCGTATCCACGGAAAATACCCGACCGAGTTTAATGAAATTTTGAATTCATATTCACTGACATATGGCAGACAGTTTTTTTTCTACGACTGAAGCTTTTTATTTTACGCATTGCAATTTTTCAGTTATTTTCCATTTTTCAGATTTTTTTTTCTGAAAGTATTTCATTTTTTTAACTGTCTGCCACGTATGATGTTATATATAAACTCTACCAGAAATTTTTTGTTTGAATCAAAATCGCTCGAGTACTGAAAGAGTGAATGCTGTTTTTAGCTAGAAAGTACAATTTTTCGCAGAGGTAAAAATATTTGACACCTCTAACTTGTGTGAAGATTCTCCAAAGTTTTATCAAAAACAGGAATCGAAGTATATATATCCACATGGATAAAATTTAGTTACATATAATGAATAAGTAAAAAATGTTAGAGTAAAATTAATGTAAATGAGTGTGGCATCCCAGTCGTGTCTCTTAACAGTTCATTTATGAAATTATTTTGAAATCTCAAAAGAATCGAAGCAGGTATTAAACATTCATATATGTAGGTGTTATATGCACTGAAATGAGTAGCTATAGAAATTTGAATAAAAACTCACAATCTAATTTTCTGAAAAGGATTAATAATCTAAAAGGAATACAAAAATTAAATATCTTTAATGGCAAATGTGACAGCATGTGAACATGAAAAGAAAACGAGGCACTTTTCTCATAAAGTCCTGGATATTGTTTTTTAATTATGATATAATTTTCAATGATGTTTCACTTTGATGATGCTGAGATGAAAGCCTTTAAACAAAAAAAAAATTAAACTGAATTTTTATAGCCACGTTATCTGACTTTTAAGTTTGTTAAATTTAGATAGTTCCACAAAAAAATAAGTAAGTAAGTAAGTAAGTAAGCACCCACCCTGGGAACCCGCTTTTGGCTTATGGTTAGGTGTAACCCCCAAGCCCAGGGCAGGGAAAAGTTTTACTTCCTGCGAAAACAAGCCCAGAACCCCAGTCTCCGGGAAAGAAGACTTCAGAACGACCCGCCTGACACGCCGAAGAGAGCACAAGAGGCATCACAATTGGCTACCCTATTGTTTCAGGGCGAGCCTAGAAATATATTACGATTATGATTTATATGTTTTGGAATTTACGTACTATTTGAAAAACTTTTAAGTATTTACATTCATCTTTTCATTTGATAAGAAATTTTTTTTTTTTTTTCCCTTTTTTTCACCCTTTTAAACAAAAATATTTATACATATTTACAATATTTCTAGTGGTATTTAAGTTCTTAAAAATAAAACAATCTCAAAAACACCCTTCCATACACCACGTGGACCCATGACATGTCCACCACAGGCAATCAGAAGAGGTAATTATTGAATGTATTTATATTGAATAAAAGAATAATGGCTATTGAGAATATCGTAGTTAGCATAAAGTTTTTTAAGTTGTGCTGGGTCATTAATTATGTTTAGGATGTCCTGAAGGATTGTCGTTTCTGTTCTGTGAAATTTAAACTTCATGAATTTGCAGTTGCCGAAAATGTAATGCATCGGGTCTCCTCGACCACCACATTTACAAAGGTCGTCATCTTTTTTGCCGATATTATAAAGGAAAGACGGGAAGCTGCCGCGGCCTGTTAAAAAGTAAATAGATACTTTATCTTTTGAAATTATTTGGTTCTGAACTTTTGGTACCAGCCCGTGCGTATATCTGCCACCCCCTGAGTGATCCCAGTTGTACTGCCACCTGTCCAGTAATTGGGTTCGAATACATTTTATAAGATAGGACCGAGGCAATTTAACTCCTCGATCCACTGGTAGGTCGCAGTACTGGGCGGCATCATTCGCCAGCTCATCCGCCAGTTCATTACCCGCTATGCCAATGTGGCCTTTTATCCAAGTAATGTAAAAAAATTTATTTTGATTTTGTTTAATTAAATTATGGATGTAATAAATTGAGGGGTTAGTCGGAAATAAATTGTCTAAGGCTTTAATAGTAGATTGACTGTCACTTAATATTTGGAATTTTGTATAAGGGGAGTTAATGGCCCAATTAATTGCCGAAATTATTGCGTGCAGCTCCGCCTGAAAGATTGAATTTTCTGCTCTCAGTTTGACTGTTTTTTCATAAATTTTAATGTTATGATTGTAGGCTACCATTGCATATGCTGTGCCAGAGTCCACCTTAGAACCATCTGTGTAAATCGAAATAAGATTAGTTTTTGTGATAATTTTGTCTGTAACTATTAAGTTATTTAAATGAATTTCCGGATTTATTTCATATTTTAGGATTTTATTTTCTATATCATCTTTACATATTGGTTTGGGTTCTTTAAGTAATAAGTTTTTATTGTGTAAAATATTGTATTTTAGATTTTTATATTCCAGTGTTATTAATATTGGTGGTATTCCTAATAGGACCTGTAACGTATGTGTTGCAACATTTTTATATGTTTTGGTTATTGACGTGAGACAAGTTCTTTGGATGGATTGGAGAGCGCGTTTATCTTTTATCCTGAGGTCTCCAAACCACACCTCCGAACCATAATCTATAATTTTTTCTAGTACTGCTATGTACCAGGTTCTAAGATAGCCTCTGTCCACCCCCCAAGTAGCCGAGAAGACCCGTTTAATGGATGAGGTTAGCTGTAAAATATTGTTTTTTATGCTAGTTATGTGCTTGTCCCATTTTAAAGTACTCTGGAATATTATCCCTAAAATTTTTATTTCCTTTAATGGCTTGATGGTATAGTTACCCAATTTAAAGGTTGGTGGACGTTTATCCAAAGTGTTTTTCCCCAACATAATAAAAGTCGTTTTTTCCTTTGAAATCTGTAAATTTAAGTTATTGCAAATATTATAAAAAAGTTTTATTTTTTGGTTGGTTTCGGTCTCTAAGATGAGTCTGCTCCTCGCTTTGACAACCATATTGAAGTCATCGCAAAAAACATACAGGTCTTCGAATTTACTGTAAAAGTTTATTAAGATTATATTTGCTATGATTAGCCACAGAAGCGGCCCAAGGCACGACCCCTGTGGACAGCCTTGATAAGTTGGTCTTTTAATGTTATTTGATAAATAATTTGTTATTAGTTCTCGTTCGGATAAGAAGCTAAGAAGGATACATTTTAAATATTGCGGAATTGGTAATTCGTTAATTTGTTGACCCAAAGTGACCCAATCGATATTGTCAAACGCCCCTACAATGTCGAATGAGATAATGCTGCAGTATTTATATTTTTCAAGATACGTTTTTGCTTTATGTTTTAATTTGTTTAATAGTTGAATTGTGCTTCTGTTCTCACGGAAGCCATACTGGGCCCCGTGAAGAACATTTAATTTTTCTAAGTAGTGATTAATTCTTCGTTTTAGGATCCTCTCATAGATTTTTCCCAGCATGGGAAGGAGACAAATGGGTCTATCAAATTTTCAAACTCTTTTATCAGACTAATAAAAATATTTGTGTTGTTTGTACACTCTTTTACTTATCACACCGCCTAAACGAGCTGACATCCAACTTACTAGTAAACGGCTCATGCTCCTTACCTTGCACTCAGAATGCTAAACATTGCGTCGAATGGACTAAAAAATACTGAAGCTAGCATTTTAACCATGAGCTAAAATGGAAACTGTTACTATCATGCAGCAACATTAAATCTGAATATAGGCATTAATACCAGAAGCATAGTTCCATATCTTCTTAAAAAATGAATACATACTGCTGAAATAAAAAGGGATAAAAACTTTGATTAAATTTCTGGCAACAAATTTATAGCAAGAGCAGTATTCATCTGTCAAATATTACAGTTGTTTTTACATTCTTTTACTTATCACACTGCCTGAAGATGCTGACATCAAACTTGTTAGTATTGACTCAAGCTCTTTATCTTGTGACCAGCATTCTAAACACTGTGTGGAGAGGACTAAAAACAGAGCAAAACCGTCTTGAATCTACGAAGTTCGTTACATTTCCGGTGACATATCGCTTTAACCAATCACAAACAAGAAAACATGCAATGACACTATCTATCAGACAAAAAATAAAATAAAAATTTGAACGATTTAAGGAAGGATAATGCCATGGCGTCATCTATCAGGTGGCAAATAAAAAAAGGAAAATCGAATGAACATTGTGGCACTATGGAACTTTGCGGCCTATAACACTTTTCTTTAACATCAAAGTAAGCCAGAATAGCACAACAAAATTCTTCTCGTCACAAACGCTATTAGGGGGCGCTATTAGGCAAGTTACAGGGGGGGGATATAGATTCTACAGATGATTTGGTTGGGCATGGTCAATAAAAGCTCGGGAATCACTGCTAAAGATAGAGACTGAATTACGGTAAACTTGCGAATGCCAAAAAACTGCGACTGGTTAGAAGTTTCTCGAACAATAATTCGAGAGAGTTCCATATCGAGCATTAGTCAGTGAGTAAAAGTGGCGGTAAAATATTACAACAGAATTGAACTGGAAGTATCTGAATTTTAGATTACGATGAAATCCGAAAAAATTAATATTGGAAATATAACGAAGATAAATTAATACATGGAGTTAAATGAATGGAGATAAAATGAGTTTTTGATAAAGAATGAATCGTGATAAAATGAGTTATTGATAAAGAATGAATCGTGATTCTCGAATCATGAAATTAAATAAAAATGATAAATATATGATTTTAAAACAAAACATGGTACTAGGTGGGACTGCAAATAAAGGTTAGATAAATATGTTGGGGCAAAATCGACATCGATTCTTCAAATCGATTTTTTTTTCACAACAGTCTCCCGCTGCAACAGACTTGACTCATTATCCTCATTCATTTGTGTTTCATTCGTCCGTCTTTATATTTCTGGCACCATTTACGCAGAACACTATCATTAAGAAACTTTTTCCCCATACACTTGGGTCAGTCTTCAATGAGTTTCTGCTGCACTATTTCTTTCTGCTTGAAGAAAACTAATAATGCTATGTATATCAAACTTGGCGGAAGCATCAATCGCACCAGCCATGCTCACGAGCCTACAGCTCTGCTCAAAATGATTAGCTGCCATCGGTACTGCCAGAGTTTATGTTAGGGATATCAGCAGTCGCCTACCGCGCATCCTTAACCCTTACCCTGGTTGTTTAGTGCTCGATCGGAGGTTGGAAATAAGACTCTCATAGTTACACTGCATGCCGATTTTTTTTTTTTTTTTTTTTGAAAATCTATACAGTTCTTGCGCCAGTCGTCTTTAACTTTTTGGCCGAATGTGAGCTCCATCAGAAGTACCATTAATAATTTATCGCATTCCTTCACAAAAAAGAAGAAAATCTTTATTACAATACTTTTTTTTTACACTACGTGTCTAAAAGTAATGCAAACTTAACTAATCTAAGTCAGCATTCATGTTTCGTAAATGTTGAAAATATTTATAGGGTAACTCTAGGATAGATGGCCATAATTTTTAAAGATTGAAATAAAAATTCTTAGAATGCAAATACAAGAAATATTGATGCATATTTGAAATTCTTATACATATACTCATAATAATTTATGCAAAAAATAATTAAATATTGTAAACAAAAAGTGTTAAACAAAATTGAAATTAAAATGGCTGATGGCCATCTCTTCCTAAAGCCGAAGAGAAATGGCTATCTAATACAAGAAAGAAAAAGTGAAGTTAAATTGCAAAAAAATAACACATTTCGTATAGTTAATCATGAAAAACATATAGAAACTTGTAAATACGCAGATATACGATAGAAAATGAGTCAATAAAACTCGAATAAACCAAATTTGAAGTATAATTTCAATACTTCACTTTTCGTAAAATCTTACGGCATGCTTGGCAAAGGTCTTGATAATTTGTACACGTTTTATTGAACCACTTAACGTACCTTATGGATTGTACCCAGACATTATTCATTTTTGGATGTGATATTATATTGTTTTTTTACAATCAACACAGTGATCCTAATCCAATTCTATTTACTCGGAATCTGTAGACTATGATAATTTTAAATGTATTTAGTTTTCTTTGCTACTGGAAGTGCCGTGTTTTGTTTTTTTTTTTTTCTCGCGTTAATTTTAGGTTTATTATGTTATTTTAGTTTATTTATCAACTTTATCAGTTTCTGTTATGAAAGTTTCAAATTTTTTCAATATTTTCTGAAACAAATAAATCGTAAGGTCTTATTATGTTATTATTATTATTATTATTAAAATATTTATATTAGTTAAAATTTAAACAATTATATCAATTAATATATTTATAAACATAAACGTTAAATATAATAAAACACACATACTACAATATATATTAAAACACACATACACACATAAATAACGCCTGCATTCAACAGTTAAAGGTATATATAAATATTATACAGACATAAATACAATAAATACAATAAACCCAACTGGAGGGGAAAATTAGCCTGAGCCAGGAATAGAACCCGGTATCACAGTATACAAGACTGCTGCTCTAACCACTGATCTACTCCGGCCAATGCCTGAGTCTGCAATTTCTCACTAATAAACCATTTTGGGGAAGTATTAGTGAGGAATTGCAGACTCAGGTATCGTACACTCAGTAGCTCAGTGGTTAGAGCAGCAGTTTTGTATGCTGTGGTCCAGGGTTCGATTCCTGGCTCTGGCTAATTTTTCACTCCAGTTGGGTTTATTGTATTTATTGTACGTTTGTCTGTATAATATTTATGTACCTTTAACTGTTGAATGCAGGCGATATTTATGTGTGCATGTGTGTTTTATTACATTTATCGTAGATCGATGTAATAGTAAAATCTATTCATCGTTGTCCGGTCATCGAAGGCTGTCGTATGATGGCTGGTGACTTCCCCAACATGGTTTATTAGTGAGAAATTGCAGACTCAGCCATCGGCCGGAGTGGCTCAGCGGTTAGAGCAGCAGTCTTGTATACTGTGGTCCCGGGTTCGATTCCTGGCTCTGGCTAATTTTTCACTCCAGTTGGGTTTATTGTATTTATTGTATATATGTCTGTGTAATATTTATATATATATACCTATAAACGTTATCTATTTATTTTCAGTTTAATTATATTTAGTTAAAATCCTCACTCGGTATAATTTTGAAATTTTTATTAAAGGTGGCCATCTCTCCTGGAATTGAAGGACTGATGGTCGCCCAATTTATATCATCAATAGACATTGTACGTCTTTGTTTTAGGCCTAGAATTAAATATTAGATTATATACGTGCTTTAAAAGTACATACAGTAAAAATATATATAACGTACGTGCAACAAAACGTTCAGATACCTATGTCAAGAAAAATATTTATCCACTAAATTAAATAAACGTTAAAATTACACTTATTTTTTATAATCGAAAAACACAACTGCACTTCGCAATAAATAATCTCGTTGAACTATTTCATACGAACAATGTTTATATAGCAATCTATGATCAAGTTTTGGAGATATTTAGACTGGCCATCTCTCCTCTATGGCCATCTATCCTAGAGTTACCCTAATTTGAATATGATTTTTAATTTGAATATGATTAAATTTGTTTTAAATATTACAAAAATGTTTTAATCTTAAAAATGAGATTTCATATTTTATACAAATGGTTCATATACTTAATTATTTTTTGCCCATTTGCCAGACTTTGACTAATTGGGGCCCTGGAAAAAGATAAATTAGGGGGCCCCATTCGAATTCTTGCAACGTTATTCAAATAGAACTGATGGTCAGTCTCATATGTGTAATGAATAAACAATATTTTCGCACCTTGGATTTTAAATAGAAGAAAATTCTTACCTCCACCAATTCTAAATTAAGTACCTTAATTAATAAAAATAATTTTTTTTTTTCTTAGTACAGAACAAAACTCTTCTACATAACTTTAGCAACTTGTTACATTACTTTATGATGAATCTTATAACTTCAACTTATGGAAGAGTATCAAATACTCTAACATTTAAATATGAGTTAATCAGGCTATTTTCTTTTACATCTTTTTAAGTTGTAGTACACACAACATAATATCAAATCAAATAAATGTACATTCTATTTCCCAAGTAGAAAGTGTTTTTTCAATAAATCTAAAAATATGGCAATTTTGAGTTTGTTTTTTATATTTAACTCAAAGTTAATAGAAAAAACTTTGAATATGGAAGAAAATATCCCATGAAAATTAGAATTGCTTATTTTCAACTACTTAAGTTTAGATAGGATTTAAGATTATTGCTAATACAATCTATTAAAATCAAGATATTATTTCTTATTTCATTGTGGTTGAGGTTAGCTTTGCGAAAGCATTGAGCTCTGTGAATTCAAAATGAAATTGCTTTTCAGAATGTTTAGTAGAATCTTTTAAAAATGAAATTAGTATTTTGTATTTGAAAATTTTCAGAGATGGAATTGGGGGAAAAAAGTAAATATTTATAAATTACTATATGGATTTCAGGGCCCCTGGGCAAAGTCCCGATTTGCTCATGCGATAACAAGGGCCTGCCATTTGCTTTAAACGAGATAAATGTGAAACTCGTTCTTATCAACTAATAATTCTTGATTTTTTTATTTTTATTTAAATGAATATGCTTCAAACACAATAAAAATTGCGTAAGTATAAAAATTAAAATTCAGCCAGCATGGTGATAATGGTCTGACAAAATTCGCAAGTATGTGCGTTTATACAACAAATGCATTAAAAATCTGGTTCCTTTTTGCTAAAGTTCTTTGTTACATCAACTAACTGTTTTTTTTATAGCATTTCCATAGTTTTCACTGGTTACATATTTTCTTCATTAAAATTTAGGACTGCATAGATAACTGTAAAATTAAAGCAATGGTCTATGAATATGGATGTGTGGGAAAAACTATGACGTATCCGAACGAATTTCCAATTTGTGAAAATATAGGTAAGTAAGTATTTTACTTTTTTTATAATTATTAATAAGCATAAATATTTGTATTTATGTTATATTTCAGTCAATTAAACAATAAAGGCAGACAAATTATATTAAAGACTTTTTTTTAAATAATTAGAGAAATCTGGCTCTTTGAAGAGACTCTATGCTGTTTCCAATGAGCCAGACTAACTAAAGAATGAACTCACTTTACCAAATCATCCTGATATTTTCAGGCTTTTTCCAACGAGCTTAAGCAACTTTAGCCAAAGGGCAATTCCACAGAAAATCATCTTTTTGGGGTGGCGGGGGGGGGGGGGGGGGAGGGAATCAAATTTATAATATGTTTAATTTAACGGTATTATTGAAAAACTGTATATTTTTATGTTCTATAGAAAAATCCTAATAAAAATGCATTGCAAATTACTGTTTTCAAACTAAGTTAAGTACCATTATTGTCTTTGTAAAGTTAAAGTGTTACGTCAGTTACACAATAAAAGTTACGTCAGTTACACAATAAAAGTTACGTCAGTTACACGTGTAAATACCATTTTTTTTTATTATTCAGAAATTAATTAAACAAGTTATTGGTATAATTTGCATTATTTAGTGTTGTTGAGAACATTAAATAATTTTTTTTAACTGGACAGTTTTGATAATTTTTACACTTCAATGAAGGCAGAAAAAATGTTTGTATACTTTATGTTACACAAGTTACAGAATTTTGAATTGCAATTTTTGGGACTCAAAGAGAGACTGAAACAATCTGCAGGTGGGTATTAAGAACTTAGTAAGAAATATTTTAAATTGTAAAAATTTGTTCTAGCTTTATTAGTAAATTTTCTACAAAGATTTGAAAACAAAATTCGATGATAAAATGTTACGTCAGTTAACGATGGAATTGCCCCAAATTGGAATATAAACATTTGTTTCTCAATCAGCCTAACATTTTTGCTTTTATTGGAATGCAATTCGCCCATGCAGTTTTAGGTTTATTGGAAAATAAGCAGCTGTTTGTGCAAATATATAGGCTTATATTTAACTCACTATTCCTGTAACCGTTGCTTCAGCAGCGCGCTCTTTTTCAAAGTTAAAACTTATAAAAATCATGTATGCCGGGTGAATGTCTTTCAGCTATCGTTTTTATTTCGTTTGAATACTCTTTGGCCAATTCAATAAATTTTTCAGAATTATTAGATAACTCTGCTGCTAAAAAAGTAGTAAAAATCGCTTTTTGATGTATAAATAGCTGGTTTAGTATATCCATCACATTAGTCAATAAAATATGTTTTACAAATTCTGTTCTGCAGTTACGTTATTTAGATTTCGTCTGCTCGGGGCAGAAATGAAGTTCAGTTTATTGTATACCTGTAAATTTGTGTGGCAAAATATGTACCATCGTGCTAGGGTTAATGGAATAAAGTGAATTTCAGTTAGATTATTGTACTATATTACTTACGACTTATGATACGAAATCCTGGGAATTCAGATGAAATAAAGATTATTCTAAATATTTCATAGGGAATGAAGGTGAACCAATGTTATTATTAAGAATACTGATGTGCATGAGAGAAATTTTTTTTGGTAATAATTTTTTGGTGTATTTTTCACACCCTTTTGTGTAAAAAGTGCGTACTAATTCACTCTTGCGATACATTTAGTACAATTTGTATACTGTTTAACATTTTATATCCGTTTCAAAAATTTCCGTAAAAAAAGACCGCAAACGATAATTCCCCCAAGGCCACCAAATTCCTAAGCACGCACCTGAGTCCACTGAAATGTTGTTGTCAGTGCTGGACTACCTAACTGAATAGTAGTCGTTCGGGCTGAATTTTTTGTCTGGAACTGACCGTCTGTTTTTCCGTAACTTTGTTTGGACTTCGGCTTTCCCTCCTGAGTTGGAGTCAGAAATTTCTGGCTGCTCGCCGTCTTTGCTGTTTTCTCTTTCATTTTTCTACAGTTGTTACTAATTATTCTTGCTATTATTCAACATGCGGTGTCATAAGTTGTGGCGTATGCCGATGTTGCGTTTGATGTGGTATTGAAAGATTTCAAATGATCCGCTCTCATTTAATCAAGAAAATATTCATTATATTAAATTCTTTTTTAAACAATAAGTATTATGGGTTACATGAGATTTCCAACATTTTCTTGAGTTCTGTTTAGCTTTTAAACATTATCATTTAAAAAAATAGTACAACAATTACGCCACTGAATATGACACATAAAATTCAGTAAAGCTTTCAGTCAAGTTTTTCACAAAAAACAGATTAGCTTATCTTCCTTTTGCTCGTAAAAGGGTGCTTCTCCGCTGCGGGAGACATCGCTATTGTGTTCGACAAGATGTCGGTCATCTTACCTCATCCTTATTACGGATGCTCACTGTGCATCCGGACTAAACAGCGCTGGTTCCAGTTTTGTGCCTGGATGAATAAGCCTTTTCTCGGAACTAAAATCAACGGGAACCCTCTGTGTTTGCCTGAAAAAAATCTGCAACTCAGAAATATGACGCTGACCCTCAAACAAAACTGGAATCACAATTCCATTCAAAAGCTACTTAGAATTCTCTTGCATTCTTTTATATCATCTGTGCATCTTTCTATGAGAACAAAAGGTTATTTTTTCAAGCCACTTGCATGTCTAGTGCGTGATGTCATTGATTGTGTCTAATCTGTCAGACCAACTTTTTTAGTTTATAATTTACAGTGTGATTTGGTAAAAAATGATAAAACAATATCCAATATATTAAAACCATTTCTTGAAAATATCTAATATTGAAAATCTCATTAAAATTCAGAACTTTTCTGAAAAACTAATCAACCATGATTATAGGTAGACCACATGATTATTTCCCCCATAATTCTGTAACCAAGCAACATAGAACGATATGTAAAATACGGAAACTTTTCCTGGAAAGTTATCTAACTCACAGTGCAAGGTTCATTAAAATGCGCTCAGCAGAACTCTAGTTATAAGATGCCGAACGAAATATTTTTGAATTTTATTTATGTACAGGGTATCCGTGCCGCTGTTATAAATTACAGTCAACATACTGCTATCTAAAAGTTTTGCATTAAATCATCACCATTGCCGCTAAGTAGAATAGTTGGCGCCAAATAAAACAGATAAAAATGCCCTCTAAGAACCTTCTAAAATGAATTCTAAATTTAAAAAGGCTGAATTGAAGGGAAGGAGCGAAAAGCATTCTAAAAACGCCCTAAATTGCAATTTCTAAGCAATCTCAGGAAATAATAAACCGATTGCAAAAGTAATAGTTGCGAATCAATAGCGACAGTCTCTGATCCTACACAGGCTATGTTTTATTCCGCACCACTTCCTCCTTGGCGTAGTAACATCGACATTAACAATAGTCTACGTTGGAGAGTAGAACGACATCATTAATTTTAATAATTTTTAGGATTATGTACTTAAAATGTTAGAACGGAACCATTATAATCATTTGTCTGTCTGTTCGTCAGTCAAAGCCATTTTTTCTCAAAAACTATGAAACTATGATGGAAAGTTCAAACTTGCCAGACTTAATGAGCAACATATATATATATTACTAGCTGTTTAATCCGTTCTACGTACGGGAGTTCATGAATTTATTTCTAAAACCAAAATTAAGAATTACTATTCGATTTAGTAAAATATTTTTCTACTACTGCTCGTTTTTTAATGAAATTTAATTTATCATGTTACTATGGCAGCAGACAATAAAACGGTATCTTTGGAATAAGGAAATAACTAGAATAAAATGTTTTTCTTTATTGTTTAAAAAAGGTGATAATTAAGCGCAATTAAATAATCTCTAATTATTTGCATGTGAGGTAAAAGTATTATCGTAATACCCGCTACATCTTTTTAGTATTGCAGCTTAGCGTACGTAATATGTATATATCACATTGGTTAAAGAACTCGCGCGATTACGGGTTTTGAACATAAAAAAAGCTTTTATTGTGAATTTTTAGTTGTTGGCAGCTGCTATAACGAAAATTGTTTAAATTTGATAGGAAATTGCTGTTAAATGGGTGTTTTTTTATTAATTAAAAGTTAACTATGCGTTATTTTGATTCCGGATTGCTTTAGTTTCTTCGGCCGTGTTTTAATACACATGTACGTAAGATTTAACAATTCTGGCTTCCAAACTGTGGATTTGAATAGCATTACAGACAGACAAACAGTGAGATTTTCATTTTTATATATTAGATTAGTCATTCATAAATATTTTTAGGAAAAATTTAAGGTGTCAATTAAGTTGCTTGAAAAAGAAAAAAAATGTATATCATGTAGCGTATCGTTCGAAAGGTCTTGTAATACTTATCTCAAAAATATATTTCTTTTAATTTTAAGAGATTTGTGAATTTTAAGAACATTTGTGATTACCCTAGGTCACATAGTTTTGGAGCGTTGCGGGCTCAAAGTGCTTTTCGAAGCGAACCATCCACAAATTGTTGAACTAGAATTCGCGATAATTACTAATATGTGAACTAAACATCTGCCTAGAAAACAGTGTCACTAACCAAGTCGGTGTTGGAACTTTGCAAAACCAACTTTGGAAGATCACATGGCACAATGCAGAGTGCTAATTTCTTACTCGCGCACCGACTATTTCAGAACGGGGCAGTCGTTCCAGATATTACCTTCTACAAGCCAAAAAAAAAAAAGCAAAACAACAGCTCATCCTTGATCTTTGTTACATTAGTACAGATTGTATAGTAGGGTGGAGCGCTCGCCTATGGGAAAAAAAAAATTTCTTCAAATCAAAATTGGCCGGTGTGGGAAAGTTGCTCTATCAGATCCTCATTCTGAATATAAAATATCTTTGAAAAATATTAATATTAAATACTGCCCCAAGGTCATTGAATATTGAGAAAAAACGTAAAAGCGCTCGGCTATGGAAAATAATTTTTTTTTTCAAATCAAAATGAGGTGGTGTGGAAAAGTTGCTCTATCATATCCTAATTCTGAATAAAAAATATCTTTGAAAAATATTAATATTAAATACTGCCCCAAGGTCATTGAATATTGAAAAAAAACGTAAAAGTTGTGCATTTTCCTATTTTTTTCCTCAAATATACAAACTATTTTATTAATTTAATTTAAAAGGATGATCATCGAATTATCATTGTTGTTATTATAATTTTTTAGTAAAATTATGTAATATTATATCAAATTCGCTTTTATTATGCTTACTCAACGACTATACTATTTTTAATATATGAAATTTGGGTAATTGTAATTGTTTTATATTTTTTACTTAACTGTGTAAAAAATATAATTTGAAATTATTCTTAATGAACTATAGTAATAAGATAAAAATAATTTACTATTGCAATTTACAAGCAACGAAGTTACCATTTTATAGTAGTCCATACTGTTTTTTGGTTTTAAAAACTGCCTTTTTTTCCGAGACTCCAGACAAGTTTTAATGAACTCAACGCGTCTCAAAGGACCACAAACAGCAGAAGAATCCTCCGTAACAAGTTGCACACATCTTTCAGTGGCTTGATTGTGACAAGGGAATAGTTTAATCTTAGGTAAGATGTCTTCATCTATTGCCTTTGGATTTAGGATACAATTTGTAAGAATATTATGGTCTAAGAACTTAGTTAATGGTGGTTGTATCACGGTCACTTCAGCCCAATTTATAAAATCTATATAGACTTTGGCTTCCAAATTTATCCGTATGTAAAGAATTTCTTGACTTTCGAGATTTTATTGTTCTGCGTAGTGCCAAAGCTCTTACATAGTATGTAAATGTGTTGGCACTACGCATAATAATAAAATCTTGAAAGTGAAGACATTCTTTAGGTACGTTCAAGTTACCTGAGATCACGAATGTAAAGAATTTTTTGACTTTCAAGATTTTATTATTCTGCGCAGTACCACACTTATATAGTATGAATGAGAATAATAATGCTACGCAGAATAATAAAAGTTTCACGAAAACAAACGATCAAGTTACCTGAGAGACCAAAGACTATATCGATTTCATAAATTAGGCTGAAGTGACCGTGACATAACCACCATTAACTAAGCTCTTAGATCATAACATTCCCACAAAGTGTATCCTAAATCCAAAGGCAATAGATGAAGACATCTTACGTAAGATTAAACTATTCCCTTGACACAATCTAGCCACTGAAAGATGTGTGAGACTTGTTACGGAGGCTTCTTCTGCTGTTTGTGGTCCTTTGAGACTCCAATGATTCATTGAAACGTCTGGAGTCTCGGAAAAAAATGCCAGTTTTTGAAACCAAAAAACAGTATGGTCTACTATAAAATGGTAACTTCACTACTTATAAATAAAACAGTAAATTATTTTTACCTTATTACTATAGTTCTTTAAGAATAATTTCAAATTATATTTTCTTACACAGGTTAAGTAAAATATGTAAAACATTTACAATTACCCAAATTTCATATATTTAAAAAAAAATATAGTCGTTGAGATAGTATAATAATAGCGAATTTGATATAAATATTACATAATTTTACTATAAATATATAATAATTATAATAATAATTCGATGATCATCCTTTTAAATTAAGTTTATAAAATAGTTTGAATATTTGAGGGAAAAAAAATGGGAAAATGCACAATTTTTACGTTTTTTCTCAATATTCAATGACCTTGGGGCAGTATTTAATATTAATATTTTTAAAAGATATTTTTTATTCAGAATGAGGATATGATAGAGCAACTTTCCCACACCGCCCCATTTTGATTAGGAAAAGAATTTTTTTTTCCACAGGCGAGCGCTTTTACGTTTTTTCTCAATATTCAATGACCTTGGGGCAGTATTTAATATTAATATTTTTCAAAAATATTTTATATTCAGAATGAGGATCTGATAGAGCACCTTTCCCACCTTGACCAATTTTGATTTGAAGAAAAAAAAATTTCGCTCCACCCTATTGTATAGTCCAAGAGCTGTTAAACATTTTAGGGAAGGTATTTGAGGCACCCTGAAAATTTGTGCAACACTTCTTTTGTAATGGCTGAATACAAAATCGAATGTCTGGCTGAAGGATCGTGGAACAAAAACTGTGCCAGACACGTGTCAAGTGCCATTTTTTGACTACCCCCCAAAAAAGGTATTTGAGGCACGCTGAGATTGAGACAGAATAATATTTATACTTAGAAAAAAATATTTTGAAAACGGCAGACACTTTAGTCGGCCCAAAAACTGTGCCAGACACGTGTCAAGTGCCATTTTTTGACTACCCAAAAAAGGTATTTGAGGCGCGCTGAGATTGAGGCAGAATAATATTTATGCTTAGAAAAAAATATTTTGAAAATGACAGACACTTTAGTCGGCACAAAAACTGTGCCAGACACGTGTCAAATGCCAAATGGCACTTGACACGTGTCTGGCACAGTTTTTGGGCCACGATCCTTCAGCCGGACATTCGATTTTGTATTCAAGCATTATAAAAGAAGTGTTGCACAAATTTTCAGGGTGCCTCAAATACCTAATCAAAAATGTTCAACAGCTCTCCTACTAGTATATTAGAAAGCGTGTATAATCAGTGAAAAATCATGAAATTTAAAGCGAGTGTAGTTTGTTATTTCATTATTTACTATAGCTGAAACTATGTAAAAATACACACTCAAAAATATCTTTGTAAAATTACGGACAGAGGCCGGAAGCAGAGATGTCAATCATACCACGCAAAAAAAATCCATACCCAATTACCAATCCGTATTTTTGATAACAAATGGGCTATAACTGTAAGAATATGTGGATTGCCCCTAATTTCCTGAGTATCTAAGGGATAAGGCCACTTATTTAATGGATCAGACCGTTTTTCATCAAATATGGCTGTTGCCCGTGAAAATTGAAGGGCAAACTCTCATAAATTTACAGTTTTTCTGAGAGGCTAGAATATCAAAACGTATCATTAAACTAAACACAATCAATCTCTTCTAATAGGAAAAATGTTTAGAAAGAAAAAACTATACGTTCTATCTCTATCTTTAAATACAAGACTAATGTAGAAGCATTTATCAGTTTTGTAAAGTCATTAACCATTTTCAATGACGCAGTATCTACTTATTATAAAAGCTGAGTGCACGTGACCGACGGAACGATGCCGGTGCGAACCACTCTGGTCTGCGAAACGACCGTAGCTAAACGCCATGTTAGGCTTAATGAAAAACATATCTTAACATATGACAGCTAAATGATAATTTTTTCCACTTAAAATCATGTCTGTTCAGCATATTTTTATATAAAACATGTGTATCATATCCATTTATAATGTATTAAGTTCTAAATTAAAATTAAGCTATTAGAAATCAAATCTAAACAAACGATACTGTTGCCATTCAGATTCAAATTCCAGCAAATTAAGAAACAAATGAATGACTCTTTGACGATTCATCAAAAAAAAATTACGGCTAACATCTGATTCTGCTTTAAATATATTTTTTAAAGCATATTAAAGACTTTAAGTTTTTTGAAATGCGTTTTTCAATGCGTTTACATTTATAAGCAGCAATTTTATTTACGACTGTTTACATTTACAAGCAGTCAGTTTACGACATACATATGAAATATTACGTAATTTATTGAATAAATATTTTAAAAAAACATTATTTAATGATTATTCATCATTATTCATATGAATCATTCATATGAATATTGATTCATATCAATGATTCATGTATTTCACTCTTCTGTAGTGGCAACAGTGAAACGCTGTTTCTTTAGGAAAAACAACAGAGGGATAAACGTGCTGATTTTTCGCCACTACTCGCTTTCATCTGTCAATAGTTATTTTTGAATGTTTTAAAAGTTTTTTTAATTTTTATTATGGGCTTTCGGAAAGAAGGCGCCAATTGACCAGGAAAAGAATTGCGCGATCGCGGCAATCAACGGATTTCTCAGTTTGCCTGATAAACTCAGCTGAGTTTACACCGAACAGAATTAAACACCCATATACACAATTTTTTGTTTATTTTTTATCTAAACTATGCATATTTTAAGTTCATGTTCATAAAGTGTTTATCACTCACAGGAACGTTTCATTATAATAAAGATTTAAAAATCAAAATTACATTTTTTTTTAAATTTTACTAAATTTTTGTACCGTTAAAAAACATAGCTTTTTGTATGTGTATTACTTTCAATGATGCACATAATGGTGTTTTAGTTTTGGCCAAATATATGAATCAAATTTTAAAGTTTCATCTAAAATTAAAAAATAAACATCTGATTTTTTAAAGAAATGCCATATGTTTTTTGTTTTATTTTTAAGTTTCTTATTTCACGTATGCTGCATTTTTTAAGCTGAATTTAATATATTTCTGTGAATTATTTTTTGCTGTTTGAAAAATGCAACAGCTTTTTTTTTTTTTAACTATGCATATATTTTTAAAAGCATTTACAGACATGCCACTTTCCAGCGAAAACAGGGAATTCCATTTTTTCGGCACAATTTATCATCCCTGGGATTGATGCAAATCAGTATTAAAATTTGTTGACATTTTTAGGACGAGAAGGGGGGGGGTGGGTGGTAGCAGAATTTGACAAAATAAAAATGCGAGTACAAGCAACTGCAATTTGAGTTTATTTCTAATCCTTTCCCATGACCTGTGCATTTAGTCCATGTATAGAAACAAACAGGATGAAAAAAACATATAGCCAGGAGCTTGCAAAAATCATCAAAATATCGTAGAAAAAGGGTGGTGTCATCAAACGAATATGAATTCCATCAAAGGATCGCAGAAAAAAAGCACAATTTTTCACAAAGGGTCCTTTAGTATGCATGTTTCGTCTAAGGATCATGGAATATGTGAATGTCGCCAAATAATCGTGGAAAAAACATGAATTTCATCAGATGACTGCAGAAAAAATGCATTATTTGATCAAAGTATCGCGAAAAACGTGAATTTCGTCAAATAATCACAGAAAAAATATGTTTTGATTAGAGGATCACAGAGAAAACGAGATTTTCATCGAAAGGTTGCAAAAGTGTAAGTTTCAACATAAGAACCTAAAAAAAAATGTAAATTTTGAAATCGGGGGATCTTGAAGCTTATTTGTTCATCAGTATCAGGTGAACCGTTAGTCAGCTAAATTTTCTGTTACGTAACTAATTTGCTGCATACATTCGGATGCACCTGTGCTTCTGTCAACGTATTTTGATTGTAAAGTAAGTCTCGCTTGCTCTGCTGTTTATTTCTTTTTTTTTTTATTAGGATTTTTGCATTAGCTGTTTAAAATGCACCCTTTATTGGTGAATATATCGATTTTTACATTGTTTACTGTTTTAGAGACAGACGATTCAGCCAACAGCTGCCGAAAAAATTCAGAGTCTGAAAACATCGAGGGTGTATTACCAAACATCCATCAAAATTTAAATTTAATTCAGTTAGAAGAGAAGTACCATACCTTGACGATGTTTCAGACCCTGACTAGGATCCCTTTTTCTAAACATTAAATTATTGATTTTTTTTTTAATTTTAACTGATTGTTTTTTATGTAAATATTTGAATTTTTTTTTGTATGTAACTCCCCCTTTTTTTATGAATCGCCGTCTCATTTATTGGTATTTCTTTATATTTATCCTTTTACTTTTATTTTATGTTTCATAAATTTTTTGGCAGTTGTGAGCGAGATTTTACCTGCATTCGTAACAAATTTTTCAAGATGGCAGTAAAACTTCGTTTTTAAATCTTTATGTTACTTATAAATCCATGTTTTTACATCATTTTCTATTTTTTTGTGCAAATCATTGATTTATAAATAACATAAAGATTTAAAAATTGTGTTTTTCCGTCACCTTGAAAAGATTTTTGGCACAATTTTTTTCGTCAAGCGGCACAGGATGCGAAACTCTTCCCTGAATTTTGTCAAAGAAACGTGAGAGGTATAATTCATCAAAAAGGCGCAGGAAAAACGTGAATTTTGCAACAAATCCCGATAAAAACACTCATTTCGTGAAAGGATTGTGATAAAAACAGTCATTTTTTTAAAAGGCTGCGAAAAAAACATGAATTTCATCAGAGATGTGCAGAAAAAAACGAGAATTTCACCATAAACATTAAATTATTGATTTTTTTTGTTTGTAAATTTTAACTGATTGTTTGTTTTTTGTGTAAGTATTTTTAGTTTTTTTTTATATATTTTTTTCTGTATGAAACTCCCTTTTTCCTGAATCGCCGTCTCATTTATTGGTATTTATTTATATTTATCTTTTTATTTTATATTAGTAAGTTTTTTGGTAGTTGTGAGCAAGATTTTACTGGCATTCGTAACAAATTTTTCAAGATGGCGGAAAAACTTCAGTTTTAAATCTTTGTTATTTATAAATCCATGTTTTTACATCATTTTCTATTTTTTGGGCAAAATCATTGATTTATAAATAACAAAGATTTAAAAATGATGTTTTTCTGCCATCTTGAAAAGATTTTTGGCAAGATTTTGAACAATTTTTTTTTGCCAAGTGGCACTCTTCCCTGAATTTTGTCAAAGAAACGCGAGAGGTGTAATTCGTCAAAAGGGCGCAGAAAAAAAGCAAAATTTTCAACAAATCCCGATAAAAACACTCATTTCGTCAAAAGGCTGCGAAAAAAACACGAATTTCATCAAAGATGTGCAGAAAAAATGAGAATTTTGCCATAGGGTTGTTGGAAAAAGCTCTTCCCCCCCCCCCCCCCCCGCATGAGGTGGTTCATATTTTCTTCATTTGAAGGTTGACTTTTACAAACACTATTTTTTTTAATGCTTTTGAGGACTTACCACTATCTGAATAATCATGCATATCAATCACCTGTTTAATTGAGTCTGACTTAATGTTGTAAACTTACAATAACACTTTCCCGTCATTTTTGACGGGGCCATATGCTAGTCACAGAATAATCTTTAACATACTATTATCATATGATTTTTGATTGCGTTCAGGGATCCCACTGGTCCACTTTTTGAAAACTAGTTTTTTTTAACGGAGAAATTTGCGGTAGGTTTCTGGAATGATTGCAACAAAAACATTCTTTAAGGTAAGTTTTCACGAAAATTATAAAGAAGATTTTTCTTTGTATAAAAAAGCGCTGTATGAAAGAGTGGACCTAGCACGAGACCTGTGCGTTAAAACTTGATAGTGAGTAGGATATTTTATATTACAGTAATATATCAACTGGATATTTATTTTTTTCTGTTTAAGATATCGATGCTTCATCTGAAGTCACTGCAAAGTGTGCCAGTAGTTGTCGAGATGCATGCGAGTAAGTTACAAAATTATTAATTATAAACGATTTTAAAATGCCAAATAAATAATAAAATAGTTATTTTTAGGGTTTCGTTCATCTGACGAAACCCTATTCGCCTCGCTCCTCTGTCTGTCTGTCTGTCTGTCCGTCACAGAGCCCATTCTCAGAAACTATATATGTTGGAGACTTGAAATTTTCCATACTTATAGCTGAACACCTCAAATCAAACAACAAATCCTAAAATTTTGAAAAAGTCTTATATTTAACCCTCTGGGCTCCAACTTGTGTATTTTAATCTTTTTGTTCTAACTAAGCCCCTAATTAAGTTGAAGACTTAAAATTTTGCATACTTATAGCAGAATACATAACATCAAACGACAAATCGTAAAATTTTGAAAGAGTCTTATATTTAACCCTCTGGGCTCCAACTTGTGTATTTTAATCTTTTTGTTTTAACTGAGCCCCTAATTAAGTTGAAGACTTAAAATTTTGCATACTTATAGCTGAACACATCATATCAAACGACAAATCATAAAATTTTGAAAAAGTCTTATATTTAACCCTCTGGGTTCTAACTTGTGTACTTTAAACTTTTTGTTCTAACTGAACCCCTAATTACGTTTAAGACTCGAAATTTTACATACTTATAGCTGAACATCTCACATCAAACGACAAATCCTAAAATTTCGAAAAAGTCTTATATTTAACCCTATGGGCTCCAACTTGTGTATTTTAATCTTTTTGTTGTAACTAAGACCCTAATTTAGTTTAAGACTTGAAATTTTGCATACTTATAGCTGATCACCTCACATCAAACGACAAATCCTAAAATTTTTGTAAAAGTCTTATATTTAACCCTCTGGGCTCTAACTTGTGTATTTTAAGCTTTTTTTTTCTAACTGAGCCCCTAATTAAATTTAAGACTTGAATTTTCGCATACTTATAGCTGAACACCTCTCATCAAACGACAAATCATAAAATTTTGAAAAAGTCTTATATTATTTACCCACTGTGCTCTAACTTGTGTATTTTAAGCAATTTTTCTAACCTCCCCCCATTGCAACCGGTGGGTACTTTTCTAACTTTTGTCGACACCACTTTGACCACTCTTTCATACTATGCACATAGCCTTACATATTTCAGTTCCACTTTCTACCACCAAGGGGAGCCTACCCATCTTGGGTGCTATAGACCAGATCCCCTCGACTAATATACCTACGGATAGTTGTAAAATGGAGTTTCATTCGGATAGATGTTTGTGTAGAATAGAGTGCGCCCCCTGGTTGCGAAATGTGGAACTAACAGATTTCGCAAAAGGATAAAGTGTTTTGAAAGGAATATTAAACGAAACCCTCTGTGCGATCTGTGATCACGCTTACCCACTTGTTTATTTAACGTTTGTTTGCAATTGTATAGATTTTAAAATTAATAATTAAAAGTTTCTTTACTTCGGATTCAGTCAATGAAGTGAATTATATAAATTTTCCAAAAATGTAAATATGTGCATATAGGATATATATATATATTATTATATCGTTCACCTTCAAGAAAAATGACACAACTCAAAATAATTCATTTTGAGTTTTATTACAGTAATATGCCTCTTATAGGTGTTGCTACACATGTAAAATTATAAAGGAAAGGTTTATAAGCAAACATATCCTGATAATATGTGTAATTCACTGTGTGTCAGTTTTACACCACGTAAAATGCGAAGTGATGAAACAAGCAAAACCACACTTCTCAAAAGAGCGATTTGCATATGCTCATACGAAAAAAACAAACAAAATCGTATATATATATTCGTGTGTAATGTTCTTCACATTAATATATATATATATATATATATATATATATATATATATATGTATATGTTTAAATATACAGGGCGTCCGAAAAGTCTGTAAATGGTCGTATAAATCGAGAAATACATATCAGATTGAAAAACGGAAAAATACGTGTTAAATATTTTTTAAAAAGGTGTTCAGTGATGCCAAAGTTGATCCACCACACCGACCTCCCTTTTCATCTGAGGGGGTCCAACTTTAATATTTTGAATGATAACCCACATTTTTTATGCATATTTGGATTCTACGGGCAAAAATACGTAGCTTCTGTATTTAACATTTTTTTCCGGATCCTCGTTGATCACGGTGTAATCCAGCAAAATTCGCCAGATACATATTTTGGTTTATATCATATTAAAATTATCAATAATTATAACAACTTATCGTAACATTAGCAACAAATATCTCCAAACTACTTTCAATCTCTGTTTTTAATAAACAAAGTTAATATACCAAAATAATAAATAATAATAATAATAAAGTTAATAATATCAAAATTACCAATAATAATAACAATAAACATACAAAACAATAATACCAATTTACAGTATCTTTTATTTGTATGACATGTAATACATCTTTTTTATTATAGTATTGTCTGTATGGCTTTATTTACCATGTAGCATTAGTAAAATTTCTAAATATTCTGGAAACCTGAAAAACCTGAAATTCTGAAAATTCTGAAAATCTGAAAATTCCGAAAATCCAAAAAATCTGAAAACTCAAAAATTCTGAAAATCCGAAAATTCAGAAAATTCTGAAAACTAACACACAATTCTCTAACACATAAACTAATAACTCAAAACAAAAACTCTAAAGATTTCTCTAATAAAATGTCTCTTAAGTGTTTTTTTATCTCATGGTTTGTCATGTTATGTTTATAGGTAGGTGCATTAGCCGGCTAAATAAGTAATTATATTTCAATTAATTAATACGACCTTCACTTTTAACAACATAAACTTCTAGGAGTAAATTGCAGTGAGTAATTGAAATTCATACTAATCGATTTATCATAGATCAATTTGATCTTGAAAACACATAGCATAAATATTCAAATTCAAGTAAAATTCAATGTCAAGTATTTAATAAATCTCATTTTCCACAATAATCAATAATATATTACATTATGATCTCTTTCTCTCAATAGCAAATACTAAATAGTATAATTAGCAATAATAATCACCAAAAAATTGAACAACAGTCAGTAAATTTCAAAAATATAAAACAATATTTCTTTAACAATTCTTCAAGTATCTAATAGCTCATCCATATGGCCGTGAATGAGGTATGAAAATATCCTCAAATACTAGATATAAAATATAATAATAAAAATAAATAAGAAATGTTTGTGAAAAAACTATCATTAATTCAGCAGGATTATGCAACTATCTCGCTTTTAATCAAACAAGAAAAACATAGTTTCTGAATGAAAATGAGACATCGTAGCATACTTAAGAAAGGTTGATAAAGGTCAAATAATATTAAGCTATAGCAATTAAATTTATTCCAAGATCCAAATTCAATTTAATTTTAAATCTAATCCAGTTAATTTTATTTATTTAGTTAATGTAGTTTAATTTATAATTTAATTCAACTAATTTCAATATAAGAAATTCCCAACTTAAATCAACCAATTTACGCCTGCATAGACAATTAACTCAAGTAAAAAATCTCAGCAATAATATTTCTATCGCAATTCAAGAACACGCTGTTATATAGAAAATAAATGAAGAGGGATTAGCTCCCGTTTCCCTCCTTTATACTTAAACATTGAACCTCCAAATCTAATCAGGGAAGCTCCTTAACATAATAAACCGGTATGCCTTTCCGCTCTTTATTTTTAACTAATGAACCTCCAAATCTTATCAGGAAAGCTCCTTATCTTAATGAACAGAGAAAAAAAAATTAAAGTAAATTGGATAATTCTGCATGGAAGTCCATTTATTAAGGGGAGCCCCCCTTTCCCCCTTTTATATTTAACCAATTAACCACCAAATCAAATGAAGGAAGGGCCATATCGGAATAAACCGGTATATCAAATTTGAAGCAAATCGAATACTTCTGTATGAAAAACTCATTTATCTAAATTAAGGGAGCCCCACAAGTGGCTGAGAGGTTCTGTGATGCAGGTTCTGCTCTCAAAGCTGGTAGACGGGAGGCGCTGGTTTTCTCCCAATCACGCCCGTCGGCCTAATCGTTCGGAGTATTCGTGGTTTCCTTCGAACCTTGGTTTTCCAAGCGTAAATATGGGTCATGTTCCCTTAGGAAGACCTCCACGGAGGGCACTCCCCTCCTTTCTGCCCATATCCCTCGTGCTGATAATTGGTCGTCATAAACACAATCAACAAACCAAATTAAATTAAGTGGGGACTAGCCCCCACCCCCCTCTTTATACTTAACCAATAAACCTCCAAATTTAATCAAGGCAGTTCCTTAACATGACAAACCGGTATACCAAATTTGGAGAAACTCGAATAACTCTGCATAAAAACCCATTTATTTAAATTAACGGTGGGGGTCTAGCTCCTTTTTCCCTCCTTTATACGGAACTAATGAACCTCCAAATCTAATCAATGCAGCTTCTTAACATAATAAACTGGTATACCAAATTTGGAGCAAATCGAATAATTCTGCGTAAAAAACCCATTTATCTAAATTAAGGGGGTAGCTAGCCCCCTTTCTTTCCTTGATACTTAACTAATGAACCTGCAAATTTAATCAGGAAGCTCCTTAACATAATAAACTGTATACTAATTTTGGAGAAAATCGAATAATTCTGCATGAAAAACCTATTTATCTAAATTAAGGGGAGAAACTATCCCCCTCCCTTTATACTTAACCAATGAACCTCCTAAACTAATATGGGAAGCGACTTATCAGAATGAATCTAGAAAACAAATTTGAAGCAAATCGGATGTTTCTATCAAGAGTTATCGGATTACATACATACATACATACGTACGTACGTACCGGGTGTCCCAAAAATGACTCATGGATTTTAAAATTCAAAAACTTCCTAACGGTGACAGATATTAAAAAAATCCTTGCAGGAGGTTTATGTATGATGTCAAGAGTTTTTGTACAGTGGTTCTTGATTTTAGTTCGAATTTCAAACAAAAGATGACGCTGAGAGCAATAGGCGCTCAGTACAGAACCGATTTTTGGCACTGCGGGATCCATTTTCATTTAGATGCTTTTTACCACACAATTTTTTCTTTTCCTGCATCTTTAAAACTTCTCTAACATCCAAAAGAAAGGTTAACCCTTAACCGGAAACGTACATCTGTGAGATGTTTGTGTCCACCTATCTGCCCTTAATATTTTCTCTCTCCGACATCCCAAACATACTTTTATGCTGTTATATTAAAAAAAATAGCTTGACCCGGAGCCATGGTGACCCAAAATGACCCACTAATCGAATGTTCTCCAACATGCGACCTAACTCAATGGTCTTCCCGAGCCCGAAAACGATAGAATACAAAATTTAATCGGATCTTTAAAGCCGTTTTCGAGATAAAATTCGCTTGACTCGTAGTGTGCCTAAAATGACCCACTAATCGAAATTTCTCGAACATGTGATTTCTCGACTAACTCAATGATCTTCTCGTGCCCGAAAATGATATAAGGCAATATTTTGTCAATATCTTTTTAGCCGTTTTTTAGATACAATTATCTTGACCCGGAGCCATAGTGACCCAAAATGACCACTAATCAAATTTTCTGGAACATGAGACCTAACCCAAAGGTCTTCTAGAGCCCGAAATCGAATAGCATACAAAATATAATCAAAATCGTTAGAGCCGTTTTCTAGATAAAATTTGCTTGACCCATAGTGACCCAAAATGACCCACTAATCGAAATTTCTCGACCAAGCGATATAGCCCAATGATCTTCTCGTGGTTGAAAATGTTATAATGCAAAATCTTGTCAGACTCTTTTGATCTGTTTTTAGATACAATTAGCTTGACCTTGACCCATTGTGACCCAAAATTACCCACTAATTGAATGTACTTGAGCATGCGACCTAGCTCAATGGTATTCTTGTGCCCGAAAACTATAGAAAACAAAATTTAGTCAAAATTGTTATAGCCGTTTTCTAAATAAAATTGGGTTCACCCACAGTGACCCAAAAATGACCCACTAATCGAATTTTCTCAAACATGTAATTTAGACCAATGGTCTAGTCGTAATCCAAAACAGCAGAATACAAAATTTAGTCAAAGTCATTAGAGCCGTTTTTTAGATAAAAATGGCTTGACCCATAATGACTGAAATATGACCCACTAATCGAAATTTCTCAAACATGTGGCTTAGCCCAATAGTTTTCTCGTGCACAAAAACGGTTGGCTACTAAATTTAGTTAACCACTTCACCGGCTGCCCCGAGATAAGTCGGGGGTAAAAGCACTGTTTCCCTATACCTGTCGCCGGTGAAGTGTCGATTGAACTTTTTTTTTAGATATAATTAGTTTGACCCTGACCCATTATGACCCAAAATAACCCACTAATCAAATTTTCTAGAGCGTGTGACCCAGCCCAATTGTCTTCTCAGGCACCAAAAGGGAAAAATACAAAATTTAGTCAAAATAGTTAGAGCCGTTTTTAAAATAAAATTTACATACACACACACAGACGCACATATATACACACAGAATTTTTACTTCTATTATAGTATAAGATACACCATAATGAATTACAATGTAAAATGGATTTTTTTATGTAATCAAGTTTTACAAATAAAGGATGATGGACAATTTTATTTAAAAATTTTAATGAAAGGTACATTCTAAACTGCTGCTTTATTCTTTATATCTATCTTTTCTAAATACACTACATATAAAACATAAACCGTCAAGTGCCAGTATTCTTCCCGCTTTGAGGGATCCATACAAAAAATATGTGAATTATTAACTGCATTATTAAAAAAATCGTTGCTAAAAGAATAATAAGACTTTGTAAAAAACTATACAACGTATGGCTGGATACACCTGTATATACTAGAAAAGTATGAATGGGAATACCATAAAATTTTAAAGACATATGACGCCTAAATAATATCAAATATTGCTATTATGTAATATTGCTATTCTGTATATGCTATTCCCTTTTTTTTTATCTTATCCTAATATGTTTACGATGAACTTAATTCGGTATTGACAATAAAAGTAGTGCATATTTAAACTTCATTTGGCATTTCATAAAACTAAATTCAGAGTAGTAATAATCTTTTCTTTCTACAGTGTATCCAAAACAAAATCCTTGTTCAAAGCTTAAACTCGGCATTGTGCTAAGCGCGCTTCGAATTGAAGTCGCAAAGTTGCAACGCCGCAGAGTGTAAGATTTTGCAAATCTAGCTGGAACGGAGTCAAAAAGTCGACTCGTAATAAAAATTCACTTTTAGACATTTTAAATAATAACTGACACTCTGGAGAAAAAAAACATAGAGTGTTAACAGCCTAACTCCATAACAACACCATCAAAAATTGTGTCAAAAACCAGGTTTTTTTTTTTTTTAACCTTTTTAGAAAGGCGATTGCTGTAGATGTAATTGCCACTGATATTTATGGCTGAAAAGATACTTATTTTGTAAATATTTTTGTATGATTGTATGGAATCTTTAAAACAATGTGAATACTTTGCATTTTACAGTTAAGATAGTTATTATTAAAAAATTAATTTTAAAGTAAATATAAAATATTTTTGAAAATTTAATAGCATATGATAATTTTTAAAAAGCTTCAAAAGATTTCTTACTCACTGGTACATTGTAATATAATTTTTTTGGTAATTATGTAGGCATATACAGGGTGGCTACTAAATACTGTTACTCTCCAAAAAATACGAATTAATTTTAATCGTTTGGTAAAACAATTTATTTGTCTATTTTAACGTTTGGCAATCTTCTATTAGTGCAGACGAATTTTGTTATAAAGCAAACATTTAAAATTATTTTAAAGAAGGAAGCCAAAAGAATGATGATTAAACAGCTCTTTGATCGCAGATTTTCCGCTGGTGAAAACTTTAAGCAATTAAAATGCCTTGATTTTAATGGAACATTTATGTATAGAACTATAAATTGATTATTGGATACTAATGGCTATGTAAAGATCGACCTGGGCCTGGAAGTCCACGCTCAGTTCGCACAATAGAGCGCATCAAAAGAATTCGTGAAAAGGTGTGAAGAAATCCACAACGTTCTGCAAATAAAATGGCTGCAGAAGAGAACGCGAGTCGCAGAACTATGCAAGTTATTATAAATGAAGATCTGGGTTATGTCCCTTATCGCAAAAGAAAAATTCAAGGTTTGACTGCTGCACAAAGAATAAAAACATTACAAAGGAGGAAGAAATTGATGAAGCGGCACGGTAGGGAAAGTGTTGACAGAATAAAATTTTCTGATGGGAAGCTATTTTGCACTGAACAGTGTTATAATGCTAAAACTGATGTCGTATATTCAGCAACCCTCGAGGATATCCCTGAAACCTTTTGAACTGTTAAACGCTTTCAGTACAAGAATTCTGTTATGGTTTGGGCTGCAGTGTTAAACAATGGAAAATTGCCTTTGAAGTTCATCGATAAAAGGATAAAAATCAATGCGAATATTACAAACAGGATATATTGGCCACACATTTATTCCCACAAGCTGAAAGGTCGTATCCCAAACAGAATTGGGGATTTCAGAAAGATTCTACACCTTCGCGCCGAGCTAAATCAACAAGGGCTTGGCTCCCTGTCAATTATCCAAACTTTATCATGCAAGAAGATTGGCCACTTTCTTCACTGGATCTAAATCCTTTAGATTATTGCGTCTGGGGATGTTAGAGGCTAAAGTAAACAGCAACAAACACAGAAGTTTGGACTCTCACAAAGCTTCCATATTGCGTGAATGGTACCCATTATTTCTTAAAATGATTCGTGCCGCAGTCTGACAATGGTATAAGAGATTATCTGTGGTAATCGATAAAGATGGCGGTCAATGCGAGTAAAATTTTTTCCCTGTAAACTTTCATCTCTGATGTTCATCATATTAGTGTAGTTATCATTTTCTATTTTATATTTGTAAAATAAAATGACTGAATATTTGTAACAGTATTTAGTAGCCACCCTGTAGATATAAAATAAATATAGTCCAACTGCAACTATTTGCAACTCTTCAATATATGCATTTTTTTCAGGCACGGAAGTGTTAATTTTGAAAAGAGTATTGTATGAGATTTTGCAAAATGATATTATTAGACATTATTAATTCCGTGTGAATTCTAAAAATATTCCGATAGACTATGTACCAGGATTGCCTTAAGTTTTAACAAAAAGTAGGAAGAAGACTTTTTTGGGAAAAAAACTGCTTTATTACTTTTCAAAATATTCGCCTTTAAGATTTATACACTTTTCCATCCGTTCAAACCAAAATTTGAAACAATTTTTCCACTCTGAAGTTGATATCCCAGAAACATAGTTTTGGAAGGCATCACAGCTTCTTGAGGTGAAGAAAATCGCTGCCCACTTATTTTTTGTTTGACATAAGGAAACAAGAAAAAATCGTTTGGTGACAAATCAGGAGATTATTGGCAATGCGACATTAATTCAATATTTTTATCATTCAAATAATCAATTGTTTCACGTGTTGTGTGGGAGCTGGCGTTGACATGATGAATGATGCGCCGTTTTTTGTTGTTTTTTCTGATTTCGTTGATGACTTTTGGCAAACAAATATCTGTATACCATTTAGCGTTAACAGGTTTTCGATCCTCTAAAAGAATGGTTGTGATATACCCAGTAAGGCCAAAGAAACAAGCAACAATTTTCTTGGAAATGATTTGTGAAGGAACAACTTTCGTAGAATTCGGTTCATCTGGAAAGACCCAAACAGTGAATTCTCGTTTAGTTTCCGGCACATACGAATATATCCACGTTTCGTCACCTGTAATGATGTTGTATACGGATTTTGCAATTCCAAATTTGAGTTTTTATAGCAGTTCCTTACACTAATTTACACAAGCCTCTTTTTAAACTTCTGTCAAATTGCGCAGAATCCATCTGGAACAAAACTTTTTAACCCTTTGAGGTCTGATGTGTGAATTTCTTCCCACTTAATTTTAATCTCCAAATGTCACATTGCCTCCGGAATATTCAACCAATATTATTTGAAAATAGATTAATGCATTTTTTCGTGTATATTATAAGATGAATCTTTTGTTTGCAAAAGACTGCTGCCAATGTGACATTTGGACATTTTGTAGAATTTTAACCCCAGAGCTCAAACAGTTAACAGCTAAATGTCCGTGCTAAATCGAATGTATTGCAGTCTATAAAATGTCAAGGGATGCTTCTATCTCATGATACGTGACATGCCGATCTTCTTCAATCAACTTGCGCACAGCATGTATGTTGTTTGAAGTCACTACCGATTTTGGTCCTCCTTCATGAGAGTCATCCCTGTCGGACGCTCGACCACGACGAAAATCTGCAAACCAATTTTAAACAGTAATTTCTGATTGTGCTTTATTAACAAAAGTTTCACAAAGCGATACTAATAATTCTTGTCAATTGAGGCTTTTCTAAAAATCATAAAATATCATCCAACGGACACCTTCACGAGTTATTTCCATTTTTTTTCACTCACTCCATTCTTTACAACACTTACTGTAAACAAAATACGCAGACGATTTCTAAGATGCAACTGATTTCCAAGATAAGAAAATGTAAATTTTACGAATATCCTGAAGACAAATTGCAGTAGCGCCTTTTTTTGGTCGTTTATAAAAACATAAATGGCAACCCTTTTATTACACAAATATAATCTTCAACATTGCTCATCTGTTATGCTAGACCAGATTAAGCGGTTGATCCATTAATTTAGAATTGACAATGATCGAATATGGAGAACTGCCATCGCTTAGAGAAAGTTTTTGGAGTAAAATTAGAGATGGTTAGATTCGAATATTACCAATAAATTTATTTATAGGGCAGAAGTAATAATAACTACCTGAAAAACGTTGGACGACCAAAGAAAATCTTTTGTTTAACGGGTCTCAGGACTCTTAAAGCTTATTAATTTTCAAAATTTTAAATTTTTTAGATTTTAAACTCCTATCATTTCTGAACATTTTGATACAATTGTTTCCTTCAAATTCCAATTAGAATAGAAGTTATGGCTTCTTTAATTACACCTGCTCAATAACTAAAGCGGCGTTTCCGAAACTTTGAGGTCAGTTTCTCAAAATGGCGTCTTTGAGCATAACTCGCCGATATCTCAAAACCTTGTGAGTATTTTTCTCATGAAATTTTCAAAACTCATGCTTCATGTTAGATTGTATTAATTGAAACTAAATTTTCCTTTTTATTATTAAAAATATATCTTTTTTTAGGTGATTATTCTGTTGAAATTTTCAAAATATTGTATTATCTAAATACAACTTTGTATAAAAAATATAAAATGCTTAAAATACAAATTTATTCAGGTTCAGGGTAATTATTAGAATCTCTTGAATAATCAAGCACAAAAAGTTTCATTCTAGTTCCCAAATTTATTTTGCAATCCTGCGCGTAAGCTTTCATACTAATTTTCTGTTCGACAGATGCCTGATAGTTTAAAGTCCTCTATAAATACAGTAAAATCTCGATTAACCAAGCTTCGATTAATCGAGTTTTCTGTTAACCGATCCGATAACAAAGTCTGATTTTTTGTGAATGAGCCTTGAAAAAGACCACACTTTTTAGTTCACTGTTCGTGCTACAGACTCTTGTGGATTCAAGGACTATTAAGTAATACTGAAGTTGTTCAAGCAATAATAACTGCCGTAAAATATTCGGTGCAAAGAAGCGTTGTTACTCCGATAGATCTTCTATTACTCCAAATTTGGCGTGATTGGACAGCCACTCATAGAAAATCTAGACTTTTTTAATGAAAGGTAACATACTTTTTTTTTTTACAAAATAATGGGAATTTAACAAATTAATGTAATTAAAATTTTAAAAAAATGCTGGAGATCTGTTTTATTTTTGAAAATGCGTCTTTCAATATTTAACTTAATGCAGAGCCTCCTTGTTAGTTACAAAATTTTCAATTTGCTTTTTAAAATTTACTAGTAGTTGTTGGTTTCCTTTTTAAATTTGTTAAATTGTTAAACATGACTTTATATAGGTTTATTTTTATCATTTAAGAAACGTTTTATTGTCTTTTATTCTTAGTGATTTTAAATTAGGGAGCACAGCGAGTTTTTATACATAATATTCTATTAACCAAGATATCCGATGTCCGAGGTACTAGCAGTCCCAATTAGCTCGGATAATCGAGGTTTGACGGTACTAATTCTGTATCTTTTAATTCTTTAAATGCATGAATTGAAAGAGAATACTTATATCTTTCATCCCAATCAAAATTGGGTTTTAAAATAATATACATTTTAAGAAATTAAACGTTAAAAATGGTCCTTTTTTTCATTTTTTTTCCAATTTTAGGAGTCCTGAGACCTTTTAAGTGAATCGAAATCAAAAGAAACAAGAAATAAAAATCATGCGTCAAGCATAAATTATTAAACACTTTCCAACACATTCAGAATGATGTAATAAAACTGCACCGTTTAATAAGTTAAAATATTATGTCTAATTTAACCCTATGGAAACGCATAACACTTTTGAAAACCCAATTTCAACTGTTCCCATTTACAATCGGAAAATGATCCGAATTCTTTGAGCAGCCCTGTATATGATATATAGGTTTGTACCTACATACTTTACAAAATTTAGTTCACTTAAGGAATACATATATTTCAGTTGAAAATTCCCCTACAGTAATTTCCTCTAATAAGGAGAATGGTAAGTGAATACTTTTGTGCAGCCATGTATATTAGGTATAGAATTGATATATAACGAGTAACACGAAAAAAATTAGTTATATTTAAAAGCTCATACCGAATTTTAAAACGTACACTCCAGCAATTGTTACTCAAAGATAGTATTGTAATCGATTTATTTTGTATGTCCCTATAAATGACTAAAAAAGGCTATGGATGTCCAGTTCTAACGTGATCGTAGTGAAATTCAGTGGTTTATATCAGTTTTCATACATTTAAAATAGCTCAATGTCATTAAAATACTCTGCAAACGATTTTTCCCCCATACCACAATGCTATGGAATTCTTTTGAGTGCCCCTGTAAATGAACTATTCATCCTATATACTTCATATACAATATCAAACATGCTTCGGTGGCCCTAAGTAACCTTTATCAATTGCATGAAAATCGGAGTATATTTACGGGAGTTAGAGTGTGGACGGACGGATAGACAAACCGAATGCATAAACACTTTGTTGCAAAGTGTTAAAAATGTGAATTCATTATTTCCGAAACGCGGATTAGCACGTGCCACGTGTTTAAAACTGAGACAGTGTAAGCGAAAAAACGCTGCGTTAAAGGAGATATCTGAAATCCTAAACGAGCAAAGACATTTAAAAAAATTGTTCAGAAAGCCGGATGTTCGTCATATAAAGGAGAGCTGTGATGCAGAAAATCAAAATTTTATAATGCCTAGATCCAAACCTGTCATCTACTTCTTACTCTAGACCGATAAAGTTTAAATTCATTGCGGAAACTGATCAGTCAATAACAGAAGGATTTGAAATTGCCAGAAATTAAATATTTACAGCTCTTGCACAAATTATAGTAAACAGTGGTTGATAACAAAATGTGCAGCATTTAAAGAAACTTAAAAATTCAATGTCTGTAATGGAAAATCCAAGGTGATGAATAACTTGAAATTTATTAGATGATATATGAGTAATGCTCACAAGTGTCCTTGGGGCTTATCGGTACTACATGCATAGTAAAGGTTTGTGGATTGCCTCTTAGATACTGGTTGTAGATTTTATGTTAAGCAGTCCTTAAAACCTGAAAACAAAATGAAGTACCGCATAAAGAAAAGATATAATTGAAAGATTTAGATGTGAATGAGAATTATTAGAGACTCAAAAAACAAGGACGACGTAATAGTATTGAGGGAAATCGACAAAGAAGACTTTATAAGGATGCTTCGTGGCTTCTAGCACAACAAATGTTGATCAAGCACTTATTGAGCAATTTTATGTAATTTTACAAGAAATGTGGATACGAGATAACTATATCTGCTTTTAAGGGGACAAGGGACCTTAAAAATAAATTTTTTATTTTTTGTAAATTTCACCTTAAATATTACTCAAAGGTACATTATATGCATTATGGCATGCATTTATTACAAAAAAAAAATTTTTTTAAGTCATTTTTGAGAAAAAAGTGGAATTTTACCTGTTGTTATAGATATCTCCGAAATGCCCCATGCGCGTTCCATATCAATGAAAATCCCCAATATTTTTTATAAAAGTTTGGTTTATATATATAAAAAAATCTGTGCATCGAATTTTATATATTTGAATATAAAGGTTAAAAAAAATTTTTTTGGAAAAAATTTCAAAATTTCAGAATTTTTCATTTTTTTGCAAATTTAACTTTAAATATTACTAAAGGGTACATTATATGCATTATGGCATGCATTTATCACAAAAAAAAATTATTTTTGAGAAAAAAATGGCATTTTACGTGTCGTCGTAGAAATCTTCGAAATGCCCCCTGCGCATTCCATATCAGTAAAAATCACCAATATTTTTTATAAAAGTTTGGATTATATATATAAATAATTCTGTGCATCGTATTTTATATATTTGAATATAAGGGTAAAAAAAAAAAAATTGAAAAATTTCGAAAAAATTTCAATATTTCAAATTTTTTTAATTTTTTTCTTTTTTTTGTAAATTTTTATTTAAATATTACTCAAGGTTACATTATATGCATTGTGGCATGCATTTATCCCAAAACAAATTTAAAAAAAATTATTTTTGAGAGAAAAATGGCATTTTACGCGTCGTAGTAGAAATCTTCGAAATGCCCCCTGTGCATTCCATATCAATGAAAATCCCCAATATTTTTTATAAAAGTTTGGATTATATATATAAATAATCCTGTGCATCGAATTTTATATATTTGAATATGAACGTGTAAAAAAAAAAAAAAAAAAAAAAAAAATCAAAATTTTTGAAATTTTTTCGAAAAAATTTTGAAATTTTTAATTTTTTTTTTTTTTACCTTTATATTCAAATATATAAAATTCGATGCACAGTTTTATTTATATATATAAACCAAACTTTTATAAAAAAATATTGAGGATTTTCATTGATTTGGAATGCGCATGGAGCATTTCGAAGATTTCTAAGACGACGCGTAAAACTCCATTTTTTTCTCAAAAATAATTAAAAAAAATTTTTTTTTTGATAAATGCTTGTCATAATGCATATAATGTACCCCTGAATAATATTTAAAGTCAAAATTTCAAAAAATAAAGAATTGAATTTTAAGGTTTTTTAAGGTCCCTCGTCCCCTTAAGCATTACTAATCATGTCAATAAAACCTCAATACCGTTATAGAACTTCTGAAATTCACCCTGAAGTTTTAACATTTATACGGCCAGAGAATGTACAAATACTGAAATAACATGAAACAACGAAAAATGACAGTGATTCAATTTATGATAGCATCGGTAGCTATGGCGGTATTTAATAAATTAATTACAAGAAATCTCTTCTTGTTGAAAATGGATATGTACTACAGTTTTTAAAAAAAAAAAAACTGCTCCGAATACAATAACATTACGCAAATGCAACCGTATGAAAATGACTGAACATCTTCTCATTATGATTATGATGAAGATGATGTAATAAAAATGACGTAAATTGTACAATGTAATGGGTAAAACCTATATTTTTCATAATACAGAACTATTTTATCTCTTATAAGATCAATTTTATTACCTTAATATGGGTAATTTTCATAAACCGAATTTTAACCCGCTAGATTCGGAAAATCGTACTCTGTGCACCGCCTTGGTCCGTGCCACGTTTTTCCAGATAGGTTTTTAATTAACTTTAAAGACACGGGAGGCGTATTTAGAGATCCACCCAATACAAAATAGTCACGAATCCCATAGTATTTGTGTGGTTAATTCTAATTAAATTAGCTTGTTTTTACCAATTTGACGACGTTTATTGCTTTTATACTGATACTGAGCATTGCATTACACAAATATATAATTAAAAGTTGTTATCTATGCTTTAAAAGTCGATGGTACATAGAGTACGCCGCCCCTGTCATTATGCATGTCAAAACCGTGCATGTCTTTAAAAGTTAATATCTCGGCTAATTACCGACGGTTTTTTTCGAAAATCATTATCAACAATGCTTTTATACTTCTGCTACGAAAGGTATCATCAGCGCTCCTCAACACTCTTGCTGAATGCCCGCAAATCGAAATTTGTATGTAACGGGAAATGCGCTTTTATCAAAAAGTATGCAACCTAGGGTAATCACTGACTTCCTTGCAAGGTTTAAGTTAACGCCTACTACCTCTGTTTTTTTTATAAATTTAGTTTGGGTAGATTCGGAAATACAGGGTGGGGAACGTATTTTTGCACTACATTTTCGACGATATCTATGCAACTATAATAACTAAAATTAAAAGAAATGCATTTTGAGTTCATCGTTACGAAAACTTTCACGCGACATACACGTTATACAGAAAATAGATTTTTTTTTCAACTTACTTAACTATCCGGTCTACACTTTTCCTATATATATTTGTGAATGTTTAATAATATATAAATATGTGAGTCAATAGTCATTATTACTTCCCCCAATCTGAATTTTCCACTTTCCATAGTTTACGAGTAAAATGGCTGTGACAGACGGACAGACAGACTCAGGAGTGATCTTATAATGGTTCCGTTTTTACTTTTTAAGTACAGAAGTCTAAAAATTAATAAATAATATTCTTCTGTAATAATTAAACATGTAATTATGAGCAAAAATGATGCTATTTTTAGCTATGTAACATGCGATTTCATTTATATAAATACAAATTATGATAATTTAAAATAATAGATTTGATGTAAAAGACTAATACAAAAATTAAATTGCCGGCTAAATTTTGCGATTGTAAAAGTCGATTTCGTAGGTAATTCAAGATATGCATTTGAAGCTGTAATTTAAAACCTACAGAGCAAAACTATAGCAAAACTATAATTACCCAGACTTTAGTTTGAAGTGTAATCCTTACTTTCATTTAAATTTTCTTTTAATGAACAACTAGCAGGAATGACCGAGCTAAGCTCGGTCAAAATTAGCTTTGTGTTTATCTCGATATATTATTCCCACTAAATCATTCCTGCTGTTTTAGATAAAATTAACTTGACACTGACACATAGTGACCCAAAATAACGCACTAATCGAATTTTTTCGAACATGCTACTTAATACAATGCTCTTCTCGAGCCTCAAAACGATGGAATACAAAATTTAGTGAAAATCTTTAGTCATATTCTAGATAAAATAAGCTTGACCCACGTTCATTCAAAAAACCACTAACCGAAATTTATCGAACATGCGAGCTATTTCAATGGTTTTTTTGTTCTGTGAAACGGTAAAACAAAAAAAAAATGTTAAAATTGTTTGAAAATTTTTGAGATTCCGTTAGCTTGACCCCAACCCATTATCACCAAAATGGCCCACTAATAGAATTTTCTTGAGTATGCGACCCAGCCCTCTGGTTTTTTACTGTCCAGAAACGGTGTAGTACAAAGTTTTGTCAAAATCTTTTGAGCCGTTTTTTAGATAAAGTTAGCTTGATCCTGGACCCAAAATGACCCATTGATTGAAATTTCTTGAACATGCGACCCTGACCAATGGACTTATCATGCTCGTAAACGGTATTATACAATTTTTTTTTCAAAATGTTTTGAAGCGCTTTTTAAATACAATTAGCTTGACCCTGACCCATTGTGAGCCAAAATGACCAACTAATCCAATTTTCTTGTACATGCGACCTAGCCCAATGGTCTTCTCGAGCCCGAAAATGATAGAATACAAAATTTAGTCAAAATCGTTTAAGCCGTTTTTTAGATAAAATTAGCTGGAACCTGACCCATTGTGACCCAAAATGACTCACTAATCGAATTTTCTCGAACATGTGACTTAGCCCAATTCTCTTCTCAGGCCCAGAAACGGTATAATATAAAACTTGGTCAAAATGTTTTGAGCATGTTTTTAGATTCAATTAGCTTGACTCTGGCCTATTGTGACCCAAAATGACCCACTAATTGAATTTTCTCGAACATGTGACTTAGCCCAAACGTCATCTCATGACCAGAACGGCCGTATATTAAAAAAATTCTGAAAATGTCTTGAGCCATTTTTAGATGTAATTTGCTTGACCCTGACTCATAATGACCACTAATCGAATTTTCTCAAACACCTGACCCATCCCAATGGTCTTTTTTGCCCGAAAATGATAGCTTACAGAATTTCGTCAAAATAGTAGAGCCGTTATCTAGATAAACTTAGCTGGACCCACAGTGACCCAAAAATGACCCACTAATCGAATTTTCTTGAACACGTTACCCATCCCAATGGTCTTTTCGTGCCCGAAAACAGTAGAGTGCAAAATTTCGTCAAAATCGTTAGAGCCGTAATCTAGATAACTTAGATTGACCCAAGGTGACCCAAAAATAACGCAGTAATCGAATTTTCTCGAACATGTGACCTAGCCCAATGGTCTTCTCGTAATCCAAAACTGTAAAATATAGAGTTTAGTGAAAATCGTTAGAGCCGTTTTTTAGATAAAAAAATTATTGACCCACAGTGACCCTAAAATGACCCACTAATCGAATTTTCTCGAACACGTAACCCATCCCAATGGTCTTTGCGTGCCCGAAATGGTTAGATACAAAATTTAGTCAAACTCGATTGAGCCGTTCTCTAGATATAATTAGCTTGACCCCGACCCATTATGACCCAAAATGGCCCACTAATCGAATTTTCTCGAACATGAGACCCATTCCAATGGTCTTTTCGTGCCCGAAAATGGTTGGATATAAAATTCCGTGAAAATCGACTGAGCCATTCTCTAGATATAATTAGCTTGACCCTGACACATTATGACCCAAAATGACCCACTAATCGAATTTTCTCGAACACATGACCCATCCCAATGGTCTTTTCGTTCCCGAAAACAGTAGGGTGCAAAATTTCGCCAAAATCGTTAGAGCCGTTATCTAGATAAACTTAGCTTGACCCACGGTGACCCAAAAATGACCCCCTAATCCAATTTTCTCGAACATGTGACTTAGCCCAATGGTCTTCTCGTAATCCAAAACTGTAGAATATAGAGTTTAGTGAAAATCGTTAGAGCCGTTTTTTAGATAACAATAGCTTGACCCACAATGACCCAAAAATGACCCACAAATCGAAACTTCTCGAACACGTGACCTAACCCAATAGTCTTCTCGCACCCGAAAATGGTTAGATACAAAATTTGGTCAAAAACGATTGAGCCGTTCTTTAGATATAATTAGCTTGACCCGGACCCATTATGATCCCAAATCACCCACTAATCGAATTTTTTCGAACACGAGACCCATCCCAATGGTCTTTTCGTGCCCGAAAACGCTAGGGTGCAAAATTTAATCAAAATCGTTTGAGCCGTTCTCAAGATAAAATTTACATACACACACACACACAATTTTGCTCGCATTATAGTATAAGATAGAGGGATTTAAAAAATGTTTTCTTGTTATTGAAAATATGCTACTTCACATATACGATATTACAGTTAAAATACTAGATTTTTTTTTTCCTTTAAAAGTATAAAAGTTAAAAGTGATGCCACGTCATGTAATGTTCTTACAACACTTTGAAGGGAATGAGACATCAATTTGGTTCCAGATTTAAGAGGTAATAAGGTTTATAAACGTAATTTCTACTTTTACATTGACAATAATATAATAAATTTACGACAGTATAGAAAAATATAATTCAAAATATCGTTAGCAGCTTTGATATTGAAAATGTAGTAAATATTGATTTTAGATGATTTTTGTATCATTTTCACGCCTTTTTTTGAGTTTCCTATGCAACAAGGTTGCTGCATCCAGTAATAGTTTTTACATTTTTATATTTATTTGTTAGATTTTCATAATCGTGAAGCCTAAACACATATAATTTAATGATCGCGACATTATCAAATTTCACTCTTTTTGCGATTCCCACTGAACAAGTGTTCTGCATCCAGTTATATACTTTTGGTTTCTATGGGAACAAAACATACGTGCATGTATTACGAACGTACATATATTGTTGCTCACCTGGCGTTACCGAATTTTTCGCATTTTTCAGATCCATGCACAAAGAGATTTTATGTCCAAAACGAATAATATCATTGTCAAATAAACGTTACCCTTAAAATTGGGACAAGGACTGGACATTTTTCTGCACATTCATTATAGTGTGTTTTATTAGATAGGAACCAATGGAAAAGTCTGTAAGTGACTTACATTCAGCAATGGATTGATAACAGTTGGCGTTTTCCATGATGATATACATAAATAAATAAATACTATTTCTTCAGATTGACTTAATTGCTATTTTTTTATATACTTGTTGACTTCTATACATATTATATTTACATATACAAATATGCATATTTTTTTATTTATATATTACAGGGAAAATATTTACCATGTTACGGCGGATATTCTTATGAATTTTGAAGGACTGGTATGTAATAGAAAACCTTTTATGAACATGTAAATGGAATAAATGTTATGTTACTAGGTTGAGCAAAACGTCCTGGGAAATTTGTGAAAGTTGCGTTGCTATGCGCAAATTAACAACAAAAACAACATAGGCAATTCTTCAAAGTAGAGACCATCATAATCCATGACTTTCTACCATCGTTCTGCCAGATTCCGGAGTTGCTGGAAGTACCATGGCGGCTCCTTGGAAAAAAAAACTCTTGACATGCTTCTTCAACTTCATTAAAGGATTTTCATTTAAAGCTTTCAGAATCGTTAGACATTTTCTCCAATAATGCCGGATCAACACATGCAAATCATACTGCTCAATAGGCATTTTGGAGTCGAAATTCCTGAACTCCTATGGCTATACCACTAGTACTCCTATATGCGATAAAAATTCTGGTAACTATTAGATAAAAAATTTCCCAGAACTTTTTGCTCAACCTAATAATTTCCTTTTTGTGAAAGCCATTCAACAGCAGTAATACTTTTTAGAACTAAAAATAGACGAATAAGCACTCGTTTTCCCATTAATGAAGGGATATAAATAATATTCTTTAAATTGCTAATAATTTAAAAACATCGATATTATCTATGGAAAAGAAAAGGTTTTCTAAATTGTAATATATGATGTTTCACTTAAAAAGGATTCCCAAGACCTTGTCTTTCATTCTATATTATAAAGGACAAACCTGTCCATCCATAAGGCTGATGTCATTTTGATGGTGCCAACAGCAGACGGTTGAATTTCTATTTTTCACTGCAATTTTCTAACCATCAAAATTCGCAGATTTTCAATTTTTACACCGTGAAATAATGGGAAATAATGTACTTCCAAATTTTTCAATTTGTTGAAAAAAGTGTATGACTGTTTGCTAATTTTTTTTAAATTTTTTTTTCAATAATTCCCAAGCATTTTTTAAATAAATCTACCTCTATCCCGTGCAGAAGATTACGAAAGGTAAATCCGTCTCCACTTACAATAATATAAATGGTTCAGCATTTGTTTTCAGCTTATATTCGAAACAAAATTAAAACATTCATCGATCAATAAATAGAACAATAGATATAAATAAAAGATCAATTTAAATCATGTAATCGAAATACGTGTTTAAACTAATCAAATAAACAGAATCAAAAAGTCTGATGTTTGGCGATTTCTTCGGTTGTGAACTACTGGAGCGAAACCAGTACGAAAATATTGCTTTTAATAAATTTCCAAATTTAAGTTGAACGCATTATTGGTATTTTTTATATCAATATTGTTAGTGGACATTCTAAAAAATAACATAAAAATCTATTAGAGTTATCAGATAAAGCTAAAGAATGCTATAAAAGTGATATAATACACCTATTTAGATTAACGCTCAAATAGATTTCGTATATTTATAGGAAAAGATTGATCTAAGAAATAGAAAAAAGAAAGAAATATAAAAAGAATAGAAATGACTGCATATCAGGGTGGTCCTTATTTTCAAAGTTTTAAGATTTATTGCTCTTACCCTCTAAATATGTTCCATTATATCTAAAAATAATTCTTGTAGACTTTAATCGCTAAAACATAATATTTAACGGTAGCTAAAAGAAGCACAAGTTTCATAAATCGGAGTCCTTTTGCTATTTTTTTCTCCCTTTACTTGAAAAAAAATATTCTAATCCTAATATTGATAAATTATTTCAATGTATTAAAATGTCAATTGTCTATACTATAAAATCCATAAAAATATTTGTAAATGCAATTAATAAATAATTATCTACAGATAATTTCATTCATATAAAGAAGATAAATGTCTCTCACCTCTCATAGATGACAGCCCTAGCAACAGCGTTTCAACTAAGAATTATTTATTTGTAATTATTTCCTAACTGTTTTGCCGTATTAGATAAGCAAATACGTGTTAAATAATTTTTAAATTTGACTAATTTATTGTGAGTTTCAAACTTTTATTGAGTTAAATTAGTTATTGCTATATTATTGCTTTATACTTAACTGGAACTGCGATAGTCTTACTTTTGGCTTTGGTTTGTGCTTTGTTTATTTATCGATGAATATTTTTAAAATTTGATTAATCAGTCTAAATCTTTTGCTTATAAGCTAATAAATTTAAGAAATTTTTATTATTAAATTGTACTATATTACTGTGAGTTTTAAACTTTAATTGAGTTTATAGCTATCATTTTAGTTCTAACTCTAGCCAGCAGCAGTCAATTTCCTTAGTCTATATCTTTATTTAATGGCAACTTCTTTCATCTCATTTTTGAATTTGCTATGTCTGTCGTAATGTTTTAATTTGATTATTCAATCTTTAAAAAAAATAATTTTTTGCTTAAAAGTTGAATAAAAGGATGGAAACAAGATCTAAAACCAATGTGTACCTTGTTGATACAGTAATTACTAAAATGACTGGTAACAAATTACCTTCGATAGGCATGTCTTGAGATTTTTTTCTTTGTCACCATAATGACTTGAAAGCCACTGTGCGGGAAGCGTCAAAGATTACTATGGCAGGCCAGAAATCCTAAGCGGGATCCACAGAACTGCCAGAAGAAATTAGTAGAATTATTTGAACAATCGAGACTGTTAAAAAAGAACAAAGGACTTAAAACGCCTAATCAGAAAGCTAAAAAACATGCATTTTCTTCCAAATTAGATAACTTGTTTGATGTTGCTCATACCGATACATTAAACATAATCAAAATAGCTGAAGATAGATATTTCTTGCCAGCACAGCGAGAAGATGGCAGACGAGGATCAATGACTGGTGCTGACAAAAATTTCTTACCGAAATAATTGATTGCTGATAAAAAGAAGATTCTTCTGAATAAAAGATTTAAAAAAAATGAAACGTTCGCAGGAGAAAGAAATGGCAGTAGCAGTACTTGAGTCTTCTACAGATAGCTCAAATATAGAAGATGGAAGTGAAACTGAAGAACGCGATCACAAAATTGAACTGCTTGAGGATGCGCCATCAGATCCTGAGACATCTGAAGCTAAGCGAGGGCGTATGGATGTTATAACTTTAATAACAGAATTAGCAACAACTCCAGACAGGACAAAATTATCAGACAGAAAAACACTATTTGAAGTTGCAGAAACAACAAAGAGTTTAGGATGAGATATTAAAGAATTCAGCCTGAACAGAAGTATAATTCGTAGAAGATGAATTGTTAGTAGAGTTAAACAATGACAGAAATTAAACGAACCTACAAAGAAATGTTCCCTCATTGTTCATTGGGGTAGAAAACTTTTACCAGAGTTAAACGGTAAAGATAAAATCGATAGACTACCAGTTATAAATTCTGGAAAAGGGGTTTCTCAGATACTCTCAGTTGTTAAACTTCATTCTGAAACTGGCGAAGCACAAGCCCCTGTAATTTATTAAGCTTCAAATGAATGGGATATTGCAAATAAAGTGATTTAAATGAGGCTTGACACCACATCAACAAATACTAGAAAAGATAAAGGTGATTATGTCCTTTTAGAAGAAAAGCTTGTAAAGAAACTTTTTTATTTTGCCTGCTGTCATCATATTATGGAATTTATCATTGGAAAAGTATTTCATATTCTTTTGGGAACTTCGTCATCAAGTCCAGAAATACCTTTATTTGAGCGTTTCCAAGAGTACTGGTGTTTTCTAGATAGAGAGAAATTAGAAACAGGCTTGAAAAATAATAATATTTAGGCTCTTGTACGAGATGTAAAAGATGAAATTTTGGAGTTTTCCACTACACAAGAATAATCAACATGTGGACTAAGTGATGATTACCAAGAATTTGTCAAACTTGTTATTATTTTCATTGGGGGAATACCTGTCAGGGGAGTTCGTTTCAGGCTTCCAGGTGCAATGCATCATGCTCGTTGGATGTCTAAGATAATATATTCTTTGAAAATATTCTTCTTTAAGTCCCAATTTAAGCTTACAAAAAAAGGAAGAAAGTGGTTTTCGTGATGTTTGTGTTTTCATAGTCAGGGTGTATTTTAAAGCTTGGATAACTGCTTCAGTAACAGAAACCTCACCTTAAAATAACTTTCAGTTGATGAATATTTTATTAGAATATTAAAGAATACATGCAGAAATTGCAAAGGTTGCATCAGAGAAATTTTCAAAGCATCTGTGGTAGTTGTCAGAAGATCTTTCTTGATTCACCTTTTTCGATAGCCACGAACCTGTTACAACAAAAAGAAAGATAGTTGAAGTCATTCAAAATAAAAAAGGTACAGAGTATAACTGTTTCCCTTAAAATTTTAATGAAAAGAAATTTGAATATTTTGTTACCAAAGAATCTTGAAATTGTTCAAAGAAATGAATTTACTGCAAGGATTCTTTCAAATATACCCAACACAATGGAACACTAATTCTGATTATATGATTGCATTAGAAATGGTACACTCTATTAAAGTGGTAAATGATCGTGATGAGAGAGGTATTGCTTTGATCAAAGAGTACAATGAATCCTTACAAGAAATGAACCTCAGTTTCAGCTATTGACGAAAGTTGTGGAGGAGCACCGAAAAGCGCATCCTTACAGCAGAAAAATTAACTTAACAAATTAAACTAATTACTGATACTTTAAAATTTTTATATGCTTAATATTGTGTTTTTGTGTTATACAAAAGTAACATTTTTTTGCTATCATAATAAAAATTATCTTTTTGGCTTAGTTTCTTTTTGTCGATATAATCATGTTTTTTAGTGTAATCGCCAAACTTCAAGAATCCTGAGCTACCTCTAAATATATTTCTTTCTCATTCAAACTTTTCTACTTTGTTTTTTACTGTATTAGAACAAATTTTGAGTGTAAGACATAAGAAAAAAAAAAAATAAAATCGACCATATAATGGTCTTCCTATTATATATATACTGTTCATATTGCTTGAAAAACACTTTTAATGTAAAAAGTGGTTAGTTATCTCTTTAAAATATATTCAATCTTATATAACATAAGGTGTACTATGAACATTAAGAAATATATACTAAAGCAAAAATACTAAAGCCTAAAAACTTTATATCAGGCATAAAAAAAAACTTTACTCCACTGCTTAAAAATCATGTTTTATTTTTTAGGGACATTAATTACGTGTATCATAAGCGTAGAAAATGAGTTTACAATAGAATCAAAATCATAAACAGCAGAAAAATGCTTCCATACTTTTTTAAAACATAAATATGCCAATTTGAAAAAACTAAAAATAATAATTAGTATTTTCTAATTGTACTATTAAACAACAACAATAACAGCAGAAAATACTATTAGTGTCTACAATCAGAAAACAGTAAAAAACTAAAAAAAATCCAGCAGCACACATTTTACAAAAATCTCAAAGGAAAACAATTACTGATCAATCTTTTTCTATATAACATAAAACTATTTAACTCATAATCGTAACATATAAAGTCCACAGGAATAAAATAGAAAAATTAAATAAGACTTACTTTTATTTTCTATAAATTATCACTTTAATAATATCCCTATACGTTAATCCTAAAATGGCGGACACCTTTCTCTTATCTTAAAAAAGCGTCGTAGACTTGCAGTTTTGATTATAGCTGGTGAGTAATAGCAATACATACAATTAGAGATCGATCGAAAATTCGGTTTTTTTTTTCGTTTTCTTCCAAAATCTGAGTTTCGCCAAAAATTAGTTTTCGGCGAATAGTCGGCCAAATTCGGCCTGACCGAAACTATCTATATTCCAGAAATCTCATTTCTTCCTTCGGTTTTCTTCGGTTTCCTCGTTTTTCTTCTTTCAAAAATTTTTTAGCATTACCCATTGATTTGATCTGTATCTCCTCAAATGAGACTCTCTTTATTTACTACTGTGATCTTCACTGTGTATAATTATCAGTCATGGCAGACTGAAGAAGGAAGTGAAAATTATAATGCAAGCAATAAATATATGACTCAAATTTGAAGATATTTTTCTCGCGCTCGTTAAATCTGCAGACTTAAGAGTAATAGAAAAATTTTAGTTTGAAACCAAAGTCTTTCGAATGCTCTTTGAGAAAGTTATATCATTCTGTATCCCTTATGCATTAAATACATTTTATTTTATATGACAATAAAAAGTTCTATGAATAATCACTTTAATAATATTCGTATATTTTATTCCTAAAATGGCGGACGTCTTTCTCTTATCTAAAAAAAGTCTCGTAGAAAAGACTGTTCTCATTGGCTGATGCGAATACATACAATACTCACTCCTGCTTACTCTTAAAAAGGAATGCGTTTCAGTACCAAATCAGCGTAATCTCCAAGGTTAAATTAAGAAATGAAGTTTTTGAAAATTAAGAAATGACATATTTTGGTGCTGTTCATTATTTTACTTCCAATATTGGTTTAAATTTTTTAAAAGTGTATAATGCCAGTTTTTCACTCTTGTTAGCAGAGTGAGATATTTCACTCTCGACAACGGAGTGACATACACTCATGTCCAAAATTAAGGTCACAAACATAAAATATGCGAAAACTGATGAACTATTCCCTGTTTTGTAACGAAATTTGGCACAGAGGTATATTACAATGGGCGAAAGAATATAGCAACATAACAATATAGGAAAGATTTTAATAGTGAATTAAGATACAGGGTATATGAAAAAGTGTTAAATCATGAATAAGAGATAAAGCATTTATCTCGGGAAAAATCTGTCTAATAGCGAGTGTGACCACAGTGCACTGCTATACAGGCCTCACAACGAGCTCTCATACTGTTTACTCTCGTAAATAAATCTCGTCTATAAATTTTTGTGGCAACAAAGCCGGTTCTTCCAAAAGCGCGGCTTTTAACTCCTGGCGGATCCTGGGAGGTGTGTTACGCTGTGAAATGACTCTTCCTAGACCATCCCAAACATGTTCAATTGGATTTAGGTCCAGAGACCTCGAGGACCAATTCATATGGCGATTATCCTCTTTTTCATGAAAATCATGAATAGTGTGAGCTCTGTGTGGCTTCGCATTATCGTCCATAAACATGAAGTCCGGGCTTACAGCACCCGGAAAAACATCACATAGGCTTCAAGGACCTCATCCCTAACGTCCGGTGTCCAGTCATGTGTATCCCTTTAACTGCATCCAACAGAAGAACCTGGTTGTTGTGGAGCCGAAGACATCGGTCTTGGACACAACAAGAATGGGGCCATGTTCTTTCCAGTGATGAGTCAAGATTCACCACGCAGAGGGATTCTCGCCGAATCTTCATCTGGAGAGAACGTGGAGCTTGCTATCATCACTCCTACGTAAAAAAAATCGACAGATTTGGTGGCAAAGGAATCCTTGTCTGGGGCGGCATAATGTTGGGCAGTCGTGCACCGCTGCACATCTTCGATGCGGGTACTGTCAAGGCACATCTCTGTAGGGATGAGGTCCTTGAAGCCTATGTGAGGTTTTTCCGGGTTGCCGTAGGCCCTGACTTCATGTTTAATGGCTATAATGCGAAGCCACACAATGCTCACATTGTTGAGGATTTTCTTGACGATGAGGATATTCACCGTATGATTTGGCTCACGAGGTCTTCGGAACTCAATCCTATTGAACATGTTTGGGATGGTTGAGGAAGAGCCATTGCACAGCGTAACATCCTTTCCAGGACTTGCCAGGAGTTAAAAGCCGCGCTTTTGGAAGAATGGGCTTTGTTGGCACAAGGACTTATTGACATCCTCAAAAACAGTATGAGAGCTCGTTGTGAGGCTTCTATAACAATGCACGGTGATCACACTCCATATTAGACAGACTTTGACCGAGATAAATGCTGTATCTCTGATTCATGGTTTAACACTTTTTCATATACCCTGTATCTTAATTCACAATTAAAATCTTTTCCATATTGTTAAGTTGCTATATTATTTCTCCCATTATAACATACCTCTGTGCCAAATTTCGTGGCAACACAGTGAATAGTTCATCAGTTTTCACAGATTTTGTGTTTGTGACCTTAATTTTGGACATGAGTGTATTTCACTCCTTTCTAGGGAGTGAAAAATTCCACTCTTTAAGGAGTGTATTTTTATAAAAGTCGCTCCAAAAAGAGTGAAAATGCTTGTCACTCTTTCAAATAGCGAACTTTTGACTCCTCCCAATTTCGGAGTGTATGTTTATATCACACATAGCCATTGAATAAAGTCACTCTTTTTCATAAAGAATATTTAAAAAAAAAGTTTTATTAACATTTTATTTAATTAAATTTAAAAAATGCAAAAATAGAACATTTAATAAAAGATTTTCATAGTTTGTATTATTTATATACTATTAAATATGCTATAATGAATTACAACGTAAAATATATTATTGCGTTACATACGTTACGTTAGATACATTATGCATGAAGTCTTGTGACATTATTTACCAAGTTATTGTTTTTAAAATTGGTTTCCAAAAATATTTCTATTATGAATGATTTTGAAATTGTCGCCCTTTTATGATGAAACGAGCATTAATCTTTATCTTCTTATACATTGTAAATTCTTAATTTTTTAAACAGCGATATAATAAAATGACAGTAGTCGGACTGCTAGGTATGAAATACTGCAAATCATGATAGGAATATACGGATTGGTCAGTATATGTACTTTATATTAATGGAATGCATATAGGAAAGGGAAGCATCGTGTAATATCACAGGAATTCAAGATGGTGTCTTTAATTCAAATGACGTCATTTTCTGGAATTCTTGCAATTTTCTTACTGTTCATCGTATAAAAGTGTATTTATTGTAAATGTCTATGCTGGTTAGGTTGAAATTGTCTTTTATAACACTTTCCAGCATTCTTGAAAAGCATTTATGAATTCAGTTTGTGTGGTCATCTGTTTGTGTACCAGTCTGTCTGACCGTGTTCTAAATCGCGTAAATATAGTCGGTTTGCAATGAATTTTATATGTGTTTTTAATATTCACTATGGCATGTTCGTTATTGAAATTGTTGTGAATTGTGTGAATTAGTTACAGTTACTTTACAGGGACATTCAAAAGAATTCCGTTACATTACGACCTATTGGGAAAAATCGCTGGCGGTCCTTTTCAATAATGTTTCACAATTTCAACCACATTGAAACTTATATATATTATGCTGAACTGCATTGCAAGGTGATTGGTATGGAATATAGTATGAATAGCATTCATCATTCATTCAAAGGTATACTCAAAATAATTTCGTTGCATTACGGTCTATGGGGAAAAATCGTTTGCAGTGTATTTTATTCAAGTTACACTATTTACAACTTATTAAAATTTATATATATCTGTGAGGTGCTTTCCAGGATACTTATTGCGTAGTGCGGCGTACATAGCATTCATCGTTCGTAAACACGGACACATAAAATATTAATCACTTCTCTCTCTATGAACAATTATCGCTGGGAGTTCATTTTCAATTGCTGTACGCGTTCTTAAATAATTTGTTTTGCATATTAGTTAATTTGTGTAAATTTTATAGATCGTATACAGGGCTGCATAAAACATCTAAAATATATTTACGTTTATTGATGAAAATTTCCAAAGGGGAATTTTCAATTGTGCAATGCGTTTTGGAACTGAATTAAATTTTAGCATACTATGTATTATATGACTGCTCAATCAGAAAAATACCATGCAAAATCGGTAGCAGGATTGTACAAGAAGTCTCGGAATAATGAAATGTCATAAGAAAGAAATACAGTTCAAATATTTCTGGGAGTAATTTTCGCAGAATTGGAAATTTTATTTAAAAAATTATGAGGGATTCAAATTACATTCAACCAGTTTTTACAAGGACTTTCGTGACAAAAATGTATAAACAGCTATTAACTTAGCTTATAGGAACAAATAGCAATTATTTGTAGCTGATGTACACACTTCAAATTACGGCAAATGATTTTTCACACTTCCCATACCTGACAGCATACTGTATGTTAGAGAGTGTATTTTAGTATAAGACAAAACTGTTTCTGGCGCTATGTTACAAGAATGTAAAGATGATTACGATGAAGATGCACTTGCTTTGTTGCGTTTTGAGAAAGGGGTAAAAAAAGATATCCTGCATCCTACGAACTCATTCAATGGTGATTTGGATAATCAATCAAAGTGTAAATCATAAATATGATGTTATATGTAGTATGTATTGAAACCAAAGAACTTGCTACGCAACCATCTCTCACAATATCGCAGAAAATCCGTTTTAATGCTTAACGACGTAAATCTACCGGAAATAAATTGAGCCATCGTAATGACAGAGAAACTTCCTTGCCAGATTACACGGGACTTTTAATATTTTGTACAACACGAAAACGAGAAATCGTATATAGCCTCTTTCGCTTACACTTTCAATCTCATATCACCGTGTGCTAGAACTCTCGGCAGTTATATCTGCAGTTTTAAGCGTTAGTTTCAAAAAGAAAAAGTAGTGTTTCTTTTAAAACTACGATAAGGGATTTTCACGATTGAAGCATATGATAACTTTCAGATCACAATCCAAGCAGTTCAAACTCAAAGAATTCTTTTCATGGAACAAGTATATCATCATTAAAAATTTAACCACTGATTGTTTAGAAACGTACGGATTCCTTCACAAGCTCTGACTTATAACACAATCACCTCCAAAAATCAAAAGTGTACCCACTCTCCCAGAAAATTTTGCTGTAGTACCATCTACATTCCTAGATTCAAAGGAACGTACTTTTTCAAATTGCGCTGAAACTACTTTAAAATGCATGTTTTCTGCAACTAAGGCGTGAACAGACAACAGATTTTATGGTTGAAACATTTCTTGAATCAAGATATATAAATACTAGATAGTGCCCGTCAAGATTTGACGGTAAATAACTTAAATGTTTCAGTAGAAAAATTCTTGAATTTTCAATTAGTTGCTTTTAAATTAATTATTGAAATCGTGACAAATTTCTATGTTGCATAAGTGATTCCTATTTCTTTAAGGTGATAGAGGGCGTTGTCAGTCTAACCTATTCAATGAAGTGAAAGAATTTAAAGTTTATAATTTGCAACCAATTACGCTTGCATTTTATTAGAAATTTAGTTAAAATACTGGATAAAGCATTTATTTTTACATAATACGGTATTTTTTTTCTTCTTCCGCCCCCCCCCCTTTTTTTTTTTTTTTTTTTTTGAAAAAATAACAACATTTATTTTTATTAGCCACCGGTACGGTATGCTATTTCTTTCTCCCAGCTTATTTTGTGTCTCCAAAAAATAACGTTACCTTACGGAAGCCTGCTATAAACAAAACAGATGTTTCGCTGTACGATTAAATGCTCTATAGCAATTTTTTCAATTTCTAAGCATCGCACATTTTCAATTTTCATAGTGTCGCATTGGGGGAAAAAAGTACTTTTAAATGCAATTTGTTTGAAAACTCTATCTGCATTTATTTATTTATTTATTTTATACAGCACAACCATTAAAAGCTGCCATGATTTTTTTTTTTTTTTTTTTTTTTTTTTTTATCTGTCTAATTCTCTAAAACCTAAATTTGAAACGTTATGCAGCTAAAGATTTATAATATAAATATTTTTACTTGAATTTTATTTTACATTTGTATTTATTTTTTAAGTATTAAACCATGGATATCAAGGTAATTTCTTTTATAATTCTTATATGAAATTTTTTTTTCTTTCAGTTTTCTTTTTTACGGAAAAGAATGGCAAACTTTTCTTTCTGCCACACACACATATATATATATTCTTGATAATGGTAAAAAAATATAACAAAAATTGTAGAACAGCTCAATTTATTTAATAGATAATTATTTTAAATATTTTAAATATTTTTTTTAAACATTATTGCGTATTAAATTTTATTTAACAATTAAAGCTTTCAAACAATAATAACAAAATAAAAATCATACAACTTCTCCTGCTAATAAAACATGTCATTATTGAAGAGAATCATCGTCAAAATATTGCAGAAATCCTTTTTCCGGGCGTTGGGTTCGAACCCACGTCCTCTAGAAATATTCAGAGGTCGAAACTGCTGCGTTTGACCGCTGTGCTAACAGGGACTCGATCAATATTCCTCTATGTTAAAGGGGTTCGAAAAATATTTGACGCATGCACAAATGTGTCAATATTGTTCTTACTGATCGTGCTCTTACAGAATTCTCTTTACGTTTTAATATCTATGATAGGGGATTGATGATTCGTGGGCGGCTTTCCATGCAAGTAACTCAATCGATTTCATTCCAGTAGTATTGACAATTTTACCACTAAATTATTAAGACTCTACGCCAATCTCTATGATTAAACACGCAATGCGATTGATGAAGGAGGTTACACAGTTTTTAAATGGATATCAAATTCCAGTTATGGCTGTTGATCAACCGTTATCCACAATAGAGAAATTGATACAGTGGAATTATCGAGAAATATATGAAGGAACCAAATTCTTGGTGATGTTTGGTGTATTTTATATTTAGCATGTTTTTTCTCTGAGTATTAGGAGAGAGGATGTCAGGAAGCAGGTGAAATGGTGCAAAATCTCATTCCGATATAGCTGTATATCTTCAACTGCTGCTGAAAAAATTTCTTAACACGTTAAGCGCAACCGGTGGCTGACAGCGAACTTTCCGTTTAAAACGCGTCATACACTGATGGCTGACGTCAAAAATATGATACAAAACTGAAAAAATATACATTGTTTTAAATAATTACTGAACAAATATTTAAAATTTACCTACCTTTTATTTATTACAGGATTATACTTTCTTAAAAATTACTTTAAACATTGTAAATTTATAGCGCTTCAGTGTCAGTCATCGTGGCACTCAAAGTGTTAAAGTAACCAAAGTATTGCTTGTGCAAAAGTAAAAATTTTTAACGCTTAAAATATATTAAACAAGAACGTAATATCATGCGTCAAGCATATGTTATGAAACAGATTCCAACACATTCAGAATACTATAATAAAACTTGACAGTTTAATAAGGTCAAAAAGGATGTCTAAATAAACAATTTATAAACTGCACAATACATTTAAAAACCCAATTTCAGCAATTCCCATCAAAACTTGAAAGGAAATCTGAATTTTTGTGCAGCCCTGTATATGAACTATAGATTTATCATATAATACATAGTATGCTAAAATTTAGTTCAATGCAGAAAAAAACATTGAACTGTGGAAAATTCCCCTTTAGCAATTTCCACCAATAAGCAGAAAAAATACTTTAAATGCTATATGCAGCCCTGTATATGGTCTACAGAATTTATACCCACCAAACGATGTACAAAAAAGATATTTAAAAACGCGTACTACAACGTAAAAAGCACTCCAAGCAATTATTGTTCATAAGTAATAACGTAACTGAATAATTTTGTGTGTCCCTGTATATGAACGGTGAATGCTATGTACTCCATATTCTACAATAAGTATCTTGGAGTGTACCTTACAGATAGCCATATAGCACATTTGCCTCCCCAGGACATCCCCAGGAAGATTTACAATAAAACACCATCATCCCCCGGGCATCCCTGAGGATGCAGAAATTTGTCACCAGGAGGTCCTCAGGAACAGAAAATGTCCGCCTTGCAGCATCCTGGAGAGCTCCCCAGGATATCCTTTAGCATCCTCCCTGGGAGGTTCTAGGGAAGATGTTAGGAAGTGATATTGGAGGACTTTGGGAAACTTCAAGGTCACTTAATATGCCACAAAAATTTTTGAAGCTATCGTTTAAAGTAATTAATGTAAAAATATTTAATTCTTTTTTAAACTAATTATCAGACAGTTTCTCACGTAACAGACATTACAATTATCAAGCACGCACACGGAATTATATGAAAGACTGTTGGGAACAAATTTCTTACCTTCATTCTACCTTCCGGGTTTGATCCAGGGTATTTACGAACACGAGACGCGCGCTCTATCCATTATGCTACAGGGCCGTTGAATAAGACGAGTTCTAAGATATTCATGTTTTTCCCCACTTTTGAAACTCAAAATTAGAAAATATCCATATTTTATGTGCTTCATATAAGCCTGAATTATCTAACTTTTATTGCAAATTTAAATGCGTAGCCTTTTGTATATATTCAATATAAATTTAAATTCATAAGTAAAAAAAAAAAGGCTTATCAATAATTATTTAATATAACATAAATATCTTTGAATTTTCAAATTCCTACATGAAATTATATTTTTAAATGACAATAATATTGTCTTAGCCTTTCATATTTAAAATCCATTGAAATCATTCTGTACTTAGAAAATTCATTCTTTCCTTTTTTTCATATAATTAATGATGCTAGACGTTTCTGAGGATATCTTGCGACATAATTTAATTTTAGTTAATAAAAATAATATTTCCAGAGATTTAAGATGCAAAATATGGATACTTTGATTTAAAATATGAATTCTTATTATGATTACTAAACTTTAAAATTCCAATTCAGAGAATCCGTTCAAAGCAAATACTTTTTTATTTATCCCTCTTTTTTTTTTTTTTTTTTTTTTCTCTTTTTTACAGAAAAAGTATACTTTACGCTTGGTAAAAAGTGCACTTATTAAGTAAATTTATGAAAAAATACATTACTTTTTGCTCTGTTTCTTTTTTAAGATGGAGGGGGGGGGGTAGGCATTATTTAAGCCATGTTTTTGGAATTTCTACACTGATTTCTGAACGTATAATCACAAATCAATTAATAGGAAACTATTAACTGTTAAAAGCGTATTTTAAAAATTATATTTTACAATTCATTTTTCTATTTATAATCTTTTTTCTACTTTTTATTCTTTAAAATATTTCATTGTTGCAGTTTCATTGTGATTTGGCATATTTTTGTGAGCATTTATAGACGCATCATTAATTTCATTGTTTTTCAAACTCCCATACGATTGTAGGAGTTGCAGATGTTTGGTGATTTACGACCTGTCGCGGGCGAATTGAAAAATGCTTTAAAATCAATTTATTACTTTATAATAACGTTATAAAAATTTTTAAATGCTATATTGACATCAAAAACACATTTTTTTTGTACAAACTTGTAAAATTGTATCATATCAGGATCTGGGATGAAAATAGATTGCAATATTCCATCATTACAATGAAAAAACAGGTTACATAAAAATAGTTACATAAATAGTTACAAAAAGAGGGGGGGGGGGGAGGTTGCGGCTCAATACTTATATATTTTTTAATGAAATGTGCCATTATAACGTGAATTGTATTCACTTTAAGTTGGTGTTATATGCTGAAATAAAAATGCCCCTTTCTCATCGTGACAGTTTTGTCTATTTTTTTAAATGCATGGTTTGATAAGTATGTTAGACAATTTTCAAAATCTTAGCCTCGCGTGCAGCAGGACTGAATTTAGACTATTTTTACAAAAAAATTTTAGACTACTGCTTAGAAACAAACACACGGTAAGGATATATTATTTTCTTTGTACAGATACCTTTACCTCTAAATACTGGAAAAATATAGGGTCTAGAACTGTCATTCATTTAGAGGTTTTAGTGTATTGATTTAGAAACTTATTATTTGGTTAATTTAAACAAATTAAATTAGTTCCTTAATTAATAAAAAATTAATAATAATAAAAAAGAAAAAATGTATTATGTTATTTATTGAAAATTAATAAAATAATGATAAATGGACAAAATGTGCTTTAAAAAACATATAGTAATTATTATTTAAAATATGAATTAACTGAAATATTGAATTAAACATTTTAATTTAACTAAAATGATTAAAAGCTGTTGCAATAATTAAAAATAATTACAATTTATTGACAATTATCTAATTTGTTAAAAAATAATAAATCGAAGAATTAAGAATATGAAACAATCTCATTAAAAATCGATCCCCATCAAACTGAATTCACTTTATTTTAATAAAAAGCAATTGAGTATTGTACTCCAGAATCACTCATGAGATGGCGCCAGCACTGAGACTTCCTAAATACTTCCCCAGGAATGATTTTCCAGGTACTTCCCCAAGAACGACTGCCTAGATACCTCCCCAGGCATGACTTCCCAGGTACTTCCCCAGGAATAGCTTCCCAGGTACTTCCTCAGGAATAGCTTCCCAGGTATTTCCCCAGGACTGACGTCATTGGGCGTTACTCCATAGGACGTCACTGGGAGCTCACTCCTGAGGAGATCTTAAACGTCTATTCCTCAGGAAGTCCCCATTTTGTCATTTTAGTATCAGGAGGAATTCGGGATGACTTGGAGCTCATGGGGAAGTTTTCGGGAGCTTTCGTGTTATATGGGTATATATCAATTTCAATATGTTTGAAATAGTGTCACATGAATTAAATACCTTGCAAATGTTTTTTCCCATATTCCGTAATGGAACGAAATTGTTTTGAGTGTTCCTGTAAATGAGTGAAGAATACTATTTATACTATATTCTATAGTAAACATCTTGTAGTACACTTCAATGATATATATAATTTTCAATGTGTTTGAAATTGTGAAACATTACTAAAAAACATCGCAAATGATTTTTCCTCGTAGGTCGTGATGCAACGAAATTATTTTGATTGTCCCTGTAAAGGAACTGTAACTAATACACACTACATTTTCAATAACGTACATTTCATAGTGAATATCAATAACATATATAAATTTCATGGCGATTTGACTAAGTTTATGCGAGTTAGAGCACGGCCAGGCATTCTGAAGACAAACAGACGGCCACACAAACTGAGTTGATAAATACTTTTCAAAAATGTTTGAAGGTGATAGAAATAACATTTTTAACATAAACTTCATAGAAATTTACATGAAACACACTTTTATACGATGAATATTTTGAAAATTGAAAGAATTTCACAAAATGACGTCATTTTGAATTTCAGCCGCGATCTTCAATTCCTAAGACTTTACAGGATGCTCCGCCCCCCTCTTATTTGCATTGTATTAATATAAAGCAGATACTGACCAATCGGTATATTCTTATCAATATTTGCAGTTTTCACCTGCTTTTGGTCGTGTAGCGCTCGGACCACAGGGACATTTCATCAATTTGTCAACACTATTACTGCTTACCCGCATAACCCGCGTTTTTAATTACACAGACGGCAAATTTTGTAATTTAGAGTTCAAATCTTACATACTGTTTTTACATTTTTTTTAATAATTTATCTCACTGATAGCGCAATTCCATCAAAATTTATTCGGTAAAACATTTTTAAAAGATAATATTTCATAATCGGAAAAACTTAATTAAAAAACGTTTTACCTTAGCTCTATAAATACAGTGCGGCTACATAATGCTATTTAACCCCAAAAAAGAACTAGTTGGATGTACCAATCTCAAAACTTTCTTCTATCTCATACAGGTTAATACTTGAAAATTGCTGAAATTAAATGACAATCTATGCTCATCATGAGGATTCGAAAAAGATGAAATTCCGTGCATTAGTTCTTGAGATATGACTATCGCTGAAATAGTGTAAATCCAGCAAAATGCAGCATAGCAGCGCCACCTGTTGGGTGATTTACACCGGATCCTAGTCATTATCAACTTATGTCAACGTCTAACTGAATATAAAGTTTGGGGTAAATTCGTGCATTAGTTCTTAAGATAGAGCTATTACGGAAGTCATGACAAATTCCGCATAGCAGCGCTCCCTGTTGAGCAATTTACACCACAACATAATCAGCAGCAATATTAATCTAGGTATACGTAAATCTGAAGTTTGATGAAAATCCGTGCATTAGTTCTTGAGATAGAGCTATTACGGGAATCGTGAAAAAGGCAGCGCAACAGCGCCACCTAAAATAAGATTTACACCAACACCTAAACAGCACGATTCATATCAAACACTAACTGAATCTGAAGTTTTATGAAAATCCGTGCATTAGTTCTTGAGATAGAGCTATTGCAGAAATCGTGTAAATCCTGCATAATGTGGCATAACAGCGCCACCTGTAGAGAGATTTACACCAAAATCTAATCAGCATCACATTGTACTATGGACTAACTGAATATAAATTTATATTAAATTCCGTCCATTAGTTCTTGAGATAGAGCCCCCACAAAATTTATGTCACGTGCAGACAGACGGACAGACAGACATTTTGTAAAAACATGCCTTTTGGAAACTTTGACCCCTAAAACGTGTAAATCCGTCGAAAACTGGAATTCAAAAATTTTCACGAATCCAATAGTTTCTTCTTGTAAAGATAGAAGAAATTAAAAAGAAAAATATAAATTAATTTTCTTCGTTTGGTAAAAAGATTTATCCCTGAAAGAATATCCAGCTAACAATACAAACAAACTAACTAACAAAACACATCCAATCAGAGACAGGTTATCTCGATTATATACTTTCTCCAATAATTTTATAACTAAGCAATGTAAAACGATACACAATATACAATCCCCATTACTGAAAATGATCTAAAAGTCTCATAAAAATATGACGAGTAATAATTTTAGGAAAAATAATGTCTTATAATTATGTTTGAATTAGCCTAATTAAAGTACTTCTATACTAATAAAAGAAATTGTATGTTTCTCTCATTGTGTTTGTATGTGTTCGATGGCAAGCGAAATCAAGCGTACATAATAATTGTTTTTGTAGTCATTCTTATAAGTGCTTATAGGACTTGAGCAAAGTCATGCTTCTTTGTCTGGTTTTCTGCAAGAAATAAGTTCAGTTGCGAAGTGTTATTAAGAGTATGAAAAACGGCATATGCAAAAGAATCATTTTCCTACTTTTTTGCATTTTTGGAGGACACTCCTGAAGGAAGATTATGGCTCAGGTTAAAATTGTCGCATCCAACAGAAGTTTTTTTTTTTTTTTCAGAAGTTCCAACGTAAGTTCTTCATGAATATTGACAACTGCTGTCTGAAAAATTTTAGGAAGATAGTCCAAGGCAGCTCCTGATGCACCTGAGGCTCAGAAATTTATTTGTTTGATAACCAGCCGCAATATTAATTAAAAATCTCATCAAGAAAGCACTAACTTTTGCCTAATAAGCGGAGACCGCATGCTCAGTCCTTGTTATCCCGAGGATGAAAAAATTACCATTTAGATACAATACCCTCAAAAATACATCATACACTAGCTTTGGTCTCTCGTAGGTGAGAACTGATTTCCGTACGTTAGAAAAGTGAAGTAATTTGGATGAACGCTCGCTTCCTACCAATACAGCATCTTTCATTAGCTGCGAGCCTACTGAAAACATTAATTTAACCCTTATGTCAATAACCAAAATTTGCCCTTGTGGCCAATACTGGTACCCAGGTACCTGCTGCGATTTTAACATACGCAGGCCATAAAACAACTCTATTTCATAAAATGCCACTGCCCCGCCTTTAGAGAAGAGGAATTTGACGAATTTTTATGAAAATTAATTGCTTCAGGTGTTCAAACAAACATCACACATTAGAAATGTGGAAAAAACTCATATCCATTATATCGAACAAGTATGAATGTAGCTCGAATATGGAATACTGTTAGATTTTTTCGTTTGGACAACCAGGACACACAAGTGGAACGTCTTCTAGTAAAGCTGCATTAATTCGTGATTTATTAACTATAATATATCACAACCTATTGAGAAATTAGAAATTGACGGAAGACTTGATGAGCAGTTATTTATGCATTCGGAGGAAAACATAATTCAGCCAATATATTCCATCTAAACCGCCTAAATACGGAAAAAAAATAAGGTGGGTATATCATGCAAATAATTATTATCCTCTCAACGGCCAATTATGCATCGGAAAAACAGATACACACCGTGAAATAAACCAAGAGTTGTGAATATTTCTTCTCTTTCTTTTGCCAAGCATTTATTATACTGGAAGCTCACAATGGTTGATCACTTTGAAAAGAAATAAATTTTATATTCCACAAGAAATGGCGTCATGTAAAGCGCGCAAGTTTTATCAACATAATTTAGATTTCATTTTCACGTAAGTATTTCTTCGTATGGTCCAAAAAAAGAAGAAATGTGTCATTCTAATGCCTACTATGCATCATGATAAAACCATCACCAGACCGAAGAGAAACCCGAATGATTCAGTTTTATAATGGAACGAAATATGAAGTGGATAATAGTGGATAAATTATTAAGGCAATATACAAGACATAGGTATTCAAACACATGAACACTTGCATTATTTTTCTAGATTGTGGATATAGCAGCACACGCTGCTTACATTATACATACGGCAAGTAATGATATGGTTTTAAATAACGGACAATCGTCGCCCGTTTTTGTGGCTTTTGAGTAGTGTTTTTTTTTTCGTTTTTGTAGCCGTTTTTGTGGTTATGAGATATTTTTCGACCAAATCGGGAATTGAAAGTACTCTGAAAACAATCTTTGTCCGCGTCCAAAAAGCTTAAAGAGAAATGAAACAAGAAGGATAAACACCGTTTGTGTCACACATGCTTATTAGAGAATCAAAAACTGCAAAGAAAAACCAGAAAATAATGTAAACAATGTGTGAAGCCAGTATGTAATCTACATTCGTACACCTTTTGCTATTGTTCAGCTTGTCCACAACATTTCCCATAAATAATTTTTTTTTTAATAAAAAATATGTCTAACTCTTATGTTTAAACTAATTTCAAGTTTTATTGATCTGAATCTAAAACATCTATCAATTTCTGTATTTTTCTAAGGATAATTTGCATGGGTACCCGGGTACCCTGCTTATTGACGAAAGGTATAAAAATGTTTAATGCCCCAAAGAAGTAATAAAAGTAATTTCGAATTTTAAATTGAGTATACTAATGGACGGTGAATAGTCCAAATAATGGGGATATAAATTCGTTTATAATTCATTAAAAATTAATTCATATTATAATGCTAAACACAATATTACTTTTTTAGCGAAAAACGAAAAGCAACATCAAAATTTACTTTTTTATATCCAAAGTATGTTTGCTTTCATCACCTATAACGCTACGAATACTCATGATAGCTATAAGGATTATTAAGACAGAACAAGTATCGTCACCGATTGAGCCAATGTTTAAACTTTGTAGATTTTATTTTCTTCCTGAAATTTTGAGTGTCCCTTTCATCCCTTATCACGTTCATCCCTAGTCTCCCCCTACTTCGAATTTCTAGTGTGACTGACATTCTGATAAGATCTGACATTTTTTACGCGACAACTCGCGTATTTATGAGCCGATTTAGATCTAACTTTGCGTGTGCATAGTATATACCAATATCTCTACCGAATTCGGTGGCCAGCTTTACCCGCGATCTTGCTTCAAAATGGCGGCCATTAAAATTTTTTTTAAAGATTTTAATTTAAATTAAGGCAGAAAAAATTAGAAATTGAAGAATATTTTTTCTTTATGTATTTGACCTTGATAAAAAGTGTATTCTTGTTTCGTCTATAAATAAAAAAAATAACTGAGTTATAGCACTTTGAATTTCTAGTGTTGGCGACATTTTGGAACGACCTGATTTTTGTCACAAGTATTTATTACACACGTATTTATTAACCGATTTGGATGTGACTGCGCAAATGCATGGTATATAGAAATGTATCAAACATTGTTGGTTAGCCAGCTTCATCTGCCATTTTGTTTCAAAATGGCGGCCATTTAAAATTTAAAAACAAAATAAAATTTAAAATGAGGTACAAAAAAAATTGGAAATTGAAAAAGGGTTTTTTTCTGAAGTGTTTGACCTTGATACAAGGATTCCGGAGCATTTTTTTGTTTTGTCTTTATTTTAAAGATTGGCTGAGATTGAATTTCTAATGTGGGTGGTATTTTGAAAGATCAGATATTTTGCCTGCGACAGCACTATTATATATCTACCGATTTGAATGTGAGTGAGCATGTGCACAGGAATTACTAAGGTCTCAATCAAATTCATTTGTTAGCATTCTTGCACCATCATGTTGTTTAAAATTAACGGGCACCTCAAGATATCGCCTAATTTGGCGACCAAATATAAATCACTTTAAATAAAACCAACTTGGATAAAGCTGACTAATTTCGCGAAATTCTTATTCATATTCAGTATTGACAAAAACTAATATTGAATATTGCATAATTTGTTTCCAATAATTTGAGCTTCGTGTATTTGAATAATATAAGCGGGATTTTTAAAAATAAGGAATATGAAAGCTACCTCTTCGTCCTGGCACAGGCCGGAAGGACTTTTGTGGATTCATGCGTGCAGAATCCAAAATAACAAAATGATGAAACACAATATAATTTGCACAAAGACGTGAATTTGTGCTCTAACCATAGCATTAAAACGAAAAATTTTCCGATTTGAATGTTTGATCTTCTTGTACTCTTTAGATGTGTATATATCGCAAGAATGTGCTATATTCGTTATAAAACCTCCAAATCGGTGACCATAAATTTTCTCAGAAGATTTGACGTCATTTGTTGTGGCAAATTTTCTGCCCAAGACTCATAGACAGATAGGGTAAAGATTCCTTGAAGAGAGGATGTTTCTAAGGAAACAAAACCAATATTTACTTAATGTTACAAAGTAAACGACTGGAAACAGTCAATGGTTAACCCCGACATGCGTTCGAACGAGCACTTGTCGTCTAACAGAACTTCTCATTTTGTAGTAGGATCCTAAAATTAAATGTTTAATTTCTACAATTTATATTGACACCTATTGGAGTGAGTTAATTTCCAATTGCTTACCCCTGTGCTTCCTATCAATATCCCAGAGAGATGACAATGTCCGAAGTTAGACATTTGGAAATGGTCAAACATTAAAAAAATCAATCCTCTAAATTTTAACAAATAAATTAATTAATTTATGAAAGTAAATTTATTTGTTATACCTCCATCCCTGTTTAGGTTTTATTAAATGCAGGACTGCCAACGGCGACTATTTTTTAATTTTATTTCGCACTTTTTTTATAGAAAAATCTTTTACATACCCTTTGAGAACATTTGCATAAGAAATATACAACAAAATGTATTTTCTTAAATAATGGTGCGAACAGAATATAAAAATAGTCGCTTGTGATAGCCATTTATATGTGTACGAAACATTCAAATTTCTTTTCAGACTTATTATTTCTGTAATGCTGTGTACTTATTATGTTTGGTTTATAAACACATAATTTCACGAAATTAGTCACCTTAGCAGCTTATATCGAAAGCTACACATTAATAGATTGGTAATGTTGTTATTTAACTTAGTTACTTCTATACTTTATAAATTCTTTATATTTTACTATTTAGTATTTTATCATTATTTTTATAGTATATTTTATTTTCCAGTGTAATGAGACAGACGAATACTGCAAGTAAGTACAATATCTGTTATTAAAACAAAATATCTAATAGAACAACTACTGTAGTAAAATTTGTTTATTAAAAATGGTAACTCCTGGTTTTGTATACCTAAAATTTCATAAAGCATATTTCACAAAACATCCCAATATCTATTAAATTTAAAAGAAATTATCCTTAGCATGTCGAAAAAGGATTTTTAAATTCATTGTAAATGATATTTCCTTTTGCTTGAAATAAAGATTCTTCAAACTAAAATAATTAAGATTTACTCTACAGGTGTGCTGTTTCACTCAAATACGTATTAAGTATCAGAGTAAGAACAAATGTTCCAAAAGTCAGAAAAAGTTGAAGAAATCAGTAATCGATAAGTTGTGAAAGATACATTGGTGTCATAAAAGTTAAAAATATATATTTATGTACTTAAAGGGACCGGGAAAGCCCTACCTCCTCCATGTTAAATCACCAACTTTATGTAAATATTTCTCGTAAATGGTTTAATGAGTTCTAGATTTTTTAGCGTAGTTAGAATAGCATGATTTACGTATTTTAACATACCAGTTTCTTTCTAAGTGAAACTCAAAATTAACTATTAATTATTTATTAAAAGTTATTTTTGAATTAGCATTTTTGGTAAGATTTCACTGCCTAAAATAAATAATTCTCAACAAATCATCAAATCCCTGTGTTAAAGCATACAATATAACATAATGTAAGTTTTTAAAAAAGTCTGAGTTCTTAAGTGTACTAGATACTGAAAAAAGGAACATAAACATGAAAAATCCAAGTTTTGAGAAAAAGTCAATTAAAGATTTAAATTGCCATTAAGTTGTGAATTACTCTTAGAAAGAATGAATAATTTCAACACTTATTTATATATATAAAAACATGTGTGTCACATCGTTGGAAAGATAAAAGTTTAAACTATTTAATGATATAAAAAAGAAAAAGCGACTTTTTGGTTGAATGTTGCTTTTACAGTCCGCTTAAAAGGTGAAAAAACATTAGAAACACATGTAAAGATGTGAGGTTTGCATAGTATGCCCCGACACATTTCGAGACTTACACGCGTTGATTTTCAAAGAGTAGAAGATTATGACTGAATTAGAAAAAACAAAACAAAATAATTCGACGCATGTGTAAGAAAAGCCAGTCTATTGCTTTAGAAAGAGGGGAAGTAAGTGAAATTTTTAGATGCTGATCCACTTGAAATAATATGGAGCCAAACTAGGGGACGGGGACATTATAAGAAATGACGTCGTTGAGTACACTATCATTTTTAATTGAAATCTCAATGGATTCCCGGATTATGGAAAAGTAGTTTTTGGATGTTGGAAAAGTTATTTTAGTTTTACCGAAGTTTATTTTTATATTTTCTTTTTGATGTAATCCGGACAAAGCTGTACTTGGTTTATTGAAGTTGATTTCCGTCATTTGCAGCTTTAGCCTTTCTCCGAATTTCTGAGATGTCATACCAAAAAAGTGCCATTTCAACTGAAAGGGTGGTAATATAATGGTGTTTTTTGTCTGAAATCCAATTGTATTAACACAATACAATGACGAATCGATAAAAGAGGTTTTTTTTAACACTAGGATATATTTCATATTTGTTTACAAAATATAGTTATTATATTTTCAAGAAATGAATACGTAAAATAGATTGTAATGTGTCACGGATGGAATGTAAAATTCAGAGATGGCATCCTATGGAAGTCTAGTATACAAATAGCACAAAGTGTTTAAAATAGAAATTAAGACCCAATGAATACACACAATATGTGAAACGTCTCCAATGAGGAAAATTTTAATAATTTCACACTGATATTTTTTATGAATTTACGAAATATTGTTAACATCTATTTATTTAACGAAAAACGTACAATAAATGCATTGTAGGACTGTGAAGCACAGTAGAAATTATTGTAGGAGATAACTTCTGTAAGTGATCCTTCGTATAGCAATGCTCTTATTGTCTTAGACAATGCAAGATGGGGTAAAGAAAGATAGATGGGGATAACTCACACAGCGGATGTATAAAAACAAATATTGGGAAGATTATCTGAAAAACACTCGAACATGTTCCTTATGGTTGAAGATTATTATCGCCGGACTAGCATTTTTTCGAACATATTTAAAGAAGCTCTAGAGGGGAAAATATTTTAATCAGATAAAAAAGGTAAAAAATGTTTGTGCGTAGGTTTCATCCAAGTCCTTATTTTTTTATAATACAAATATAATTTAACTCAAACACTGCAAGTCCTAATATATTAAAAATGTGTAAAAAATGAAATGAGTATGAAAAATTAATCATTAAAATATTTTTTGTGAGTGAAAACTTCGATCAAACTCTAAAATGATATTTAAAATTAACACTTTGAGTGCCACGATGACTGACACTGAAGCGCTGAAAATTTACAATGTTTATAGTAATTTTTAAGAAAGTATAATCCTGTAATAAATAAAAGGTAGGTAAATTTTAAATATTCGTTTAGTAATTATTTAAAACAATGTATATTTTTCAGTTTTGTATCATATTTTAGACGTCAGCCATAGGTGAATGACGCGTTTTAATCGGAAAGTTCGCTATCATCCACCGGTGGCTGACGTGGCGCTTAACGTGTTAATCGGATTGGACCAAATTATGGCCGAAGTTTGATCCAGTTAATGGATGAATACCATTTGTACGGCCCACCAAAATTTTCACGCTCAACGACAACTGCGATAGATTGTCAATACGAACATTAATAGCACACATAGTCTTTTTGACCACTCTCCATATTATTCAACGTTCTGTTGATATGACCCTATCCTCCTTTAAGGGGGTTCGAGACACATTTTATTATTTTATATTTATTGAGTTAAAATTCGGAATTTTTTTGTGAAAGTTAACTTTATCATTTGTAGACAAAATCACATTATAGAACTTCTCAGAAATTTTTTTTAAAAATTTTAAATTAAAAATTTATTTAAAAAGGGAAGTAATTGAAAATCGTTATAACTGGAAATATTATTTATAGAATTTCAATTTCTTTTTCATTTAATAAAACAGAAATATATAAGTTTTAATTTTGATTCAGCATTTTAAAAAATATTAATTTATATATATAAAAAAATTAAAAATATTTAACGGGAAAATTAAAAAAAAGTGGTGCAACTTAAAAAAAAAAAAAAAAAAAAAAAAAAAAAAAAAAAAAAAAAAATCATATTTTCAAAAGTAAATATTTTGTCAGATATGCTGAATCGAAATTAATGTAAAAGAATTGAAAAATATATGTTCCAAGTTTGAACCCTTTATCTTTGATGGTTCTTGAGTTATAAGAATTTAAATAGGAGAAACGGTGAAAAAACATATCATGAAGACAAACGCATTTTTACAAGAAGTCTTTTCCATGACAGCCATTGCTCGAAAGCTAGATTTTGAAAACAAACAAAAACGAAAAAATTAATATTTTTTGTTCTAATTCAGATAGAAATATTATTTAAATGTCATTTTAAGCAGGAAAAAACAGAGAAAGTTTTAATGAAATAAAATGTTTTTGAAAAATTTGAAGATTTTTGTGTCCCGGACCCCCTTAAATGGATGTCTTCGGAAAGACAAGTAAACTCGGTAACAAGTTGAAAAAGCGTACGGGTGATTCTACGCAAAAAGCCTTAATAATGAAACTGGGGGATAATAACATAGTAAAAATATCATTTCTTACTAAATTTTTATATTTTTTTCTGTCTGACTTTTGTCTTTTAATATAAACACATGGTGTATTATTTCTATATATTACGTTATTTCTTTTTTGGTCAACGCATGCAACCTTTATTTAACAAGAAATTTGTAACTCATATTTCAGATCATTCCCTCACTCATTAATAAGTCTGGATATCTGAGACAGGTGGTACTACTGTAGACTGAAACATTGCACATGTACTGAGCACATGGGTCTTACCTGTCTTTAAAATAATTTTAATTCACCCCGGAAAAATACTTCAATGTTTAAGGAATAATTTAGTAGACCGATTGTGGGAAATGTTAAGATGATTTTATCATTCCCTCATTTAAATTTATAAAAATAATTTATTCTCTAATAATGTATTGATGGGTGGTTTATTTTTCACTGACGGGATAATTTGAGAACATGTTTTTTTTTTTTTTATGAGTACAAATTTTAAAAGTTAATAATGTATATTTTATCATTCCCTCCCTAGTCAATTCCTCATGTGAGGGAATGATTCTTATGTGAAAGAATTGTTCTGTTATCTTTAAACACTTGTAGAAAATATATTTTTGTTGAAAATTTAATGCTTTTGATGAATATAATAGAATATTTTGAGGAAACCGGCGTCCGTATAAAATGTTATTTATTATATAAAAGCTAAAGAAAAGTCAGCAAGGAAACCAAAAAAAAAAAAAAAATCGTGGAGAAATTTCATCAAAAGAACTTCTGAAAGAATTTAGAATTCATTTGAAATTATTCCAATTCAGTTGAAAATATTCCTGGTACACAACAGAAATGTAGTTTATCAATATGAACCAAATAAGAAAATAAAGTCATCGTAAAGACAAAACTGTATCTTATTGCAAAACTGAATCTTATTTCGAAAAATGTATTTGTAAATTCTCTGGTGAAATTCAGACTGTAAATTTCGAAAGAGATTGGCAACAAAGAATTATCCATTCGGGTATTATGCACTGAAACATTTAGGACTCAATAAATGTTATTTAACAGGGCTTTTAAATCATAATTGGTTATTGGATTATTTTGGAGCACGAAATTGAAATGTATGTTGGAGAACTATTGGAAATTGACGAGAAATTAGTCAAAGTAAATGCTGTTGAATCTACAGGCGTTGGAAAGTTTAATTTGCATACGGAAGAGGATATTTATGACTACCCAATATGTGACATTGTTTAAAAAAATAGAACATCTAAAGCCTTTTGTTAGCCAAGAATGAGCATTTATTTTTTCTGGACAAAAGGTTTCTTAAAAATGTTATTTGAAATTGTTTTTCACAAATTTTTATTTTCTCACGTTGTAATTATCTAATCATCCCTTGATCTAATGAAAATCTATTAATTATTGGATTTCTTAATATTAAGCCTGACGGCTATTATTTCCCCAATAAACCTCTTTTCTAGTGTCTTGTTATAAAAAAAATAGAATCTTCTGATATGATTTATTTTTTTCGTAACCAGTATGATGAAAACGAGACCTATTTGCGTAGAATACCCCACAACCGAAAGTCACGCTAACTACGGAATCAATTATTTGCTCTGGATATCTTTTGCATTGATTGTTATTTATTTTACTGTTTATCTGGTATTCTATTTTTTATGTTCAATACTGCACTCACTCCCCATCTGAAGCAAATTTTTCTATATATTTTGCATATGTATATACCGCTGTCCTAAAGAGGACTGACTGATTTTAAAATTCAATAACATGCAAACGGTGACAGACATTTAAAAAATTCTTGCAGTAGGTTTATGTATGATGTCAGGAGTTTTTATTCTGTGATTCTACATTTTAGTTCGAGTTACAAACAATATACGCTGCGAGCAATAGACACTAAATTCAGGCTCAATTTTTGGCCCTTAGGGACCCACTCAATGCATTTTTAACTCCTTTTTCTGTATGGAAGAAGAAAAAGGGAAAAAAATCGAGCCTGTATTTAGCGCATATTACTTGCAGTGCTATATATCTATGCTTATCTATGCGTGCTATTTGTAACTAAAACTTAATATCGTAAATGCTTAAAATCTTAAAGTATAAACTCCTGACATCTTACATAACCCTCATGCAAAAAATGTTTTAATAGCTATCACCATTTGCAAGTTATTGAATTTTAAAATCAGTCAATCCTTTTAAGGATACCCGGTATGAATAGGTTAAATTGTCGATTTTTATCCTGAACATATGATGCCAAATTCAGCAATATAATTTGTGAAAGAATATTTTAGTATGGAAAAGTAAAATTTATATAAAATCGGAAAATTAAGAGATAACCTATATATTAATAATACTGTAAGGGGATCGGAGCGAAATAAAAAAAGAATCGTTTCTTAGCACTATCCCAAAGCATCTATCTTATCTATAAATATCTTTATGATATCTACCCTATATATATAAAATCCTAATGTAACGAATTTATGAAATGATTTTATTAAACGATTTTATGAAACGACTGGTTATGTTTCATGGCGATTTCTCTTAATATATAGAACATTATGCGGTGAAATTAACAATAAAAATCCGTATTGATCTGCAGATTTCAAAACTGGTACTAGAATTTCAAAATTTTAATTAGTTTTTGAGATATTACTTTTTTCTTCATTTTAAATACTTTTTTCTAATGATGGGAACTCAAATTTTAATAATAACATAGATATTTTTTTCATTTTAGAAAAGGTTATTATTTTAAAGAAATTTGGCGTCCCTTAAGTGTGTGATAAGAAATGTATCATGTTAGTTTTATTTGTAACTCAATTTACTTGAAGAATCTTTCGCCAAATCGGAAGATTCTGATACAGAAACCAAGACCTTCGAATTTTTCTGTTAGCGGGACGCAGGTAATAAATCGCCGAACGTTTTTCCCGTTGCATTTTTTTTTTTTTTTTTTTTTTTTTGTATTTCGTTAATTTCAATTAAAATATAATCCTTTCATTCATTTTACTTAAAATACAAAAGTTCCATTTAAAACTGAAACATTTAAAATTAATGGCTTTAACTTCTTTCTTCTTTTTTAAACGAAACGAAAAGAAAAATATTAGGCACAGATTTCATATACGCACAAGGGTACCTAATTGTTGCCAAAATCGCGTTATTTTGCTTGACATGGTAACCCGCCTTTTGTTGTTTATTTATTAATAAATGTTTATTTACTTTTATTTTCTTTTTTAAAATTACATAAATTATTTTGTTCTATAGTTATTAATTATTTTTTGAAAAAATGAAACTAAAAACTCGTCAAAAGCGGACAGATAAAATTGTTAAACAGGGTCTATCTCTAATCTTGATTTAGTTTTGTTGGTGAAATTAATACTTTGAAATGTACTTGCGCCTGTAGGCCGAGTCGGCAGGGATTTTTTTCTTACCAAATCACGTTATTTGCGCATATTTTATATACTTTTCAAAAATTGCTTTATTTTTCATTAGATTTAATTTGTTTTTTAATAATGTAATTGTCATTACAAGTGTCTGCAAGTATTTACAAGTAGTCATTTAATAACGACTATTTATTTAATAATTTTTAAAGTTATTAAAATGTCCAATTTATTATAATAATGTAAGTAAATGTATATGTTGGTATGCGATAATATAGTGAATATGGAAAATATGCGGAAGTGAATCATCGTTTTTTCCATAAAATGATTACTAATATTTATTGGGAAATAAATTAATCTCTGTGGTCATTGATACATAGAAAAATAAAAAAGATTTATTTAAAATATCAATACAAAAATATATAAAAATAAAATATTTCACATTCTGTTACTATGTTCTTTTTTTCTAATTCTTTACTTAAGTAATTAATATTTAAGAAAATATATTTCTTGCTTATATTGCATTCTCATGAATGTCCTCTGCAATGGCTTAATGTATTCATTAACGATAAGCAAATGAACAAATACCGATTTTGAAATACACAGAGGTAGCAAAGCAATGAGTATTCTTATGTAAGTACGAAAACATTCTCTTTTTATTGTGCTGTCATGAAATGTCAACCCCATACATTATATGGGGTCACACCCCATTCTTCGGAACCCAAGATACTGGGGGATGGAAATCCTTCTAGCTAGACTCGGCTATTACGGTATTCTAAGCAGTGGGAGGTTTCGACAATTCTGGGGTCCAAACAGTTAAACATAATTTTAATGTAATATATGAAAATACAATAAAAACATATATGTGGCAGCTTTCTCTGGACATATCGGTTTCCATCCCTCCTTGCTCAAAATCTACTTTGAACATAACTCTATTATTAAAAAGCAGAAAAACCAACGTTTAAAATGCACAAATAATATATGAAAAGCAGCAAACAGCTGTTTCGAATCTACTAGCGAGATTCTTCTTCAGTGCAAAAGGAACAGCGTGCTAGAAAAAGCAAGGCTGAGCAAAATCATAGACAGAGACGCGCTGGCTTTTATACCCTATGCGGGTGGCGAAGGCGCCGAAACAACCAATGAGAGAGAAGCAGTGGAAACGACTGGGTGGACAAGTAGCGACATCTACCGGAGAAGTAGAGAAAATAAATCAAAAAAAAGGAGGAATTAAATTAACGCTTTCCAAATACTTGGAAAATCTGGGGTACAAGATAAATCATTGACTAAAGAGTGAGAATTTTTAATGATATGGTAAGCTTCCCAAAAATCAAGATCAAGGTTAGAAGAACATTTTTGGATAATGATGGCTGAGGAAAAATTGAACCTATGTTGAGAAGACCAAGAATGTTGAGCAATAGAAGAACGTTTGAGCTCCTGATTTTTAACATAACCTTCATGCTCTTTTAAACGAAATCTAAGAGCACGTTTAGTCTGACCAATATAAGAAAGACCACACTGGCAAGAGATCTGGTAAATGCCCCAATTATCTAGGCGATCAACGGGGTGTTTGAGATTTGAAAAAGGGATTTTGTTAACAGGAGAAAAAATAACTTTAAAATCAAACCTTCTTAGGATTTTAGCAACTTGCTGACTGATTTTAGGAAAAAATGGTAATACAACTGAAGTATTAGAGTTGGAATTAGAATGCTTTTCAGAATGGTCGGATTTCGTCAATTTCTTATAAATAGAATCGATAATATTAGAGGAATAACCACGATCGACAGCAATAGCTTTGAGGTAATTAAGTTCAGCACTAAGTAACTGAGGAGTGGAACAAATATTAGTAGCCCGAAAAACAAAAGTATTGAAAGCAGCGAATTTCTGGTTAGGGGGATGAGAAGAATACCTGTGAGGTGGGAGACTGACAGCAAAAGGTTTACGAAAGACGGTAGTCTGAAAGCCATTTTCACAACGAATAACAAGGACATCCAGGAAAGAAAGACAGTTATTGGTCTCAATTTCAGAGGTAAATTGAATGCAGGGATCAATGGAATTCATAATAGAGAGAATATGATTAATATCCGAATTCATTTCAATCAGGACATAAACATCATCAACATAACGAACATAGAACGGAAATTTTAAGATTTCAAAAAGCTTGACCTCAAAATAGTGCATATAAATATCGCATAAAATTGGACTAAGAGGATTACCCATAGCCAAACCGTCAATCATACGGAAGAAATTACCATTGAAAACAAAAGTATTTTGCGACAAGCAAGCGCGAGTGAGAAGTATAAGTTCCTCGATTTCAAAATAAGAGAAATGGAATTCACAAAGCCTTTTCTTGAGGCAATCTAAAGCCCCCTCAACCGGAACGTTTGTAAATAATGATTTAACATCAAAAGAAACCATCATGTGACCCTGCGGCTTAAAATTATGAAGTTTTTTAACAAAATCAAAAGAATTCTTAACAGTGAAACAGAATAACAGTGAAACAGTTAAGAATTCTTTTGATTTTGTTAAAAAACTTCATAATTTTAAGCCGCAGGGTCACATGATGGTTTCTTTTGATGTTAAATCATTATTTACAAACGTTCCGGTTGAGGGGGCTTTAGATTGCCTCAAGAAAAGGCTTTGTGAATTCCATTTCTCTTATTTTGAAATCGAGGAACTTATACTTCTCACTCGCGCTTGCTTGTCGCAAAATACTTTTGTTTTCAATGGTAATTTCTTCCGTATGATTGACGGTTTGGCTATGGGTAATCCTCTTAGTCCAATTTTATGCGATATTTATATGCACTATTTTGAGGTCAAGCTTTTTGAAATCTTAAAATTTCCGTTCTATGTTCGTTATGTTGATGATGTTTATGTCCTGATTGAAATGAATTCGGATATTAATCATATTCTCTCTATTATGAATTCCATTGATCCCTGCATTCAATTTACCTCTGAAATTGAGACCAATAACTGTCTTTCTTTCCTGGATGTCCTTGTTATTCGTTGTGAAAATGGCTTTCAGACTACCGTCTTTCGTAAACCTTTTGCTGTCAGTCTCCCACCTCACAGGTATTCTTCTCATCCCCCTAACCAGAAATTCGCTGCTTTCAATACTTTTGTTTTTCGGGCTACTAATATTTGTTCCACTCCTCAGTTACTTAGTGCTGAACTTAATTACCTCAAAGCTATTGCTGTCGATCGTGGTTATTCCTCTAATATTATCGATTCTATTTATAAGAAATTGACGAAATCCGACCATTCTGAAAAGCATTCTAATTCCAACTCTAATACTTCAGTTGTATTACCATTTTTTCCTAAAATCAGTCAGCAAGTTGCTAAAATCCTAAGAAGGTTTGATTTTAAAGTTATTTTTTCTCCTGTTAACAAAATACCTTTTTCAAATCTCAAACACCCCGTTGATCGCCTAGATAATTGGGGCATTTACCAGATCTCTTGCCAGTGTGGTCTTTCTTATATTGGTCAGACTAAACGTGCTCTTAGATTTCGTTTAAAAGAGCATGAAGGTTATGTTAAAAATCAGGAGCTCAAACGTTCTTCTATTGCTCAACATTCTTGGTCTTCTCAACATAGGTTCAATTTTTCCTCAGCCATCATTATCCAAAAATGTTCTTCTAACCTTGATCTTGATTTTTGGGAAGCTTACCATATCATTAAAAATTCTCACTCTTTAGTCAATGATTTATCTAGTACTCCAGATTTTCCAAGTATTTGGAAAGCGTTAATTTAATTCCTCCTTTTTTTGATTTCTTTTCTCTACTTCTCCGGTAGATGTCGCTACTTGTCCACCCAGCCGTTTCCACTGCTTCTCTCTCATTGGTTGTTTCGGCGCCTTCGCCACCCGCATAGGGTATAAAAGCCAGCGCGTCTCTGTCTATGATTTTGCTCAGCCTTGCTTTTTCTAGCACGCTGTTCCTTTTGCACTGAAGAAGAATCTCGCTAGTAGATTCGAAACAGCTGTTTGCTGCTTTTCATATATTATTTGTGCATTTTAAACGTTGGTTTTTCTGCTTTTTAATATTGTTGCACAAAGGCTTTATTTGCTATTTTTACATAACTCTATTACTTTAAAAAAATTGCTCCCCCACCCTTTTTATGCAAATGAAATCATTAAAGTAATTAATTTCTTAAAAACAGTACGTATTTCTGTCTACATGTTTTTTTCTCTTTTTTCGTAGCGAACTTAATTCAATACGTTCAAATATACAGCATTATTATTTCAAATTCCAGTTATCAAAATTCCATTCGCATAGAATTAATTTTTGTCTGTTATCGCTCTTTGTCTAGAAGTAATCAAGTAAAGACATAAAAAAAAGTCTAAGTGTAGCTGTCCATTCATTACGTTAGATTTTCTTTTCATCGTATTGTATCCGCGTTGTAAACAAGTCATTCTTAATTGCAGCTGAAATTTGACGGTTGAAAAGAAATAACCAAAATAAAATTATTTATGGGAATGCGCTCTCAAATATATTTCATGTTCATATGCCTTTCCTCTGCACCTTAGCACATATGCCTTTCCTCTGCATTTTCACATACATCGGTTATATTGCGCAATTACATTTAAGCTAGTTCGTTGGTGTTAACAAAATCCAGATTTTAAGTCGTCGTTCCCATGAAATAAAGAAGGATTATTTTACATCCGTGTGAGGTATGTTTAGAAGGGATGCCATATTATATTCCGCTACACCTCCCGCCAATGATTTGTCTGTCTTCATTCGGTCGCCAAAAACCTTTGTATATTGGCGATAATGTGCTACGCCAAGCCATGTGAATCAGTAAGTGAAAGTAACCGATTTCTCTCTCGCTGGCTGTAAGGTTCCGAAAAAGGGCCGCTAGTACTTTTTTCAACTTTCCAGGAGCATCTCTTCATGGATTGCATCTACAGCTGTATACAAATGTATCCATCATTATAATAGTGCTGTTATTTCGATCTAAATAATAACATCTGTTCATGTGCATAATACTGGAGTTTTTCCATTCCGTCACCGAACCCGAAACCACTGTTAAAAGGCGAACCAAACGCCTTCACAAAAGTACCTAGTATCTGTGCTATTACAAGAGGCGTCGAAGTTGCCTCAAATTCCGAGTGGCACAATGTTAACTTATGACTTCAAGAGAGTCGTTGGGAAAGCCAGCAACTATTTGTGCCGAAGCAATTTCCATACCTGAAACGAAGAAAGTCACCAGTAACAGTCAATCAAATGCTTAGAAAACTGACGATGGAAAAGCCTTTTCCTGAACAGCCAATGAAATGCATGGAAAATGAAAAAAGTGGTACAATAGTTGCAGGAAATCTGACGAGTCTCAGGCGATTTTTGTTGCTTGAAATTTTTAGCTGTAATAGCACTTTAAATCGACTAAAATTCTCTTCTCATTAATAACGTCAGATCGTCGCTCTGTAGAAAATAAGTCACCAAAATGCATAGATTATGTAAGAACTTTAATTCGAAAACTTCTCGCGTTTTACCGAGCTTATATTTCAGGTAAATGAATCCGACACTGTAGCTCTTGACGTTAATAAGGTTGTTTGATCTCCAAAGTTGAAAAAGAAAAACTGTGATTCATTTCCGGAAATTTTCATATCATATACGCAATATGGTGACGCTTTAAAAAAAATAAGGATTTTTTTAAAATTATTTATTTATTTATTTATTTTTTATTTATTATTTTTTTTTTTTTTTAAGAAAACATTTTAAATGGAAGGAAATATTTCGTGCTTTTTTTTACCTGAAGTTCAGATGTCTGATAATATAGCATTGATACAGGATTTTTGATTTAAAATTTTACACGCAAAGCTAAATTATAAGTGTTTTATTCTTGTAGACTATAAATAAATTCAAATGCAGAGGTTTGAAAATAATTAGATAAATTCATCTTTATGGATGATAATTTCTGGAAGTAATTTTTTATTTCTGTTATACTTTATTTACCTCAATTAAATTTTAGCTTAATACATTGTGTATGTAAAATTCTATGTATAACATACTGACATTTGCAAACAAAAAATCGAGCACATTTCCGTGTATTGGGAGAAATTGTTGAAAGTAAATTTTCAGCAATATCATCCGCTTTTTCACTCCAATGAATATTAGCATATTATCTTGCATAAGTACAAATCTTCAGATAATGTAATGGTTTCCGTAAAAGAATTTTAATCCGACTGTTGACAGTAATTTCTGAAATTGGCTATTCAAATCTGATAGTCTTTTTCTAAATTGTTCGTTTAAAGTATCTTTTTTACTGTATTACCTAGTTTCGTTTCAGTATTCTTGAAGTGTTGAACAGTGATCCGTAATCTCTCCTTTAGTCACGATTTTAACCCATTTATGCCTAGCGTCCCATTTTTGGGAAGTTTCAAATTTTAATGCATTTGTATAATTTTCTTCTTCTTTATAACATGAAAATTGCATGAAATCATTATTTATAAATGTCTTTATCTATAACCGAGAGATGACAGCACAAGGTGGATATTTATTTGCTTAAATTAAGGCTTTTTTCGGTGTTTATAGATTTTTAATTTTTCGAGAGGGCGAAATGTAAAAAGTAAGTTTATTTGTATTTTTTCTATCATGGACCCAGAATCGCAAGTTGTAATCTTAGCTTGTGGACTTTTTTGAAATACGTATTTTTTTAAATTGCGAAATTAAATGTTCAAGCCTATTTTTTATGCCTTTTTGTAATACACAAAATATAGGGTTCTAGGCACAAATGGGCACATCTTTTTGTTAGAAATTTAGGAGACAGTTATTTATGCAATCTCCTTTCGAAGATATTTATGAAATAAATTGTTATTAAGTCTGCAATACGATTATTGTTATTTTATTATTAATAATAGTTATAACGTTATTAGTCTCTGCAAAGAAATAAATATATATATTTTTTTGTAGTTCATTAAAATACTAATTATAGTACATAATATACAATTTAAAAACATTTTAAATATAAATATAGGCAAAATATATAATTATGCATATTATTCTACTAGAAATACTTAATATTAGTTCTTTTACATTTTATCAAATAAATACGAAAAAATTAAGCTTACTTTTTTTTTTAGTATTTTTTCAGTTCATTTTGCAACATTTTAAAGTGATTTTACCAAAAAAATTGAGAAAACAAAAATTCAGACACAAATGGGTTAGATTTGTCTTTCTGTTCACGAATAAAGGAATGGAAATATATTAAGTTTTAATTGGATAGTATAAATACGACTAATTAAACGAACGGCCATCTTAAAAAGATATGGAATTCTGATATATATATATATATTTTTTTTTTTACATTATTCATAATTGTAATACCTAACATCATTGAATAGTTGACAAATATTCATAAAATAAGTTCATATGCAATCTTTATAAAATGATTTATCTGTTTTAGAAGTCACTACATGATGATTAAGGTAAATTATAATCGGATGAAGATTAAAAAATTCAAGCAAATACCAAGGATTGAGGTAAATCTTTTTGTGCTATTTTTTATATTTCGCTCTCCCCTGTCATGTTTTTTGACGTTTCAAAATAAACAAAATGTTTTAATGATATACAGTATTAAATTCATGTAAATAATTATCATATGATTAATTTATGCCATATTCTTTTTTTAGAGTATAGAGCTCTTCAGTTACATTGGCGGCTACTTAGGAATGTGGCTGGGGATATCACTAGCATCAGTGTTTGATCTTGGTGAAATGATATATAACATCATTGACTCCGCATTTCTGAAACGAAAGAGAAACCAAAAAACGACAACGCCTATAGAACAATTTAGGCCCCATACTGCGGTAAATAAATAGAAAAATATTGTATCCTGGTAAACGGGATTACACTCTGATTGCCACAATCTTAATGTAATTTGTGAATATGTAAGAAACTACTGTATATGGGCTTAAACATTTTCTTTATGAGTAAACAGCCTTCGCACAAATCTATCAAGAATGTTTAAGAGTTTTTTTCGTCTTATTTAACTGCAGAAACATTTAGCAAATTCTATGATTAAATGACTTTGCCGTGAATTCTGTGATTCCAGAGTCTTTGAAAATTGCAAAAAATGTGCTAACTTTTGAAACATACAGATCAAGTTAAATCATCCTTTTTAGTAAAAGAAAATTCTGTAAAATAAGAAAATCGTACGGACAACCTGATTGTGAATGCAAACTCTGTATTGTTATGGAATTTTCTTCGAAATATATTATTTTCATCCAATATAACACAAAATGAAACAACTCACACACAAAGTGAGCACAAAAAGTGTAGACAAAAGGATTAACAAATTAATTTATGTATAATTGATTGAGTTTTAAGGGGGCTGTGGTCGTTAAAAGTTTTTTTTTTTTTTTTTTTTTTTTTTTTTTTTTTTAATTGTTCATCATAGAAATATAAAAATTTGTGCATGTATACATTTCATCATAAGTATATAAAACACCTTAAAAGAAATTTCCAATCTTATTAAAATTTTAAGATTTAAAAAAAAAATACATTTTTTAAACGAAATTTTAAAATGCTCCGGGCGTCATAATTTTTATTTTCTTCTATCTTTACAAGAAGAAAGTATTGGATTCGTGAAAAATTTCGACTTCCGGTTTTCGACGGATTTATACATTTTAGAATGTCCAGAACACGATTTGATGGTTTTTAGAAAATGTCTGTCTGTGAGTCTGTCTGTCACTCTGTCACTCTGTCACCCTGTCACTCTGTCACTCTCTGAGTCTGTATGTGACAAAAAAATTGTGGGCGCTCTATCTCAAGAACTAATGCACGGAATTTCACAAATCTTTATATTTAGTTAGACCTTGATATAAACTGGACCTGATTTGTTTTTGGTGAAAATCGCCCAACAGGTGTCACTGCTATGCGGCCTTTTTCACGATTTCTCCAATAGCTATATCTCAAGAAATACTTCACGGATTTTCATAACATTTCAGATTCAGTTTGCCCAGGATATAGTTTGGTGCTGATTACTTTTTGTGACAATCGCCCAACAGGTGGCGCTGCTATGCTGCATTATTTATGATTATCACAATAGCTCTAACTCAAGAAAAAATGCACGAATTTTCGTCAGACTTCAGATTCAGTTAGTCCCTGATATAAATTAGTGCTGTTTAATTTTTGGTGTAAATCGCCCAACAGGTGGCACTGCTGTGCTGCATTTTTTACGATTCCCGCAAGAGCTGTATCTCAAGAACTATTGCACGGATTTTCATCAAACTTCAGATTTAGTTAGTCCTTGACATGAATTGACGTATAAATTAGTGCTGTATAATTTTTGGTGTAAATCGCTCAACAGGTGGCGCTGCTACGCTGTATTTTTTTTTGCTATTTGCTATGCTACACTTTTCAGAATTTCCGCTATAGCTCTATCTCAAGAACAAATGCACGAATTTTCATCCAACTTCAAATTCAGATAAACTTTGATATGAATTGGTGCTAAATCGTTGTTATTTCTTGTAGTATATAAATGATTTAATTGATGTGATTTATATAGAAGTAAGTTTTGTGATGGCCACAACATACTAGTTTAGATATGTCCTTGCTTTTGCATTTTAACCACATAAAACTTTATCACAAACAAATCTAAGCATCGATTTTTTAATCACTTGTATAGTTAATTTTTTAGAATATTTTTTTTCTGAATTTCAAATCGATTTTAATCAAAATATTGCCTTTTAATACGTTAAAAATAAAATTTAATTATCTTAATGAAGTCGAATTTCAAAATGCATGCTTAGTTTTGTTATAAACAATTTCCTTTTTAATTTCATGAATTTTGATCAAAAATTACGACGCCTGGAGAATTTCGAAAATCTAAAAACATTCAAAAATCCGTTTTGAGAGAAACAGTTTTAAAGTATACTAAAGGGCCGAAAAATTGTTTGTATACAAAATTTAAACGCTTGGAACTTTGCGAAAAATAGTCACAGCTGCATGCGTTTTAACGCAAATGGCTCAGAATAAACAGAAGAATAATAATATGTACGAAAATAATTTTCGATTTTTGCTTAAATGAATGTCCATGGACCCCTTAAGCAGATATTCAGAGTATGCAAATAAGATGACGTGAAGCAGCCCCCTAGCGTATAATCTTTCGAGCGAAATGCAACACAATTTGGAGTACCCTCACAATGACGCACACAGTTTTAACTTTCACAAAATGTACACCACGAGGGTAATTTTGGCGCCTCAAGGGTAATACTTCTGACAGAAGAATGTGTAATTTTGAAATGAAACTACCAGCGCAAATATTCTGTACAATATAGTATATATATTTATTATTTACAATTAATTACAAATGTGATTCAATATGACTTTTTTTCTGAAACTACAATAACTGTACGACATAAACGGTATTTACCATAGCATAATATACTTTGATATAAGCCGTAAACTTAAACCACAAATTTCGAAACATATTGCACAAATGTTTGATAAATGAGATTTTAAAACACAGAAACTGTTGTAATATGGTCATTTCAAGTGAACAAAATTTTTATCTTACTTGGATGCAAGTTCTTACCTTTGGTGAAGATCTCGCTTTCAATGAGGGAGCAGTTTACTTCGAAATTGACGCAAGTCATTAGATATTTAACCCCTTACCTATGACGCCCAAATTGAGTTCGGGCAACACAAATATGTCAATTTTGGAATGAATGAACTGAATTCGGTGAAGAGAAAAATTGGTGTTTCAATCCCGTGAAGCCCGAACTCAGTTCGTCCAATGTATAATATGTAATTTACCATTTTTCCAATAGATGGTGATTATTTCTCGCGAAAAGTTCAGAAGTTTCTCGTCATTTGTTGGATTTTTGTAATTTTACAGTTCTTCCCAAATTTCTTTCAAATCATTCAAAGAATTTTTTTCTCCATTTTTGGCACGTTTTCCTCAAATATAATCAACAGGCAAGGGGTTAATGGTTTGCTTTTGAATGGATTGAAAATATTCGTACGTGTTGATAGTTTTTTTCATGTATTTTATAATCTTATTTCATATAAGTTTAACAAGCAATAATGTTAGCAATAATGTCCTTGTTAGATTAAAAAAAATAATCCTTTTGGTATTAACCAATAGCCATACCTCACTTTTGAAAGCAATGATTTAGTTGAAACTTCCCTTTTAATAAAAATATTATAAGCTTATACGAAAGTTGCTATTTATATTTCTGGCCTAGTAATTGAAAAACAAATATTTATGATCGACATTGTATTTAATTTTTTTCAAAGTCTTCTCCAGGAAGATCAATAAACATTTGCATGCGTTTGAACCAATTTTCGAAGCCCTGTTCCCATTCCGATGGAGGTAACTCCAAAACTTCCGTTTCGAATGCGTCACCGCTGCTTCGGGTGTCGAAAATCTTTGTCCACGTAATTTATTTTTGATGTGTTGGAATAAAAAAGTCATTGGGTTCCAAATTAGGCTGTACGGCGAATGACCCATCAATTCGATATTTTGGCCCTTAAAAAATTCCTTTGTTTCAGCAGATGTGTGAGAGCTCGCATTGTCATGATGAAGAATTATTCCCCTGTTCTTCTGCTTTTTTCGAAATTCTCCGAAGAATTCTGGCAAAGAAATGGTCGTGTACCATTCAGAATTGACTGTTCTGCGTTACTCTAATGCCACTGTCGCCACGTCACAGCTAATGTTGAAGAAAAGGGTACCCATTTGCTTCGATGCGCTTCTTCCTGGAACAACTTTTGTTGGATTTGACTCATCTTGGAAGACCCATACAATCGATTGCTATTTTGGTTCCGACTCATATGCACATAGATCCACGATTCTTTACCTGTGTAGTTATTATACTCAGCCTTTGATGGACCTTGTATTTTTTCGACATTTCCTTGCACCAATCGACACGAGCCTTCTTTTGAACGTTTATCAGATTATGTGGGATTCAACGCGAACAATTTTTTTTTAACTCCAAAATGTTCATGTAATATTTTATTGATGCTTTCCATACTAATTTCTAAAGATCACTCAGTCTCACGGTATGTCACATTACGATCGTGCTTAATCAGTTCACGCACAGCATCAATATTTTCTGGCACAACAATCGATTTTGGATGACCTTCGCGGAATGCATCCTGGAGCGAACATCGACCGCGATTGAATTCGTTATACCAGATTTTTACAGAGCTATAGGATGGTGCTTTATCGCTGTATAAAGAATTAAGTTCATGGAAGCACTATTGTCTTGACAATCCACGAAGAAAATTATGGAAAATAATCGCACGGAAATATTCACGAATCTTTTCCATTTTTTCACTAGATGAATTTTTCAATTTACTGTAAATAACACAAATCAAGCTAAAATGGCAAATCTTCCTGAAGCATTTATTGTTAAAAATATCAAACTTTCAATTGAAATCGTCTGCGGTCGCCTAGTAACACTTCCAGTTGCCAAGGCTAGAAATACAAATAGAAACCCTCGTAATGTAAATAAAATAATTAAACTAACAAAAAAATGAATTGTTTTATATTAACATTTTATTGTTTTTAAGATAAGTTACAATAAAGCCAAAATTAAATTTAATTTTAAAGGTAACATAGGTAACATAGGTTTAATTTAAACATTTATAACAGTATGTTTTTAAGTTTGATATATCTCATCAATCCACTGCACTAAACATCTGCTAGGTGGAATCATTATATATAAGATAACACCTTAAAAATCGGATGCAACATAAAGATAAATCTATTTAAATTAGACTTGCCTCACTTTGAAAATCAAGACGTTTGATTTATTATTAATCAGATAAATTACCGGTAACATATTTATATTCATATTTAAATACAAGTATTGTGAATTAATTAAAAACATAAATTTTGTGTTATTTATAATAAGAAAGATAACCCATATAGAAAGATAACCCATTATAATGGCGGGAAAATATATAGAAAAATATATACAACATATGTGCAAGAATTTGTGTTTTTGTCGCTTGTTAGATAAATGAAAAAAAAACACATTTGAAAACGAAAGACATTTATGAGAAACTATGTATATGATGAATACATAGAAAGTGCAATTTAAGGACAATTTTAAATTCGGTCAGATTACTTCAGGATATACCATGGTTTTTTTTTTTCTAAAAACTACTTCGTTATTTAATAGCTGACCTTTCTCTTCAGTATCTTCGACATATTTTTTTTACTGCTGCGCCTCTTTACATCTTGAAATACTTACATACAGTTGTCCAGGAGAAAAAAACGGTTCATTTAAATACAGTCAAACTATAGAAATTGTTCGTCCATGTGACTTATTTATCGTCATAGTTAATGACAGTATAACTGGATATTTCATTCCTTAGTCAATTATTTCAAATGAAAAATACTATAAATTATTGAAAAAATGTACTTCTTTGTTAAAGAAAGCATATTCTATGTTACATCTCTACTTCATTATTATTTTTCCACTCAAAGACCAGAGCAAACCTAAAAAACCGTTGCCGCTTTGAGTTGTCATTATCGTCTGCATCAGGGAAAAAATAAATATACACCCGAAAAACCATACATATAATTCAGTGTTGCAGGCAAGCCAGCATGGGTTCACTTTTTATCATTCAGACTATTTTGTGGCGCTGCGTACGGTGCACAGTTTAATACTTTGCAAATCTAACTGGAAAAATGTCCAAAAATTGACTTTCAGTAATTTCACTTTTAGACATTTCAAATAACATCTATTGGAGTAAAAAAATGTGAAGTACACTATAAAAAACCACTATAAAAATTACTCCACACCTACTAGTACACTATAAAAAACTACTCCACAACTACCCTATAAAAAATCGGCTCACAAAACAAATTTTCTTTTAACCTTTTTAGAATGGCGATTGCTGTAGTTGTAATTACCACTGATATTTTTCTCAAAAATATGATTATTTTGTAACTATTTCTTTATGATAGCATGAAATCTTTACGACAATATAGATGCTTTGTATTTTATCGTTAGGATAGTTATTTAAAAGTGTTATATTTGAGAAATAATTTTTAAGCCAATATAAAAAAAATTGAAATATTAATAGTATATGATAAATTTTAAAAATATGCCAAAATTTTTGTATACGCCGGTACATTGTAATATAATTTTTTCTGTAATTATGTATACATACAGATATAAAATAAATCAAATTCAGCTGCAATTATTTCCAAATCTTGAATATAAGTAATTTTTTTTCCGGTATGGAAGTGTAAATTTCGAAATGAGAATTATATGAGATTTTGCAAAGTTATGTTACTGGACATGAATCATTCCATGTTAATTCTAAAAATATTCTGATATACTATGTATTACACAAATATAGTCTTCAACATTACTCATCTGTCCTGTTAGACCAGATTAACCGACTGATGCATTCATTTATAATTGAAAATAATCAAAGATGGAGAAACTGGCATCGCTTAAAGAACGTTTTTTATCGTAAAATAATAGCTGATCAAATTCGAAAATCAACAATGAATATATTATATCACAATATATATTCCAAACGGAAAAGTCAAAATATATATTAAAATATTTATTTGCTTAAAAGACATTACTAAAAACACATTAAATTTAAATTAAAAACTTATAATTATATGTTTCAACTCCTTCCCTGAGTCGTCATCAGAATGTATAAAATAAATTACACGTTATCTTTTCGCATCCCGGATATATCAATTGAATGGTTAGACAACTTGCGGAATCGTAACATAAAGGGAACACGTGCGATGGTGAAAATGTAGGGCGCATTTTATGTTTACGTGTTTATATTCGATGATTTTTTTCCATTTTGCATATGCATTGTATTCGTAATTTCTGTTATACATTCTGATGACGACACAGAGAAGGAGTTGAAACATGTCAATTTAGCTTTTTAATTTACTTTTAAAGTATTTTTAGTAACGCCTTTCAAGCAAATAAATATTTTAATGGCAAAAATATATTTTGACTTTTCCGTTTGGAACATATATTGTAATATGGTAATTAATGGACGTAATTAAGGCTTATTACTCGTACTTACTTACATTTGTAATGAATATATATTTACAGGGCAGATGTAATAGTGACAACCAGAAAAATGTTGGACGACCAAAGAATTTTTTTCATGTAAGTGGACCGAAATCAAAAGAGAAAAGGTGCAATCGATTCCCATAACACAAATGAATTGACACCTGCCACGTGTTTAAATCTGAGACAATCTGGATAAAATGATGCTGCGGATGTGTTAAAAAAATTTATCTGAAAGCCGGATACTCGTCATATGAAAAATGGCTGTAATGAAGAAAATCAAAATTTTATAATGGCTAATACACACTCGATATCTACTTCTTACACTAGATAAATAAAGTTTAAGTTCATCGTGGAAACTGATCAGGCAATAACAGAAGAATTTGAAACTGTCAGAAATTAAATCTTTACAGATCTTGCAGTAACTACAGTAGAATTAAATGTTCAGACGTGTGACAGAGCATTAACCCGTTAATAGTCGCGCGTTGGTCTTTTCCCCGCCCGAAATTCGTTATCGTCCTGTAACTTATTTCCTGTTAAAGTTACGATAGCCAAATTCCGTGTAGCTGACCTTGAGTGTTCACACTCTTGTGTAGTAAAATTGCAAGTCATTCCTGCTATTTCTTAGCATTTTATCGCATTCTTAAGTTTCAATCGGTCTAAATGACCGCGTTGCGACCACTTGTGTTAGTTGAATTTTTCCCCCTCTTGTTCACCCTTTCCCATTTCCGCGAAATCTGCGGGGAACGTTTCTTCGAAGTACGGACTCTCTGTCTGTTGCTATTTCGTCTTTCTTCTTTCACCCGTTCATAGAGTACTTTTTTTACTTTTAGAATGTTACTTAAAATTGTTTTATTATATTAGTTGTGAAGTCAGTTCGCACAAAAAACTGATTAATGGTCACTTACATTTTTTTTTTTTACATTGTCAAACATTGCGGGAATAAATTCTCAAATTGATAATCGTTTAAATATGGAAAAAAAAGGGAAATTCGTCATCATTATTTGAAAGAAGTTGCTTTCCATTTATTACCGGAACATATACATGAAAAAAAAAACAAAAAAAAAACAGACAATAACACAGCCAAACCATTAAAAAAAAGAAAATAGAATTTTGTGGGAATCAGTAAAAAAATTGCCGTATCTCCAAAATCTGAAAAGTATCGTTTTTGTACAATAAAACAAACTCGAAAGGTAAAACAGTTTTCTCAGAAATGTAGTATGTATATCTGCAAAGAACATACATATAATTTATTTGCACAATAATGAGAATTTTATAATGTAGGTTAGAAATTACGCAAATAAAAATCTCTTTTGGATAATTCAGTGAATATTTATACTATGATTTTAAAAAATATTTTAAGTATTTTTCTAAAATTTATCTATTTTAAAATTTTCATACTGTAAGTAAAAACACATTTTTTTTTTTTTTTTTTTTTTTTTTTTTTTTTTTTTTTTTTTTTTTTATCAATGCCGCAGAAAATGTTTTATTGAAATCCAATAGAGGCTTGGGGACGGTATCTAACAAATTTAAATTTGTTGTCCTTCATCAATTGTTCAAACTATTTTTCAGAATAATGTTTTTCAGAATACGAGAGAAAATTCATTTAAATAAAATTATTGCTGCATATTTGTAATTTCGCAGAAAAATTTCTTATTGTTTTTATTATTTTAATGAATGTTATTATAAAACAATAAATTACAACAATAATACCTTATTATGAAATGTACAATTGAATATTTATTTTAATTAAATAGTTGCTGTAAAATACATCCCTATTAAGATGAACCTTTCAGTGATTCTATTAATTAAAATAATTTATCCATCTTAGGATTTAAATCTACAATTGCAAATGTATTTAAATTAAATATATAATTTCAATAACTTATTATTTACTTTATATAAGCGAAGTTCATATCCAGAGTTTTTGTTCAGGGGCACTGCTCCCACCCTGAAATAAGTAGAAAGACTACAAATCGTGCATTTTCATTTGAAAAATGGATTTAATCATAAATTCTCGAGAGCCCCCCCCCCCCCTCCTCTCCCCCCTGATACACACATAGACACCCTACAAAATAAATATATAAAACGTAGTTACAACATTTACATTTATAATTTCGAAATTAAGTATTTTTTGCTTTTTTCTTTATATATACATATATATATATATATATATATATAATATGCTGGTGAATTAGTGGTATTATATTTGATTTGCTGTTGCATGTCATAGGTTCCATTTTTATTTTCAGTTTAAGTGTTCAATTTATTGTCAGTGTAATCTATTGATGCTAAATTTATTAATTTTATTTTATTAAATGGATATAGAGTGCCGGAGTATCATAAAAATCTACCTGACTCTGATTCTGTCCTTCCAAAAAAAATAAAAATACCCCTATCACGAATTTAGATTCATATTCGTAAATGTTTTCCTAATAATTATTGATTCATAGTAACATCAAAAATTCAATCAAATCATTTACTATTTACTTTTAAGTATTTATGCAAAACGAAAAAAGAGTTATTAAAAACATTTATCTAGATGCCAACTGAATATATACTTAAAGCGAAATAAATAATTTGCTGTAAAAGGTTGTAAAATGAATAATTGCTGTAAACTTTTAAAGTTCAGTCAATATTTTCACCCTACGTTATCCGTTTTCGATCATCTGATAACACCGGCAAGTTTCCCCTTCGTTTTCGGCCTGCTGGTAACGGCGGCAAATGGACCGAACGCGACTACTAACGTTCTAAAAAATGCCGCGACTACTCTCGGGTTAAAATGAATACACAGTGGTATATAGCACAATGTGCAGCATTTATCTTCAAAGCAACTTAAAAATGCAATGTCTGTAACGGAAAATCCAAGTTGATGAATAAATTTAAAATGATTCGATAATATACTTATATTACTCACAAGTTTTCTTGGGGCGTAACGGCACTACATGCACAATTAAGATTTATACAATGCCTCTTACATATTGGTTATAGATTTGATGTAAAGTAATCCTAATTCCGAAAATCTGACGAAAAATGAAGAATCACAGAAAGAAAAAAATATAACTGAATGATTTAAACCTAAAAGAGTATTATTATTAAAAACTCCAAAACAAGGACAAGATATTAGTAATGTAGGAAATAGAAAAAGAAAATTTTTAATGATGCTGTTGTGACTGCTAGCATAACAGGTGTTGATAAGCTCTGATTGAGTGATTTTATATAATTTTATATTACATGTGGATACAAGATATATATATATCTGACTTTAAGCATTACAAATCATGACATTAACATCTCAATAAAACTATAGAGCGTCTGAAATTCACCCTGAAGTTTTAATATTCATACGGTTACCGAATATACAAATAATTTGACTATTAAACAAAAACGTAATTTGCCTAATAAATTAAAAAAAAAATTATATCCTACATTATTTAAGACCTAGAAGGGACAGATATTAAGATATTTCATTCAGTTAGTTCGACACTTAATGTTAAATTTTTGTAACAAATTAGTTAAACCAAGAGAACATTAAAAAATAAAAAGGAAATTCCAACAATATGCTACTTAAGTACACTAAAAACTTAGATTCCGTTCAAACGAAATCGAAATAAATCTTAGATTTTTTTCTAAATTTAAATTGCAAATATTTGTATTGCTGATTTTGTAATAAGTTTACGTTTGGTGAAAACACATCTATACTACAAACCGTCCAAAAAAAGATTTATTTAGATTTCGTTTGAACGGAATCTATGTTTTTAGGGTGCTTAAGTATCATATTGTTTGAATCTCATTTTTATTTTTTAATGTTCTCTAAGTTTAACTAATTTGTTACAAAAATTTTCCATTAAGTGTAGAACTAATTGAATGAAATATCTCAATATCTGTCCCTTCTCGGGCTTAAATAATGTAGGAAATAAATTTTATTTTTTTAATTTGTTAGGCAAATTAAGTTTTTGTTTAATATGTCAAGTTTTTTAATAACTACTGAATTCAGACGAACAGTTTAACAGACTGAGTTTTTTGAAACCAGTGTAGTTAAGTGTATATTTCCGGCTAGTATACCTTAACGAAATTAAAACTTCATCAGAAAATAACTAAAGGGAAAACATAAATAAATCTCAAAGTTAACAAATTTTAATCAAATGGGCACATTTGTACATAATTGATATTCATGATTAAAAAATCAGTATCGTTGAAATATGTTGCATTTTTTTGACGTCATTATAAAGGAGATTGTCCTATAAGCTGGCATTCGTGATCGTTAAAGGAAAAACCACAACAACTCTGGTAGGTGCTAATATAAAGAAAAGACTCCAATGTAATATAGGAAGATGAATTTATTGTATCATATCAAACACCAGGGAAGAGGTACAAACAGGGAACAAAGACATAAACATCATTTTAGCAGCACATCCAGAGGCAAGCATCAGAGCAAAAATAACCTGGCTTCGCAGCTAGAATTCACGTGCTCGGCGTGATACAATATCTCCAATATACAAGTATTTTGCGCCATACACAAAGGAAAAACAAAACATTGGCTGCCAAAAGATTAGCTAAACACATGCGGTGAACATATACCTATTTGAATTGCGCTGGGGTGCTATATTTTGAGGTTACAACATTCTTGTGGTATGGGAAATGAAAAAAAGAAACTGCACTTAGGATATTAGTGCGTTTTAAAATATAACGGAAAATGTTTTCGAGTATAGAGAAAGGCTGGGAAATGAAAGAATCTTTAGTTGATAGGCGTGTGATTGCGGTTGAAGACAAAATGAGTACACAAAGTTCAGACTGAAATGAAGATTGCAGCTGTTAAAAAAAATATGTAGCTTTCTAATACATATGAAGTTAATGGTCTGGATTTTAGGGTACAGCGCGATAATAAATATGATGAATAGAATTTAAATTAAGTGAATTTCGATGATGCGCCAGACACATTACCGAAAATGAGAAGCTGAGAAATTATAATGTTTTTCTACTAACCGACAGCCGTAAAGTTTTCCTAAAGGCTAAATATATGTGAGAAAAAATAAGTCAAAGTAGACTAGGAAAACTGAATTACTGGTTAAGTAAAATGAGTAATTAAAAATTAGTTTAATTTAGATGTGAGGGGATGTTAGTACAAGTGATATACTTTTTAAATCTTAGATTTAAATTACGAACCGCATTGGGATGAGATAGTACCTTAAAATAAATAAAGTATTAAATTGAATTTTAAAGTGAAACTACGGGGGGGGGGGGGTCTAGAACAAAAGCATATATAACAGGATAACTGTTTTATATATCACCTGGAACACCGCAAAAAAAGAAACATTTGTCGACCCAATGTGCATAGCCAACACAGAAAGATCAATTACATACATAAATATGTATATGCACTATATGGCCAAAGGTGACCGGTCACTTGCGATTTTAGACGTTTTGTTAAATATCTAGAGAAATTCACGAGGAATTAACATGAAACTGCAGGTGTGTAAACAGTATATTATAGGTCATATATTTCCGCGAAGATTTTTTTGCGAAACCCCATAGGGGACCGTCAACAAATTGAAAAACAACGAATATCTTTTGGATAACCCTGTAAAAACTAATCTAGCAAAAGCATTCAAACTCGAGATTATTAATAAGTGACTTATCGTAATATACTGTGTTCATTTTTATGAGAATATCATGTTTATTCTTAGAGAAATTAAGGTTTTTATAAAAACAGTCCCAAATTTCGCCAAGTGCTTTGCTTATAATTTGCAGAGTTCTAAATATAAAAAAACGTTTCTTTCAGAAAATATGACGAAGAACATTCTACACAATACTTTGCAATCAGAATTAAAAAATAGTAAAAAGTGGATGAAAAATGAGCTGATTTAATAAAACATGTTTTACTGCGCATGCGCTAATGCAATCAAAATATAAGGTAATAATGTGCTAGCTAAGTATATAGAGCAACTTTTGTAAAAGTCTCAAAAACGTAGTGTGAAAAGTCTGATAATAATCGCTTATAGAATAAGCTCAAAATCCGTTGTTCCCAAAAGGACGCAAAAACATGAGGGGTTGTATCCATATATCCATTGATTAGTGCCAATATAGCATACACAATATTGCCCGTACTACTGTATTTCGATACAGTCCCTCATCTTTTTGCATCCTTTTAGGAATAAAGGATTTTGAGCTTATTCCATAAACGATTATTATCAGACTTTTCAAACTATGTTATTGAGACTTTCATAAAAGTTGCTCTACACACGTAGCTAACTCATTATGCAAATTATGTTTTGATTACGTTCGAGCATGCGCAGTGAATCATTATTTACTAATCCTGCTCATTTTCCATACAATTTTTATTATTTTTTCGTTCTGATTGCAGGGTATTGTGTACAATGTTGTTTGTCATATTTTCTGGAAAGAACGTTTTTTACTTTCTTCTATCTTTACAAGAAGAAAGTATTGGATTCGTAAAAAATTTCAACTTTCGGTTTTCGACGAATTTACACGTTTTAGGGGTCAGAGGTTCCGAAAAAAGTGATTTTACAAAATGTCTGTCTGTGTGTCTGTCTGTCTGCGTGTATGTGACAAAAATTTTGTGGGCGCTCTATCTCAAGAACTAATGCACGGAAATTAATAAAAATGTATATTCAGTTAGTCCCTGATATAGATTGGTGCTGATTAGTTTTTGGTGTAAATAGCTTCACAGGTGGCGCTGCTATGCAGCATTTTTCACGATTTCAGAAATAGTTTAATCTCCAGAACTAATGCACGGATTTTCACCAAACTTCAGATTCAGTTTGTCCTTGACATGAGTTGAAGTTTTGTTGATTTTGGTGTAAATTGCTCAACAGGTGGCGCTGCTATACTGCAATTTTTTACGATTTCCGCAATAGCTGAATCACATAACTGACGCTTTGATTTTCAACAAACTTTAGATTCATGTATACATTAATAAGAGTTAGTGCTGTTTATGTTTTTGTGCAAATCGCTCAACAGGTGGCGCTGCTATGCTACATTTTTCAGAATTTCCGAAATAGCTGTATCTCAAGAACTAATGCACGAATTTTCATCAAACTTCAGAATCAGTTAGTCCTTGACATGGATTGACATTTTATACATTTTGATGTAAATCGGTCAACAGGTGGCGCTGCTATGCTTTTTTGCGATTTTCGCAATAGCTCTATCTCAAGAACTAATGCACGGATTTTCAACGAACTTCAGATTCAGGTATACATTGATATAAATTAGTGCTGTTTATGTTTTGCTGCAAATCGCTCAACACTGCTAGGCTACATTTTTAAGAATTTCCGCTATAGCTCTATCTTAAGAACTGATGCACGAATTTCCATCAAACTTCAAATTCAGATATACTTTGATATGAATTGGTACTAAATTGATGTAATTTCCTATACTAGTCAAATGATTTAATTGATTTGATTTATATAGAAGAAAGTTTTGGGATGGCCACAACAATCTAGTTTATATTAAGAACTCTGCAAATTATAAGGAAAAAACTTGGCGAAATTTGGGACTGTTTTTGTAAAAACCTTAATTTATCTAGAGTATACATGCTATTCTCATGAAAATCAACACATCATATTACAATAAGCCACTTATTAATAATCTCGAGTTTGAACGCTTTTGCTAGATTAGTTTTTACAGGGTTATCCAAAAGATATTCGTTGTTTCTCAATTTGTTGACGGTCCCCTATGGGTTTTCGCGGAAATATATGACCTATAATATACTGTTTACACACCTGCAATTTCATGTTAATTCCTCGTGAATTTCTCTATATATTTAACAAAACGTCTAAAATCGCAAGTGGCCGGTCACCTTTGGCCATATAGTGTATTAGGTTGGGTCGAAAAAACCGAAATATTTATAATCGAAATGTAATAGAGCGGAAAAGTTGCCTTTTAATAATAAATTCGTAAAATATTTTACAGTTCGGTTAATATCTTTTACCGCCGCAAGCAGGCAAAGTTTTAAAAAATTGCAAAATACATGTTTTTTTCCAATATATATTTTTTTTTACTTATCAAAACGAGCGAATACAACTTCTAATCGGACATAATAGCTACATGAAGATATAAGAAATGTCCTCGTAAATGTTCATTATGATATTTTTCATATCATATTTTTACTGCCGCAAAGGGACCATATTTAAAAAATTTGTAAAAATTTCAAATTTTCATTTTTTCTAAATATTTATAATTTCTATACTAAGTCTAGAAGTAAAAAAATTACTTTGTATCTATTAATATGTCATAAATTTTGTTAACTATTTGTCACAGACTGCAAAATAAAAACGGTAATCATTCATTTTTCTTGACGATCGCTTCATCTACAGCTGTTTTACTGAATACCAGCAGTTCATATGCCACAAATCACAAAAATGACATAAAATGAACAAAATATTTTAGTATTTTATTAATTAAAATACAGGGATGCTTAACCGAAACGGATTAACTAAACATAAAATGAAATAATATGGCTTGCTTTCAAATCAAGCCATTGTTCCTCGAGAGGCCGAAATTGATCATATGTGATACTCACGCTGTTCTGGTCCACAAACTTTACCAGCACTTCAGTGACTAATTTCACGCATATTTCCACTGATAGAGTCGGACAAGGAAAGATGTAATAATTGGTATCTTTTATCGATCATTCTAGACTCACCAGCGTTGTTAGATCGTCAATCGATAGACAAACTGTAACAGGTTGTTTCGTTAGTTTACAGTTTTGCCTCTAGACTAAATCCATACAATTTTTATCTTCTAAGTTCAAGTCTGGAATGACGAATTGACAGATGGCCCTATTCCTGTCCACAGAACTTCGTGCTTTGGCAATTTTCAATTTTGGCAATCGGCTGATGCAATACACTTTCAGGGTGTATTCAATGAGTACAACCTGAAAGTGTACTGCATCAGTTGGTTCCCAATTAAAATGAAACCATCATATTTTTCAGATTCTGTGGACTATAGTTAGTAACTACCACTACTTGCCATATCATCTACGAAAGATTATAGTTCGTGTAATTTCACGAAATTCCTGTTTTGCCAATCATGAAAATTGCCTCATTGGAATGATAGCATATGAAGTAAACCATAGGCGGACTAAATGATTTTTAATCAAAACTAATGTATGTTGAAACCTAATAGTATTCATCAGATATCTTTTACTTATAATGTCTTCATGTGAATTTGTCTCTTTAAATCTAATATTACTTTTAATATTTAAATAATTCATAAATGCGTATTTTCTAATCATAAGTTGCAAATAGTATACAAGGCATTAACGACCAAGTCACAGGAAGCTATTTTTTTGAAAGATTTGGGATGTTTGGCTTTTAACTTGTGCGAACTTCAAATATCACTACTTTTTCTGGCCGAAGCATTAAGGAGAACTTGGCGTTTATTTTTTGCAGAAAACTTTTTGTTGGGTATATTTTATACGCTGATTTATTCTCAAATGTGAATATTATGAAAACCGAAATCATTTGTAACCTAAAAAACCAGATTAAAATTGAAAAAAAAACAGTCCGTTAAAAATATATATTTGTTTATTCCTATACTTATTTATTTAGTTGGTGGGATTGGTGCTATATTATTTACAGTTTCAAATGAGCTACATAGCTTAAATCGTGTTAAGATATTCATTTAAGATTTCTGTTAATATTTATTAATTTCACGGCATCACAGGCATGATGATAAAAATAACTCTTATTTTAATACAGACTTAGAAAAACATTTAAAAGTCTAATAAATTATTATTTGTTAAATTTGAAACGCAAATGTTTAAATATTTTTATACTTCGTATTAAAATATTTGAATAAAAATTACAATAACTGAATAAAATTTATTACGTTAGATGAATTACCATTAGTGAATAAAATTTACAGAATTAGATAAATTATCTTATATGTTTATTGAATTAGAATGTTTTTATGAAATGAACAGCAAATTAATAAGTGGTTATAAAATTAAACGACAAATTAATGAATCATAAATAAACATAATAATTAACCATATACTGATTTAAATCAGTGTAGTTCGACTGATATATTATTACATTCATAATTGAATCAAAATGTATTAGAATTATGAATTGAATTATAATCATACTATCAAACGCCGCGGCTTTGCTAGCGTAATAACTGAAATATCCCAAGTGATATTTCAGAGTGGCGAGTGGTCAGGGAAAAACACAGTCAAAAAAAGTGCAAACTACCAGTATTTTCTTCTAGAAAATTCTTCCAATAATATAAAAGGATTAAAGGAGTAGAATTTCATTTTAACAAAATACTGGTATTTAACACCTTTTTATACTGTGTTTTTCCCTGACCACTCGCCACCCTGTATTTGTATGTAGGCTGAAATGAGACTTAGATTAATATGAAAAACTAAAACTAATTCAAAATAAAGGATCATTTAGAAAGTATTTTGAAGCTTTTATGCTCATTTAATACATTCATTTCACTATTCATTTAAAGTTTTGATTTCTTTAAAAACTGTTCTTTGGATGCATTTAGGGGAGAGTAGCCAAATTTGGGCGACCTCACTTATTTTCAGGTGTAACTCGCTTAAATTTTGGAATATCTGCAAAACATCACTACACGGGGTAAATATATTCATCTACTAACTAAACAAATCCTTAGATCAATTTCTTTTCGAAAATCCTAAATGTTATTTTTATTTAAAATATTTGTAAAAAGTGTTCCAAATTCAGCAACTGATCGCCTAAGTTGGACCAAACAATATCAAATTGTTTTAATGTCTAGGGAATATAACTAATTTTATTAAAAGAAAAGTTATCGATTAATGAAACAATAAAATAAAATAACAGCAATGAAATATAATGAAACCAAATAAATGAAAATAAGAATAATTATTTTAAATTAAAATTTATTTAAAATATAAATCAAACTTATCAGTATTTAAGAATATAAATTATAAAACTAATTGACAGTTACTTGAATATCATGTAAGGAGTGACGCAAAGCTTACACATGAATTTCATTTATTAATTTTTTATTCCAGCGCACACAACGTGAACCTTGTTTGTTAATCTGAACACTGAATCATTTCTGCTATTTTAATTTTATTACAAACTAGGCAAAACAAATTATCACTGTCTAGATTTTTCTTTTTAGATCCTGAATTATTTATTTGTAACAGAAGTTTTCTTTACATTATGTTTATAGTTCTTCCCTTCCATCATTTTTTCGCAATTGCATTACACCTATTTTTTTTAAACATGATGTTCCAATTGCTTTTGTGCTATGAGAGCTTCCTCTTTGTATATATATTTTTTTTTATTCCAAGGTTTACTCTATATGGCGAAGATGTTAATACAACTGTTTTTTCGCTCCCTGTGTACTTTGATTTAACTGAATTTAGCAAGGGCGATAACATTTATAATGATTTTTTTGCTTTTTGGGGGAATTTGTAGCTGCATTCTTCTTGCAAGTCAATTTCTTCACAAATCACGTTCTCCTTTTCGTTTACCATTTCTTTAACAGATTTTGATGTCACGATTGTTTTTCTTCTAGATAGTTTGTCTGTGTCGTTTTCAACATTTTCAACATTATATTTAAAAAAATATGCTCCATTGAAAAAAAATGCCCTACGATTAATCAAACGCAAAAAGTATATTCAAACAATATCGAATTTGGGGATGTCCACCCCGGAGCCTTTAAATAACACCCCCCCCCCCCGAAAGTTCGAGATTTTATGCGTTTTTATGGCAAAAAATTGTAATTCCAGCCTCCAGAACTGTAAAAAGTCTGTCCCCCTTCCCCTTACGGAACCATCCAATTCTGTAAACCAAATACGACGGAGGAATAAAGAATACAAAAAACTGCTCCAGATATACAAAAAAAAAATATAAAAAAATATCCATGTAAAGAGTAATCCATTAAAAAAAAAGTGTACTAAGCATACCCCATCGAAATTCATTACTTATTTTTCAAATTTATGATCGTATATCTGGTCCAATTTAAGCAACTTAAATTGGCCTAATTAAGGCAATTGCGCCATTTTTAAAACAGATTTTCTCAAGACTAAGAACAAAAACTAAATCAAATGAATCTGCATGAAAAATAGGCGCAATAAACAGATTAATTTAGATATGTATATGAAAACATAACAACTTATCTTAGTCTTAAGGTATCCACTTACGTTTAGTAGCAAAAATCTAAACCTGAACAGCTAACTTTAAGCATTTTTTAAATTGCCTGGAAGCAGCACATTGTAGGCGGGTGCTTCTTCTAATCATAAACGAAGTCGTTCTGATGAGTAGGATTTCAGCGAGAGAGGGCGTCTTTTTCTGTAATTAACGGCAGAATGGCAACGGTCCATTAAAAGCAGTGGTCCAAATATGGCCAATCTCCCCTACATCTTAAAATTAACCATCATAGCAAATTCCAAACTTCTTATTTAACGTCTATCACATACCTGTTGGTACTGGCACTAACATAACACACTTACGATGAAACAGAGACTGTCATCATTAATTTCAGGACATTACTTTTGATATCGGTTTGGTATTTCCTAATATTCCATAGAAAACGTAATTTAGAAAATTTTTAAAGGGTTGTTTAGAACGTCTTTTTTTACTGCCAACCCCGGGAGGTAGTGGCACCTGCATAAAATATAGCTTGTGTATGATCAGAGACTATCACAATTGATTCACGATCATTACTTTTGTAATCGGCTTAATATTTCCTGAGATTGCATACAAATCGTAATTTAAGACTCTTTAAGAATGCTTTTCGCTCCTTCCCTTCGCTTCACCCCTTTTTAATTTCGAATTTATTTTTGACAGTTCTTAGGGGGAATGTATGTTTTATAAGTAACTACCATTTAATATTTAAAGTTTCTAGCCTCTTCAGTATCACAGAAATCGACATTTAGGAAGTTTTTTCTCCCGCAACCTTCTGGTGGTAGTGGCACGGACATAACTTATGTTTGCAGGTTCTATCACTACGAATTTGCAACCATTATTTTTTAAATCGGTTTGGTATTTCATAAGATTGCATAAAAATCGTTATTTAGGACTTTTTAGAACATTTTTCGCTGACGCCATCCTTTTAATTTTGGAATTTTCTTTCATCTGTTTTTAGAAAACATTTGCAACTTTTAAGTGATGCCAAATTTCAAAGGGTTAGACCACTCAGGATCACAAAAAAACGCAATTTAGAACGTTTTTAGCACCTGAAATCCACCCGGTGGTAGTTACGACAACATAAAATATAGCCTATGTTGCAGCAGGGACTTTCACCATAAATTTGCAACCATTACATTTGAAGTCGGTTTGATATTTACTAAGATTGCGTAGAAATTGCAATTTAGAACGCTTTTTGCAAATTTTCGTATTTTTTAGAAACTGTTGTTAAAGAGCATTTACATCTTATAAATAATTACCATTAATTTACTGTTGAATTCCGGAGTTTTATTGAAATTAATTATTATTTACTGGATGAATTATCCGAATTGTATGAGAAAATATTTTGACGGCATATGACTCAGTACGTCTGTCTGTCATGTTAAAATCTATTATGAATTTATAAAGTACATACATTGAAAATTAAGAAAATCCAGCTTATGAAAACATTTAAAAATGAAAGAAAGCTTATCCGATAATAAGCGTTTCTGCCGCGCTTATCGGAGGGACGTTGGATTTCCTGAATAAAGAAAAAAAACTAACCTTATTTAAAAATTGCTTGAAGCACGCCCGCTAATAAAACAAATGTTCATTATTCAGTCTGCTTTTATGTCTTTACATATTTCGTATAGATTAATACGAATTTTGAAAATGTGAAGGAATTTTTCAAAACTTTATTACGATAAAATTATCGTTGAGTTATTAATGAATCACACAATAGCTTACATAGGGGATTTAAAACAACGCTGCCAAAATGAAAGGGCAAAGCAGACATACAATAACACATAGGAACAAGGGTCTGGAAACGTCATCCGGGACGCTAGAGGGGGGTTGCAAATTACATGTAATACAAGGAGAATTAAAAAAAAAACATTCTACACCGCTTTATGTATTCTGCATTTCCACACTTGTTACAAATTTTCGACCAATACTACCACAGGAGATGCTAAAATTTTTTGCCAGACGCCTTGAGACACGCATTACTTTGACGCTGCATGGATTCGCGCAACTTCTCAAGTATATCAGGTGTGTCTCGAACAGATCCTGCTACCGCAACAATTCTTCTACTAAATCTTCCTGCGATGTAACAGGTTTTTCGCAAATAAATTCTTTTAAAAAACACCATAATAAAAAAATAAACTGGAGAGAAGTATAATAAAGACCACATACTACAATATATATTAAAACACACATACACACATAAATAACGCCTGCATTCAACAGTTAAAGGTATATATATAAATATTTTACAGACATACATACAATAAATACAATAAACCCAACTGGAGTGAAAAATTAGCCAGATGTTGTTCGGGGTGGCCATGCGATTGGTCCATTTCGACCAATCCAAGACCTGGGAAGGTTGCCTGCAGATGTGTTCTGACTTGTCTGCTGAAATGTGCCGTCGCCCCGTCGTCGTACTGCAATTATACACGGCAAGTCGCTCAATTTGCTCAGCTCTTGATTTCATAGAAAAGCTCTCTAGCGGCCCCAGATTATGTTTGCGACCCCAAGTTCCTATGTGTTTATTTATTTTAGTGCATGCCTGGTTTCTCCTTTCATTTAGGCCACGTTATTTTAAATCACCCTATAGAACAACAGCAAAAAATATTGCTGTTTTATTTATCACTTTTTATCTTTTCTAAAATTTAAATTATTTCTTCTGAGACTTGTAACAATCGATAAAACGGTTTTGAATTATTTTAAAATAGTCCTATAGACACGTCATACAGTAGAGGAGTTTATTGCATCACTATTATATTATATTTTTACCATTATCATCTTTTTTTAATCTTTTCTTTTCTGAATCAAAATGGAATATGTATAATGCAAATGAAATACCTTAGAAAAAGGAGTGATATCTCATAAAAACAAATCGTTTTAAATGATCCCTCCAAGCAAAAATCTAAAATGACAGTCATAAAAAGAAGTGATATGAGATAAAAAGAAGCGATATAGAAGTGCATACTCTAAGTACCATGTAAAAATCTATCACTACTCATAATGTCTCCAAAGGACGCGAAGTGAGGAACAATATGTGAAAGCTGCTTGGCGACCTACAGCCATTTATATAATATATGCAGTATATCACTTTAATAAATATCTGTTTGAGGAAGTTGTGTAATAAATCAGAAAAAGATGTAAGGCAAGAAGATAATTGTATGTCATTGTGGTAATAATCTAATATATTATAATTATACTTTTCAATATTTTTTAACATAATCTTTAATTACATAAATACGTTGAATAATGCAAAGATTCAAAATTAAAGAAAAAACTAGTAAAATGGATCGTTGAGGAAGTTGTGTAATAAATCAGAAAAAGATGTAAGGCAAGAAGATAATTGTATGTCATTGTGGTAATAATCTAATATATTATAATTATACTTTTCAATATTTTTTAACATAATCTTTAATTACATAAATACGTTGAATAATGCAAAGATTCAAAATTAAAGAAAAAACTAGTAAAATGGATCGTGTTTATGACGGAGTTATTTCTTAAACGAAAAATGTCGTATTTCTAACATAAAGTTATTATATAATACTGTTGAAAAAGAAGCCTAACTAGAAGAGACTTTTCCCCAATCATGTGCAATTCCGCTTACGCAGTCTTTACTGTAATATATCTTATTTAGGTGCAATGCTCTTAGTATGGATTTGATCATTATTTTTTATTACTGTTTTACAACGCAAAATGTTTACGTGTTTACTTAGAAAATTATCCTCGTAAAAGGGGTGCTTCTCGTTCAAATAATGGTAACAAAATCAACAAATAAAATGGATCCCACATGATGAAAAATAAGAATGGGCATTCGAACACCAGAAGCATCAACTTTTTACAAATTAATGGCAGCAATAATACAAGAAGAAAATTTTTAAATATATATAAACATATGTAAATGCAGGAAGAATAAACATTATAATACCGGGTGTCCCAAAAAGGACTGACTGATTTTAAAATTCAATAATTTGCAAACGGTGACAGATATTTAAAAAATTCTTGCAGGAGGGTTATGCATAAAGTCAAAAGTTTTTTTACAGTGATTTTCAATTTTAGTTCGAATTACAAACAATAGATGGAGCTGCGATCAATAGACGCTGAATTCAGGCTTGATTTTTGGTACTTCGTGGCCCGGATAATACATTTCCATCTCCTTTTTCAGCATGGAACAAGAGAAAGGACTAGAAATCGAGTCTGTATTTAGCGACTATTGCTTACAGCGCCATCTATTGTTTGTAATTCGAACTAAAATCGAAAATCACTGTAATAAAACTTTTGACCTTAAGCATAAACCTCCTGCAAGAATTTTTTAAATATCTGTCACCGTTTGCAAGTTATTGAATTTTAAAATCAGTCAGTCCTTTTTGGGACACCCGGTACCTGCATGTGACGAAGCAGTTTTCCCATACTGTACCTCACTCCGAGTCCATTGGAAACAACATGAATAGTGACAGATTTTTACACGGCACTCTGAGTATGCACTCGCACTTCTATATCGCTTCATTTTATTTGGTATCCCTTATTTTTATGACTGTCGTTTTAGATTTGTTCCTTTGCTTGTGATCATTTACACCGAGTTGTCTTTGATGAAATCCATTATTTTTAACAATGTGTTGGTAATTTTTTTTTTTTTTTACTCTTTGCGACTCAACATCTCCGACTTGTAAAATATTTACTGACATGTTAGAATACATCATCTTAAGCATATAAAAAAAATTTAAGAAATTTAAAACATAAAAAAAGAATGAAAATTGACTGAAAAGTGCATTTTCTCATATCTGCAATAAACAGAAAATTACAAAATTCTCATAAATAGTGTCAATTTTGTAATACAAATTTGTAAAATATAGGAAGTTGCCTTTGTTAAAAATCAATTTTCGGACGTCTCCACCCTTTCTAATTTTACAAAATTTGCAAAGATCATTTTAGCAATATCGTTGTGAAACTGTTGAAATGATAAATAAAACTTTGTCATGGAAAATTAACTTTGTATCGTCGTCTGTTGCGAATTTTATCAAAAATTTATATTAACAGCTGTGTTGAAAAATAACAGCAATAAATTAAATATTTTTTAAAGACCGCTGTATAAATAAAATTGACTTTCTGGTATGTTGCAGATATGCAACGGTTTGTTACAAAGGGTTAATATTGGAGTTATTTCTTCATATTCTTTCATTTCAGCATGTTTTGTAATACAAAGGGTTAATTTATTAAATAAACTGGCTATGACAGTACGAAAATTCGGAGAAAATAACAAGTCAGGGGTGAACACTTATCTTTAAATATTCGACAATAATTTAAGGAGTAGAATATGAGTAAGAACAGATAATAGCAGGTGAATATGACGTTATTGAAAGAATTAAAAAGAAAATTAATTTGACGTCATACAGGAAGTATAACGGACAGTTTCTTATATTTGATAATAATAGAAGGATACAAGGAATAATATGAGCAAGTACAAAAACAGATGAATATGCCGTCATATTTGAAATAAACGAACGTTTTCAAATATTTGAAAAAAAAATATATAAGGAGCATTAATATAAGCAATGCAGAAAGCAGGTAAATGTGACATGATATTTAAAATGAATTTATGGTTAATGTCTTTTACTAGAGAAAGGGATGTCATGAATGAATTTTAATTTATATAACAAGAATATTCATTTTTTTTTCTTTTTTTTTATTTAATCAAGACTATATTTACTTAGCTTAAGGAAACACTTATGTTTAAAATAGTGGTAAAAAACAAAAATTTTAATGCTTTAAATAAATGAAAAACAGCATATTTGCGCAAGGTTGATGTACTGAAGAAAAAAAAATTAAAATAAATTTTGATAAGTATTAGTCCGTACGGACTTTAATTTTGAAATAGATTTTTCTTATCAAACATTCTTAAAATCCCGAGCAACGACGGGAACTTATAAAATTGTTGCAAGAAGTGCATAGATTGTCGCCAAACTTGTCCAGTGAATTAGATATTTAAAGCATTTTCAAATCATTTTGTCACCAATTCTATCTGAAAACCTAGAAGGAAATGTGACAGAGCATAAGGGATTAATATTGCAGAACTGTTATTACGCATTAGTAGCTCATAGTTAAAATCTACATTTTCTAAAAAGTGGTCCAGCGTTCAAATCTAGACCCTTTGTGTCACAAATTTATATACATAAAAGGATTCTGCTTTTTAGATATGTGCACCAGTGATCGAATATCTAGTGGACACAATCTAGATTATATAAAACAAATTATTTGTTTTTGCTGTTAGAAGGAGCTGGTACGAAAAATGTTATAAATATGTTTCTTTAAGCGTTTCACATATTTTCTCACGAGTTTTACAAATTAGATACGATTTGAAAAATAACACATTTCTAAATATCAATAAAACTATCTTTTATTGCAAACCTTAAACCATCACTAATATAATTTTTAGTGAGAAAAAATAATACTTTATTAAAATACAATTTTCAGTGTTTAACCATACAAAACAATTAAATAAAACAAAACAGATCTAGAAAATTGAGAGATACAACTTTCATAAAGTTTGACTCATTAAGTTAGCCAGAGGGAAATAGTTGAAAATTATCGAATTATTATTAAAGAATGCCGTCTCTTATCTATTTATATAGAACGCTAAGCTGGCGTTTCAGGCTCTTACTCATCTTCGAGAAAAGCAACTTATTGCGGCCATGTTAGGGGTAAGTATTCAAGGTGTCGTAAGTTTGCGATTGCTCAACTTATAGCAATATATTGAATATATATGGTATATATAAATAACATATGAAAAATGTAAATTTTGCTTTCTATCACATCTGTTCTATATCTTCTCTAAAATCTTAAAAAAACTATCCAATTATAATGCTCTAATTTCTAAATTAAAAATAACTGATAATCTGCTATGGTTATAACCAGATATAAACAAACGAAGGCTGTTGCCAATTTGAACTCCAAATTCCAAATCTAGAACAAATGAACGACTCTTACAGTGTTTCATAAAATAAAATACAGGTTAACATCTGTTTATGCTCTTAAAATATTTGTAAAAACATAATAAAGCATTCAAATATTTGGAAGTGCGTTTTTCATAAAAAATAATGATTTTGTGAAAAATGGAGTCAATTTTGTATGTTGTTAATCTATTTAAATAAACACGGCAGCAGTTCCATGTGTGAACATTTTTTTGCGCCACCTATCGGCAATAAAAATAAATGAAGGAACTTTTGATTGAAATTACAGTTTCTTAATTTTAAAAATGCATGACGTTATGATATAACTCGAGATCTTTTTTTAAAAGCTTCGTTTATATAATTAAAAAAAATTCAATATAAATAAATTGAATATTATTGTTATTATATTTTCTTTGATAGAATTTTAATTTAGATTCATTAATTTGTTAGAGCTTAACTTTTATCCACTTAATTTTGTTTTTAAATTTTTTTGCATTATAAATGGGTTTTTTTTTTCTAGATATAATTGAAATATAAGATGTTATCATGATTGCATTATTGAGAAAATGGCTGAAAAAAAAAATTCACTTATTAAATTACAATATTGTTTTCACACCAAACATATGTTCGAATGTTACCCCTATGTTAAAAATGGAAATTTTATCTACATTGATATAATTAATATATGAAGTATATAACATGGTATTGTATATTCCTTACACTTTAATTACATTTTATATCACATATAAAATTTATTTACAATGCTAGCCGATTTGAAGTGGATGTAAGCTAAGCTCTTAAAAATCGACAAAATTAAATTAAAATGTTATGAAAGAACTACTGGATAAAATTTTAAAGTTATATTGCTGAATATTTTTAAAAAATTATCTTGAATTAAATTAGTGCGACCTGCATATTTTCCATAAAAGAAAACTACAGATTTAACAAAATCTTCCTTTGTTTACATTAATTGACGATAAATGTCGAAAAATCCATATTTAGAAACGAAACGCAAAGCTCCATAGACGAGTAAACCGCTGCATTTATTCCACAATACAATATCTCTATCTCTTAACTTCGTATTTTGATCCACCCCTAATGGAAAGGGGTTTTTTGAGCCATTCATAATTCAGTTTCATTCATTTTTATAAAAATGACATATTTTCGAATTTAACAAAATTTTAACGCTTGAACGTTTAATTTTAATGTTTTGTGAAATCTTCAGAAATTGTGTTTCACTTTGTCAAATATTATTATAGCTGCGATAAATTCTGCTGCTTGTTTTGTCCAAATGTTGAACTATTTAAGGGGTCTCAGGACTCTTAAAATTGGAAAAAGTGAAAAGAAAAAGACCATTTTCAACATTTAATATCTTAAAATGCATTTGATTATAAGACACAATTTTAATTGGAATAAAATATATAAGTGTGTTCTTTTAATTCATTTATTTAAAAAATTATAAGATGTAGAATTAGCATTTACAGGCGGCTACAAACTGTTAGACATTTGAGGAGCAAAAAATCGGCATAACAGCTTACGCGCACGATTACAAAATAAGTTTTGCAACTAAAATGAAAATTTCGATGCTTACTTATACTTCAGATTATACTAATTACTCTGAACCTAAATAAATTTGTATTTAAAGGGTTTTTTTTATATTTTTAATACAAAGTTGTATTTAGCTAATGCAAATTTAAGAAAATTTCAACAGTATAATCATTTAAAAAAATATTGTTTTGAACAATAAAAAGGACATTTTAGGTTCAGTTTATACAGACTAAAATGAAACATGTGTTTTAAAAATTTCATGAAAAAATATTCATAAGTTTTTGAGATATCGTGAGCGTTATGCCCAAAAACGTCATTTGGAGAAAAATGGCTTCAAAGTTTCCGAAACGACGCTTCAGTTATTGAACGTGTATAAATGTAAAAGCCATAACTTCAGTTCTAATAAGAATTTCAAGGAAACAATTATATCAAAATGTTCAGAAAATATAGGAGTTTAACATCTAAAAAAATTAAAATGTCGAAAATTTTAAATTTTTAAGAGTCCTGTGACCCCTTAAGAAATTTAATAGTGATTTTGAAAAAGCTTCATTATTTGAATATGTCAAAATCATTTGTCATTTTTAAAATGTACTTTCATACAATAAAAACCTTTTAATAATAAAATCTTCATTCTGTTTGTTTGTGTGAAGTCTTTTGAAAATGAAACGCCGATCAACATTCTGTTATTTTTAACGAGGTTTTCTACTAGTTAGACTAGTTTACGAAAGTCATTTTTATAACACATACCATTATAATTCATTACAAACATGTTATAAATTCTAAATTACAAACCTGTTATAAAGCGTTTCAAATATTAAATAATCATTAAAAATACAATTATTTAAAATTTCTAAATAAAAACATACAATTGTTCATCCTAATTAAAATCCTCATAGTCAAAAATCTCTCTATTCTAAAAAAAAGTAACTACCGCTGTCACCGCCGCCGCCGCCGCCGGTTTTGATTTTTTTTTGACTGGAGGCCTTTCTTCGTTAATATTAACAAAAATAATGCATACAAAAATATGAAAATCGGCTGTTTTATACAGAAATGTTTGATAAACACGCTGATGCAGACAGTTTTCAAATCGAAGAATTATTTTAAGAGTTATTTAATGCTAGAGTTGGACAAAATCGTTCCTTTAAAAAAGTTTTATAGCAGCAAAAACTATACATGGCAGTGTAATCATTTTTAGATCATTTTATGCGTTAGAATTTGCCGGAGTGCAGATTGCATTAAATTTTTTATTTTGACTCATTTTTTCAGGTTTTATTTCTATTTTAAATTCAAATTTTCAGCATTTCTAGAGATAATTTTTACAGATTTCAGAAAATTGTACTAATTTAAACTGTTGCCAACTGTATAAAAAGCGCAAGCAATAATGTTTGCTTCAAATTAAAAATTTATTTACACGTGACTATTATAAACAGGAAAAAAACTTTCAAATTACAATTAAATAATTACGTATAAAAAGCAGGAACTTATTAAAAATTACGTCATAAAAAGTATACACGTGAATTTTAAAAGGGAAAGGATATTGTAAAATAATAAATTCATTAACATGCGTTAGAAGTCTTAGGAGAAATTACGTCATATTTACGTCACATTATAGTTATTACATAAAATGAACACAAAATAATATTGCAAAAAAGTTTAAATTTAGAAATTGCGCTAGACATTTATTTGATATTTTGCGAATTAATTTAAAATGTCTCATTTAAAAGAACTTTCTTTTCGCTTTGTTAAAAAATACCAGGAGACAAAGACTCTCTTTACTTAATTCCTTTTATATTAGCTTATTTTGAAATGTTGTTACACGTGTATACGTCATCAAGTTATTTTTATTTCGACGTTTTATTTGTGTTTTTATTAATGTTGTACGAATTTATTTGTTCTTCCGTTATTTAAAATAAAAATTATATCAATTTGTATAATTTGGCGAGTGGTTTGGCGATTTATATAATTTGGCGAAATTGGTCGACAGGATAATCAAGTAGTACCGCAGCGGATTTGGCGTTAAAATTCCCCAATCAAAGAGAAATGAATAGAAATTCTTTTATAGGGAGATCGCCACTGTTTTTTAAATTATAATTCAATCTTTCGAAATCTTTTTAAAGCCGATCAAATTAGCGTGCATTTAGAGTCTGCGGTGTCTGGACGGGAGTTGGCGAGCGTAGCTCGTAGGGGGCCGAGCCCCCTAGTTTCATAAAAAATATGTTTGTTCAAATTAAATTAAATTATATTAAAAATTGGACGATTGCACCATGAAATATATTAATACATAATATTTGTTCACTTCTAAAATTTAGTAGTCAAGTTAAGAGCAAATATGCGAAATCAATAACTATAAAACAACTTTAAATAACATTTTTTAACTCATTATTTAATATGTTTGAAAAAAAAAAGTGTAAATACTTTATGACCAATCCAATAAAAGAATAAAACAGAGCTTCGTAGTTAGAGTTTAAAATTTTATATAAATGTAAATATGTGTATGATCCTTTAAGAAAATTTATCATTTATTGTATCTTAGAAAATTATATATACAGGGTGTCCATAATTAAACGATCCTACTTTAAAGTTGTCTACAGGCGAAACTACCGTTCAGAAAGTTGTGACATCTTCTGGAGGACATAATGAAAGATGGGAAAATTATTTAAGTTACTTAAATTTATTGATAAATTTGTTCAAAATTTTGCCACCATATGGAGTTTTTAATGAATTACACATTTAGTACATATTTATAATAGTTCACATATTTTATTGCAACAAAACATTTTCCGCATGACGGCCATCATTTTCAACTACCATCTGAAATCTTAAGAATCCGGTTCCACAGTTGATCTCAGTGTGCTCTGGGAAATGCTGTCTTTAAGATCAGATAAAGTTCCTGGATTACCATGACTTACCAAATGTTTCAAATGCCCGAAACCACAAGTCACATGGATTGAGGACTGGAAATTTTTGGAAGCCATAGTTTACGAAAGTGGCGGCTGATGATACGTTCTTCTATGAAATGATTCGTAAGGACATCTTTAACACAGTGTGGATGAACTACATGTTGCATAAAAATTGTACGTGAAAGGTACTGACGTGCTTGCAGATCCTGAAAAAAATTATTTTCCAACAAGGATGCATATCACTGCCCGGTGATCGAGCATCTTACTGGACATCTAACAATTAATTCCTCCAAGAAATATGGGCCGAGATGAAAGAGTGCAGAAAACCCACTCTACACCGTCACTCTTGGTAAACGGAACCTGTAAGATTGACGCGGTTTTTCTGGTTCCCAAATTCGGCAGTTTTGAGTATTAACTGAAACTTCCAATTGAACATGCCCTTCGTCTGGCCAGAGAATATTCCAAGGTCATTCTGAATCAATCTCAAAGCGAGCAAGAAACTTAAGTGAGAACTGGTGTCGAGTCTCGAAATCAGGTGGAACCAACTCCTGCACAAGTTGAAACTTGTACGGATAATACCGGTGAATAATCCCATGATCTTTTGGACAGTTGAACGAGGCATATCCAATTCTTCTGACACATGACGGGCACTGGTACTAGCCTATACGTTGGGAGCTTTGTCCTATTCCATCTGAAGCGCAACCATCTCTATTTCTTCTGACAAAACAGGTTTTCTTCCTCTTCTAGAACGAACATTCAACGGTCCTGTTTCTTCAAATTTGGCTACTATTAATCGAAGATTTTTAATATTCAATGGATCTTTCCGGATCCAACTTTGAAGACCAAAATTTCCGTACAACTTTTCCGGGGTAAAACATTTTTATTTTCCAACTTTATCTTTATTTCGATTTATAACTTCTAAAAGGGGTTTTGGACGATTTTAGAAAATATTGAGGGGCCCGGGGGCAAAGGAAGATAAAACTCGAAAAAGCATTCAGTTTTATTACTGAGGACCATACACAACTTTTGCGCGGTATTACATTTTGATTTTCCGAATTTCGGTATTTTCACTCCACCCTAATATATACTTTATAACGATCCTAAAGGAGTTAAACTTTCAAATTGTTTTCTTCGTTCGCTATTCAATTTTCATATCAACGTAGAGCATTCTTGAACTTGTTATCTCATGACATCGGATCAATTGGTGGGATAAAGAGTCATAAAATTGTCACAAATCGATATTATAATAATTTAATATTTACGGTGGCCTGAAATTAACATTAGGTGTTCTGAGCCATTTCTCTGATAATCTACTGGAAAAAATGTAACACCGTTTGGTTTATAACATAGGATCCCAACCTTTTCTGGACCACCACCCTCTTTACAAAAAAAAAAACCCAACGCCCCCTCTTCCATAATAATTAATTCTATCAAATATAAAATGTTGTTAGACATTATCTATACCTAATTTTATCTGACTATCTATTAAAAATCACAAAGTATAAATTAATTAAAACTGCCATAAAATGTCGGGAGCAATTGTTTATTAAAAATTGAAAAATAAACACAAAATCAATAAGAAATACTACGAGTTGGATAAGGCTACCTACTTTTATTGACTTTTAATAATTTGTTAATATTGGGTTCCAAATTCTTTAACATCAGTCACAAATTAGCACGTTTAGTGGTGTGCAGTCTGTTCCTTTTCTTATACAATAAATTAGCCACCTCACTGAACTCAGGCTCAGCCGAATATGATGAAGGAAAAAAAATATGTACTCTTGTCCACAATCCAGGGTAAAGAGCTGGTATTGATTTTTGTAGCCAGAATTCTTGTTATTCATTTCTGAATTTTACTATTAGTTATTCGTCAGTTGTGAGTTCCACGAGTTTCTCCTCTGAATTTAATGATTCTGCTGCATCTGCATTTGGGAAAAGATCTAAAAGTCAACTCGGTATATTCATATTTGAAATACCCTGGAATCGCTCCGGAAATTCAGCATAAAGTACGTTCAAGTGTTGGCAGCAAGTAAAAATTTCTGTTTTGCAGAGACTGCTGATAATATGGGAAAGTACTTGTATTTATCTCTACCTAGATTTCGTTTGAACAGAAGTTTCCCAGAAAAGCAGCTATGACGTATTTTGTTTTAATTAGATTGAATTGAATTTATTCCCTTGTAATTGCAAATTGACTTCATTAAATGTTCCCAACAGGTCTGTCAAACAAGCTATATCTTTTTGTATGCAATCAGATTTTCGCGTTGTTTTTAGCCTCCGTTTACAGCGAAATCTAGTATTGAGTCCCAATAGATTGAAAAAACGATTCAGACAGACAAATGCCTATTGCGAGCCCATGAATGTCTGTCTGCAGCAGCAAGCGATTGTTAACTTCATCATTTTCACAACAATGTTGACGAAATAATCTGTCATCTAATGAAATACTTTTAATCAGGAACTACCTCAATAACGTCGTGAAGCGACGTATGCATTCTTTTATTCAGATTTTTTTTTGCAATCAAATGTTGACGAAGAATAAAATATACAGCGAGTACAATTGATACTGCTTATTTTAAATACATTATGAAACCCTTATGACGCCCCGTAATTCCTGGGGAACCATCAGTAGCAGCGAACAAATTTTTTGACATTCGTAAAATAAATTCGATTTGGGGGCCCAGCCCTAGGTTCAATTATATGTATTTTCATTTAAAGTTATATTTCAGGTTTTTATCACGGAGCCAGACAACGCCGGGAGATCAGCTATAGTTGGATTACATTAATATCTTAAATTAATAGGCACGCTACGGAGCCGCCCCCCTTGACTGTCTTAACGCCCCCATTCGCCTCTGAATCCCTCACCGCCCCCCTGGAAGGCTCCAGTGCCCACTGGAGGAGGTACTGCCCCCGTTGGGAACCTATGGTTTATACGTACAGTGACGCAAAATTTAAATTGCTGAAAGAAATACAAATAAAATTAGAATTTAGCACATATTTTTTTTTAAAGTTGTTTTTAAAGAAGGGTGATCTTGTAGTATCTTTAGCTGCTAACTATTAACTTGAATCGTCAAGTGGGAAATTTCATTTTCTGAAAGATTAATTGAAACGAAATCTAATTAGAAATTATTATCAATTTTAATTTGTTAATAGTATTTTATCTGATGAATGATAAGACAAACCAGCAAAATTTGGGTTGTGTCATATTATTTAGCTTTTGATAACTGATTCTTATGTTCTTTGTAGCGTTGTATCCGAAAATGTCCTTCATTTTTAACCATCACATGAGCATGTTTTCGCAGGTATATTAGAGCAGCTTCTGTGTTTTAAAATTGCTGTAAAGACTTGGACTGCCTTACAATATTCCCTGCAGAAAACCCTCAGTGGCACAGATCTACTATATAGGAAAACCTAATGTGTTTCCAAAGCAGATCAAAAATATGGCTAAGCTCCTTAAGCTGAACGGTAAGATAAAATGAAGTAGTCGATCATTATCGATCTACTACGTTTGACAATCTACGACAGTTCTCTAATACACCGGACCACCGGTCGTGTCTTTGATGCACCGCGTGAGTAATAGCAGATATATTTTCCCACGAGAGATCTCCTCTGGCAGGCAACGTGTGCAAAAACAGAGGCGGTCCCCTGACCGACCACTCAGTGAACAACTATCAAAGATTTTTGACAGGAGAAAATAGCGAGTGGATAAGAGACTTACTATTGTTTTAGAAGAAGATAATTTGAATATATAGGAGACGAGGATGATTTTTAGTTAGTTAATTTCTAGACTAAAGAGAGTTACATTCATGTTAGACATGAAAGGGGTGGTAAAATCTTTCCAGGATGAACTCTAGGCTTCACGGGCATCCGACCCGAGTAGAGTAGCAGCCGAGACGGCTATTAGACGGCATCCATGCCGTAACAGATAATAGTAAACTGAGGTTTTGGTGCAGGGTGCCATAGCAGTACAGAGATCTTTATCTCCAGAAAGAACAATCGCCTACTGATTATTATTAAATTACGAATTAATTAGAAGAACATTGATCAGCCTCTAAATTGCAGACAGACAATATTCAGTATTTTCTCAAAGGGACTTATGCAATTAGCTGCCGCCGTCTCATAAACTTTTTTTTAGACTTTGCATCTAATCACTTCAACATTCATAAATTTGTTGTGCTGTATATAACTACCAATTATTTAGCCAAGAGATATTTTTTTTTTATTTTGGAAAATAAAACCTTTTTGTCTTCAATCTAATTAATAATGGTTTTTCTCCCTTCGAAGTAATCCGCTCCCGCTACCGCCTTCTTAGGATCCTGCCCATTAAATGTATAGTTGCAAATTCCCGAAATCTGCAAGGAACTACTGGCTCTTAAACCCAAAATCTCCAGTGACCACATTTTGAAACAAAAGTATAAAAACAATAGTTTTATAAAACAAATAGATGTTGCTATCCAACGTACAATTTATTCACAAGTTTAACATAAAACTCTACGTTTCGGTTTAATCTTTAAAACCTTCATCAGGAGAAAAATTTTCTAAAATATAAATCGACAACAAACTCTTTACATGCTACATTTTGAAATCAATTCAAAATACAAAACATTCTAACGGAAACCTCTTACTCGCAAATAAACAGTTCAGTGGCGAAATCTTTTAACCAAAGATGCAAAAGAAGAAAGACATGCTGAAAAAATTGGAATTTTCATTGACTTTTCAAAATTGAAAGCCATATTTCTGGGATGTGAAAGGAAACATTATCATTACACACTTCATGGTTTCTTAGAAGAATTTCTAAAGATTCACGAATAATAGCATTGCGCGGAATAACTTGTTTGGAAATAACTTTAGCATGGTCAAAGTCTATAAATGAAATGAGTCCTTTATGGTAGCTTCTTGAGAGTGCTGTAGAAAATTTACGAAACTTCAAATCGTTTTTATGTTCTTGCAATCTTTCGAAAAATCGACGTTTAGTCATACCAATATAGGACGAGGTGGTCCCATCTGAAAATTTAAAGGGAATTTCATACACCCCAGAAAAAGATGAAAAAGGAATTGGATCTATTTTTTTTACACAGAAGATTAAACAATGTCATAGAATTAGAGGCAACAAGTTGAATGTTGAATTTCATGAAAGACTTTTTTAACTTTTCAAATAAGATAGGAAATCCTATAGGGATAAGATAGGAAATTTTCCTATCTTATTTGAAAAGTTAAAAAAGTCTTTCATGAAATTCAACATTCAACTTGTTGCCTCTAATTCTATGACATTGTTTAATCTTCTGTGTAAAAAAAATAGATCCAATTCCTTTTTCATCTTTTTCTGGGGTGTATGAAATTCCCTTTAAATTTTCAGATGGGACCACCTCGTCCTATATTGGTATGACTAAACGTCGATTTTTCGAAAGATTGCAAGAACATAAAAACGATTTGAAGTTTCGTAAATTTTCTACAGCACTCTCAAGAAGCTACCATAAAGGACTCATTTCATTTATAGACTTTGACCATGCTAAAGTTATTTCCAAACAAGTTATTCCGCGCAATGCTATTATTCGTGAATCTTTAGAAATTCGTCTAAGAAACCATGAAGTGTGTAATGATAATGTTTCCTTTCACATCCCAGAAATATGGCTTTCAATTTTGAAAAGTCAATGAAAATTCCAATTTTTTCAGCATGTCTTTCTTCGTTTGCATCTTTGGTTAAAAGATGGCGCCACTGAACTGTTTATTTGGGAGTAAGAGGATTCCGTTAGAATGTTTTGTATTTTGAATTGATTTCAAAATGTAGCATGTAAAGAGCTTGTTGTCGATTTATATTTTAGAAAATTTTTCTCCTGATGAAGGTTTTAAAGATTAAACCGAAACGTAGAATTTTATGTTAAACTTGTGAATAAATTGTACGTTGGATAGCAACACCTATTTGTTTTATATCGATATTACAACGTAAAGTACTTTATTATTATTAACAATAGTTTTTATGTATGATGGAGAAAAATTTAAACGACAACAAAAAACACCTGAGGAAGTCAAAGTGAAACGTAATTTATTTAATAAATACACATGTACAATAAAACAGACTATTTATATCAAATGTGAGTATTTAGTTTAATCATGAAATTTGAATATTAATTAAGAATAATGTGAATCTTAAACTATCTACAGTCAGAAGATAAATTTGGGCAAGATACAGTTAAGCAATAACGATAGTTTATATAGGAAAAAAACAATACTTATTTGACTTTGTCATACAAAAGTACATATACAAAAGAGTGTGAATGTGCAACATTATTTTGCACCTTAAAACTGAAAATACACTGCAAACATTTGTTTTTCTGTAAGAAAAATTATCTGCAAAAAAAAAAAAAAAAGCGCATGGCGACTTAGACGCCGAAAGTTATTGACCCCAGGAAAAAAAAAAAATAGTTGTCACGTGGGGACTGGCGACCGTGAATTTAAATCTGTAAATAAAACAGATATTCGCTCAAGATTTTTCGTAATTTGCATTTTAAGCTGACTGCGTGTATCAATATATATTGTGCTAAGAAAAATGTCGTTTATGTCATTTTGTTATTTGAGTTTCAGAGCTATTGTCATACTGTACCAATTTTGTAATAAATTGTAAATATTGTCATTTATATAAAACAATTTTTGCATTGTCAGTTTCCTAAATGATTAAATTTAGTTTTTGTTTTATTGAACTTTTCTTTAAAATAATAAAATTTTGAAATAAAGTAAAAAAATTCATTTTTTCTTTTCAATTATATTATAAGCTTATGTTATTTTAGTTTAAAAATCAACTAAACCATTGCTTTCAAAAAGGAGGTAAACCTGATTTCTCATAGCAAAAGGACGATTTTTTTCATTTAACAAGGATAACTATTATTGCATATTAAATTTAAATGAAATACGATTGCAAAATATATGAAAAATTATTTGATTGCATACTAATATTTTAAATTCCATTCAACTGCAAACCACTAAATATCAAAATACTTGTCTCACATTCAAAATCAACGAATCATTCAAAACGAAATTTTCTCGAACCGCAAGAACTTGCGTCAAAGTAAGGAAAAAAACTGCCTAATTGAAATCACCATATTAGATCAGCTTCTGTGTTTCAACATTGCCTTAAAACTGATATTTCGTTCAAGATTTTTCGCAATGCGTGGTTTAATTTTACTACGTTAATCAAAGTATCCTTTGCTAAGGAAAATGTTGTTTATTTCATATTGTTATTTGAGTTCCAGAACAAGGATCATATTGATCAATATTTGTAATTAATTGTAACTATTATCATTTATATAAAATAATTTTTGTATTGGTAGTTTCATTCGAAAATTACATATTCATCATTTCAGAAATATTACTCTTGTGGCGCCAAAAATACCCTCGTGCTGTATATTTTCGTCAAAGTCAAAACTGTTTGATTCATTGTCCGAGTAATCGAAATTGTGCTGAATTTCACTCGAAAGATTACACGCTAGGAGCTGCTTCACTTTAGCTTATTATTATACTCTGAACATGCGCTTAACTCTTTATCTACTGACGATACTTATAAGTACCATTAAAATAACTTGTTATAAAATTCATTTAATACATCGATTAGTTGTAATACAGTTTAGAATGAGTTAGGGGAAAGTAGGGTAATGACACTCAGAATGGCAATCCCGCTCAACAAATGTCTCTAAACAGAATAGAATTGAAAACGTGCGATCGGTACCGACACCTAGCGAACTTCATCCTAATTTCCCAGTAAGGATATAATGCCCGTCGGGAGGAAAGTATTTTTGTGACCTCACGTTATTAGTTTGAAATTGTTTCATCATAAAATTCTACAACATCTAACTTGAAGGTTACACTCTTATTTTCAAATATTAATTTACTCATTATATCTGCAAAATATACATATTTAATTGTACTTTCATGTTTTTATTTATTTTTGTAGAAGTTATTACGCCAATTATAATGCATTAAAACCCAACATGCCGATAACGGGTAACAGCGATCGCGTGGAATTCCAGAGGAAGTGTTGCCAATGGGCAACTATTTTAAAATTCAAATTTGTTGATTGACACAAATTTTGAAATATTAAAATTCTCCTGTTTTTTTCTTAATAATATGTCATCAAACAAGGAGAATTTTACGATTTCAAAAAAGTGGTGAAAATCAAAAAATCTAAATATAAAAAAAGTAGCCCCCTATATGTGTAACACAATATGTGTGCACACTGTTACAACAACTTCTGTGAAATCACAGAGAATCTACTAACAATCCATTATCCTAAGTCTTATGTAAAACTACAGAGATTAGAAAAACAGAAATTCTGATAAATAACAGAGAAGTTATTCGGTAAATTTACATCGTTAAAAATACACAAGACTCCGTAAATTAACATCGCTAAAAATACACAAGACTCCGTAAATTAACATCGTTAAAAAAAATACAAAAGACTCTGTAATTCAAGTTATTTTTAACGAAAATAATTTAACACATATTTTTTAATTTTAGAACTTCAAAGTATCGGAATTGTTCGATTAAATTTGAACTACTGTACCATTTGTATACTTTTTTATACGATTTGTTTCAAGCCGGCCTGGGGTTTGAACTCAACACATCTCGGCAGGAGAAAATCACCTTACTGAATGCGGCATAAGAGCTGTTGATGTTGTGTACAAAGGATGTCTTTTATAATGAAGCGGGGGAAAATCTATTGTATTTGTGCTTTTCAAAGATTTCGCTTCAGATATATTTGTTAGAAAATTTCTTAAACGGTTTATTTTAATTAAATTTGGACCGATACATAATACCTATTATTTGTTTAAATCAAATTTAATTTTTTAATCCTTTATTTAGGGAATTATTTATCAAGAAATTGCTTCTTCTCAATAATTATCTTGTTTAATATCTGAAGATATACTGGAATTCTTAAATAATAATAATGTGAAATTTAGGTATATTTTTTCATTAAAACTGGTTAAATATATCGGTAGTTATAACTTTTTTGTAAAATATTTACAAAAATAATCAGATTAATTAACCCAAAATACTTTTATGGTTATATCACAATTCTTATAAAACAATGTATTTAAATGTATTATGATCCTCTCTGTAAATGGAAACGATTTTGCAGTTGAAAACGTTTCATGTAACTTTTTTTTTTTTTTTAAATTATAAATATGAAAATGATTAAGAATATTACCACTTTTTGAAAATATTTAGCTTCGACTATTTCTCTACTCTATCTAAATTTGATTGAAAGACATGGAAATCCCTTCAGGGAATTAGATACAAGATAAGGGAAACGTCTGTAAAACGATGATCGAGAAACTCAATCGAATGCATTTATCTGAGAACTAGTGTAAATTTACAGAGAGTCTTGACCGAGAAACTCAATCGAATGCATTTAGCCGACAACTGGTGTAAATTTACATAGAGTATTGACCGAGAAACTCAATGTAATGCATTTAACCGAGAACTAGTGTAAATTTACATATGGTCCCGGTTTTTTTTTTCTGTGTTTTTACAGAAATTTTTAATGGTGCACAATATGTGTAAAGTGGTCGCAAAAAGTTTGCAGTGGTGTGAACAGCCCACAAAACTACATATGTGACTTTTGTCTTACTTAAAAGTTGTATTCAAACTCTGAGCGCAATTACCCTACCATGTCGGCCATTACCGCTCAATCGGTGGTAATTTAAATAAAACGATAAAAAAAATTCCTAAAACTTTTATGCAAATTAGTTGATTTCAACCTGTTCCTTATGCTTTGGAGTTGTACTTCCATAATAAAATATTGATTTTTTTTGTCTAAATTTGACTAGCTATTCATGTTTTCCCTCAAATGAGTGTTATTCCCCTACTTTCTCCTATAGATACATTACTTTATCTTGTTCCAAAAGCATTATTGGTTACACAAAACAAAGCTATTTTTAAAAGGATGATTTCTTTTGCCTTTGCATCTTTTCAGCTTTGTTAGCGTTGGGGGTGAGGAGGGAGAATTTTCTAATTTGGAAATATTTATATATTTCTATTGCAAGAATAGTATATTTGTACATTACTTACTTTTGCAAATACTAAGAAAAATATTCAAAATAAAATATTTGAGTGGCTTTATAAATATTGCATAAACGTCTATTTGTACATTACCCTAATTCTACAAATACTAAGATTTGAGTAGATTTATAAATATTGCATTTATAAGATTTTGATACATTTTGATATATTTATAAGATTTTTTGATAAGATTGCAATTATAAGATTTGAGTAGCTTTATAAATATTGCACAAAATGCCTGTAAATTGAAATTTTATTAATATTTCTAAATCCTTCAATACTTCTACAATCCTTCTAAAATACTTTTAAAATTTATTAAATGATTATATAAATCTTCTAATGTAGGTTACACAATTCACGAAAAAGGTTTTAGAAGATAAAAATTTTATGAATTCATAATTCGGTACAATTAAGATTAAACCTCAACCAATTACACTTAAATTAAATGTTTAAATGTTATTGGTTAAATGTTATTGGTTACAAAAAACAAAACTATTTTTAAAAGGATGATTTTTTTTTTGCCTTTGCATCTTTTCAGCTGTGTTAGCGTTGGGGGTGAGGAGGGAGATTTTTTTAATTCGAAAATATTTGTATATTTCTATTACAAGAATAGTATATTTGTACATTACCTAATTCTACAAATACTAAGAAAATATTTTAAATAAAAGATTTGAGTGGCTTTATAAATATTGCATAAACGTATATTTGTACATTACGTAATTTTACAAATACTAAGAAAAAGATTTAAAATAATAGATTTGATTAACTTTATAAATATTGCACAAAATGCCCGTAAATTCAAATTTTATTAATCTTTCTAAATCCTTCAATCCTTCTAAAATCCTTCTAAAATTTATTAAATGATTATGTAAATCTTCTAATGCAGGTTACACAATTCACTAAAAATGCTTTAGAAGATAAATATTTTATGAATTCATAATTCAGTACATAAAAGGTTAAACCTCAACCAATCACACCTAAATTAAATATTTAATCATTTTATCTACACGTTAATTTATATTAGACGAGATAAAAATAATGTATTTCAAAGACAATTCCATAACAATAAAGAGTTTGGATTCACAATTAGGTTGTCTGTACGATTTTCCTATTTTATAGAAATTTCTTTTAGTAAAAAGGATAATTTAACTACACCTGTCTTTTGCAAAAGTTAGCACACTGTTTGCAAATTCCAAAGAATGTGGCATCACAGAATTTACAGCAGACTCATTCAATCATAGAATATGCTAAATGTTTCTGCAGTTAAATTACGTGAAAAACTCTTAAAAATTTGTGGTGGAACTGTGCGAAGCGTTTTTACAGGTCAAAGAAATTTTAAGGTCCATATACTTTTTTTTTTTATATATATTGACAAAATACGTTTGATTAAATTTGTGGTGGAACAGTGCGAAACGTTTTTACATATCAAAGAAACTTTTAAGTCCATATACAATATTTTTTTATATATTGACAAAATACGTTTGATTAAAAAAATTTCAGCAATCAGAGTGTAAACTCATTTACCCGGATTTTTTTTTTCCTTTTTGTAATATATGTTTTTCTTTGCCGCATTATAATGCCCAAATTATTTAGTCGGCGTTGTAATGTTTTAGTTTCTCTTTCGTGTTTTTTGGATAACATAGACATTTAACCTTCCCTTCTCTTATACCGACTCTCTAACAGAAGTCACGTTGAAAAAAAAATCAAAAATTAAAATCGGACAAAATTAAAAGCAAATTTACATAAATTAAAGACACCTAAAAGAAAAATATTTTTAGACATACAGTGGGTGATCGGTTAACGAAATGTTCGGTTTAAGAACAGATCGGTTAACGAACATTTTTGTGAGAGATTTTTATGTTCAGATAACGAACACATCTTCGATTAATGAACACTTCACAAAACAAACCTAAGAAGAAATTTGTGTGTTTCAGATTCGCCGAGTATTTTTAATTGCATCTATTGTCGACTTAGAGAGAATAATTTAACTTGTGTACACGTACGGCTTAATTAATTCATGGGCTACCGGGGGTTTGGGCCCTACATTTCTCGGCCACCAAATTAGAATGAACAAATTAGAAACATTACATTTTATATTTTGTGTTCCTTTTTAAAGAAATATTTTTATTGAGAATTAATTATTTTAATTCAAATTTACTTCAGAAATTATTAACAAGCTCTAGACTGTAATCGAGATTTATCAAGCCCTGCGGGAAACACGATCTTTTAAATAACTAATGAGCTTTTGAAATATCAAAAAGACAAATTGATACGATTTAATGCTTTAGTCAATGAATGTAATCCTAATGGTTATCCAAATGGCATGTCATTTATTTTTTTAAGACGACACGACACGGTCAAAGCCATCAAAATTTAATCTGTCCATATTAAACAGGGATGTATATTAATCCTATTATAAAGGGAAGATTTTTATTATTTTTTATACATTATTTAGCTTTAAAGAACGTAATAATTTAAATCCCATACCAATCAATACAAAATCTATGATAGGTTAATGAACAATTCTGTTAGCGAACTCTGTTTTGGAACGGATCAAGATCGTTCTGCCCGTTTTTCTCTAAAATTTTATACAATACTTATTACAGTACATGAAAATGTATGCCTATTACATTACATTTAGGCATTAACTTTCGCCAAAAATATTCACAAATTCTTTACTTGTCATCTATAGTCAACCTGGCATACACTACGGCAGAATTTTTTTAAGCTTTCTGCGACATGCTTTATTGAAAGAAAAATGTATCTGCAACGTGATATTTTTTAACTGTAGAAATTAATGATAAATTTATGCATAACACAATTAGAAAAAAATACACTGAAGAACTAATATATATTAAACCATTTATTGTAACGTCTTATATATAATGGTCTTACATGGTTTTAAACTGCATGAAAAAAAATACCAATAACTTAAATTCATAAACAATTCATTCATTCAGAACAATTCTTTTACGAATGTCAAAAAATCTATCAGAATCGCAGAAAAATTCTAAAAATCACGTAACGTGACTTGTCACTATAGTGAAAATTACTTTACGAAATCCGAATGGACTTCACTGACAGAACGTACCATATTGGGCTAAAAGTTTAAAATCGGACTCCTTAATAGATGTAAACGCTAAAATAATGAAGCAAAATAGGATTGCAAATTCTGATGCTTATGTTTATGCAATACTTTCTTATGTATTCAAAAAAGGCATTTGATCGAAACAAGCCAACCAGTTAGACTCTAAATCTGTTTACCAGGGAAATTTGGGTCCTTTTTACGACTATATATATTTTGTCTTAACCGCAATATGGTACTCAAGTTATTCAATCGGCGATTTCCTTTTTTTCTTTCTCTTTATTTTTAGAAATGCGTATTTAATGACGTTATATATCATTTCAGCAAGATCATACACTGCTGCTAGTGATATCCCCAACCACATTCCTAAGTAGCCGCCAATGTAACTGAAGAGCTCTATACTCTAAAACAAGAAAATAATATAAATTATGCATACATTAATCATTTATATAAATTAAACACTGCATATCATTGAAACATCTTGTCTTTTTTAAAACGTCAAAAACATGACAATGGATAGCGAAATATTAAAAAATAATACAAAAAGATTTACCTCAATCCTTGGTATCTGCTTGAATTTTTTTATCTTCATCCGATTAAAACTTATATGAAGGGGCAAGTATAGATTTCTAAAAGAGAAAAATATTTTTAGAAATACAGTCGGTGATTGGTTATCGAAATGTTCATTTTAAGAACAGATCGGTTAACGAACATTTTTGAGAGATATTTTTATGTTCAGATAACGAACACATCTTCGGTTAACGAACACCTCATAAAACAAACCTAAGAAGAAATTTTTGTGTTTCAGATTCGCCGAGTATTTTTAATTGCATCTATTGTCGACTTACAGAATGTTTAAACTGTTGTATACGTGCGGCTTAATTAATTCATGGGCTGCCGGGGGTTTGGGCCCTACATTTCATGGCCCCCAAATTAGAAACATTACATTTAGTATTTTGTGTTCCTTTTTAAAGAAATATTTTTAATTGCGAATTAATTATTTTAATTCAAATTTACTTCAGAAATTATTAACAAGCTCTAGACTCTAATCGAGATTTATAAAGCCTTACAGTAAACACGATCTTTTAGATAACTAATGCGTTTTTGAAATATCAAAGTGACAAATTGATATGATTTAATGCCGTAGTCTATGACTGTAATCCTAATAGTTATCCAAATGGCATGTCATTTATTTTTTTAATACGCCATGACATGGGCAGAACCATCAAAATACGATCTGTCCATATTAAATACGGACGTCGGCCCTATTATAAAGGGAACCCTATTATAATACGGTTATTATAATAATTATAATATGTTTATTATAATAACCACCACGGACGTTAACCCTATTATAAAGGGAAGGTTTATATTATTTTTATACATTATTTAGCCTTAAAGAATTTAGTTAAATTCCTATACAAATCAATACAAAAATTATGATCGGTTAATGAACAATTTTGTTAGCGAACACTGTTTTGGAACGGATCAAGTTTGTTAAGCGATCTCCCACGGTATTGCATATGAACTTATTTTATGAATATTTGACAAGTAATGAATGATGTTAGATATTACAATTATAAAAAATGGGGGAAAAAACATGACAATGTATGCCTTTTTTAGATGAACGTTTTCATCAGTTGTAATTGTGTTAACTAATTAAAACTTAATGTATTTGCTATTCTTTTATTTCATGTGCAGAAAAAACAAATTTAAAATCGTTACTAAAGCAGAGATTACGGAACACTTTTCAAAACTTCACCAATACTGCAACGAAACAATTTAATAAAGTAAATAAGATATCTTAAATGTACAATTTAGAAAATTCTTAACACATTCTTATACCCACTTTCAGAAATTCGGATTCAAATTATTTTGTGGAAGCCATTACATGTCATGCTTTGAATTTAATTTATATTAGATAATATGCTGAAATTTATTGGAGTAAGAAATTGCATAACATTGCTGAAAATTTACTTTCAGCAATTTCCACCAAAAATAGAAATGTACTCTTTTTTTTTTTTTTTTTTTTTTTTTTTTTGTAAATCGTTGTATGTTAACTATAGAATTTTATATACACAAAGTATTAACCCTTTATATCCCAAAGTATGAATTCTTGAAAATTCATCTTCTAAACTATTTTTTGTGAATTTTTGAAACTATATTAGAAGCTTTGGAAAATCATTTAATAAGTTTTAGATGTATTTTGCCAATTAAAATTAATTAAATAAATTTAAATTTATAGACATTTTGTATAAAATTTTTACTCTACTCAAATATTTAATTTAAAATATTTTTTTTTAGTATTTGATAGATTTAGGAAATGTACAAATATAATAATGATAATGCTCTATAATATATATAATAATGATATAATAATGATGATGCTATAATAAATATGATAATGCTCTTACAATAAAAATATTTTCGGACTGAAACATTTTCTCCACAATCTTTCAACGTCAAGAAAGTCGAAAAGATACAAATGAAAAAGATATAATCCTTTTAAATATATTTTTGTTTTGTACAACCAATAATTATGTTGGAATATGATAAAGTAAAAAACTATAACTCATTCTAAACTGTATTACTACTAATCCATGTATTAAATTAATATTATAATCGTATTTTAAAGTACCACTGCGGCATAAAGAATTAAGCTAAAATTCAATTGTGATAAATAAAGCATAACAGAAGTAACAATTTGGAAATTGCTCATCAAACGTGGCAAATGAGGTGCGTTCGTACTATAACTAGTTTTATAATAAATTTTTGCACCGCATATTGTACTGAATGTATATTTTAGTGCACTTCATAAGTGCATATCAATTTCATTCTGTTCGAATGGCTGTAACATCATTAAAAGGCACTTGTAATAATTTTTCCCATTGGCCTTAATGTAACGGAAAACTTTTGACTGTCCCTGTAATTAAACTATACATCCAATTTTCATAAAATTTGAAGTCTACAAAATTTTATTATATATTAAAATTTCAGACCATTCAAAAAGCTGTAACATCATTAAAATGCACTTGCAATATTTTTTTTTTACATCAGCCGTAATGTGACGGAAAATTTTGACTGTCCCTGTAATTAAACTATGCATCCGATTTTCATGAAATTTGACATGACTCGACAAACTTTTGCAACAATAATATATTTAAAATTTCAGAACATTCGGCTGGGTAGTTTTTGCTCTGTTATAAGCGGACAGACAGACGGACTGAATAACGACTATAGGTGCTACGTATTTATTTAATTAAGAACGCACCTAAAAACGCACTTCCAGCATAATTTCTTGAATAATGTCTCCATCCATAAACGTGTATTTATAATTTTCTTTTACAAAACACTGATTTTTTTTTTTTTAGTCTACCATTATATTCTAGTGTACAAGAATAATGCACTTATAATTTAGCCTTGTATAAAAAATCTTAACATAAAAAAATGTAAATCGTATTCTTAAAAAAAATTCCATTACAATGGACATCGTTTTTTATAAAGCATCCCCGTGTTACTTAAATGCGTTGAAAAATCCGATAAATGATTCACAGTTTTTACTTTCTTCTACCTTTGCAGAAAAAAATATTGAATTTGTGAAGGTTTTCGGCTTCGGGTTTTCAATGCATTTTCAGTAAACCCTAGAGTACCTCAACCACAGCCTGCTCGATGTACTCAAAGGTTTAGAAAATAGAAATAATCACACAAGTAAAATAAAAAAAGTAACGTGAGTTACATGAAAAACTGAATGATGGCGTTTCAGTTCATTGCATCATAGGCCGTTTAATTTGAGAAAATCATTATTTATTTGATTTGAAAACGACTCTGGATGAGTTTAAACATGTCAACAGTCAAATGAAACTATTTTACGGTTTTTAAAGTTTTAATCTTTCACCTTTTTAGCAATCTGAAATAATATAGTTTCAGTCTTCTTCAATTTATATGGTATTTAATTTTTATGAAGAAGGAAAATTTTGTAAATAAAATGATAGAATAGAAATGAAATATAGACCTATAGTTTGTCTTTTAGTTAGATATTTGTTTATTGTTAGATATTTAGTTAGATATTTGTTTAAAGATAACTTTTTATTTTTTTATCGCAAAATTGTTTTACCTTTGCAAATACTTACGACTAATCCGAGGATGAAGCATGTCTTACAAAACAGTTCAGATATTTATTAAAAACGGTTCTTAATGAACCTTTACGTATTTAAATAGGGTTCGTACGTTTCAAGGACTTTGAAGCACCTTTTATAAGAATTTTTGTAAAGTAGTAATTGCCTTATTTAATGATAAAAAATTCTGTCATTAGATACTGCAAAGAATTCTTTACAAAATTTCTGGTACTAAAATACCTAAAATCCCTTTAATCCTTTGACGCGTACGAAACCTGTTAAAGTAACCAGCATGCCATTCTGGCTTCTACCCCGAACGGTAACAGAAAAATCGAATTTTAAAACATTTTTTTTTGTTTATTTTTGAGCTCTTTTAAACTTTGAACTTATTAGGAAATAATTTCTGAGAGTATTTTCGTTTCAAAAGTTGCAATCAAGTCAGATTTCAAGGTCATGCTTTAAGAATTCTACTTAAATTGTAATTGGAACATATTTAGAAATTTTTCTGCTGGTTTAATATTTTTACAGAGAGACTTTGTTTTCGAAACAGATCTTAACGAACGCTTAGATCTTAAAAGTAACGGTTTGCCAAGATTGAGGTTTCATTCTTAAATGATATCACAGTTAACCCAATTTTAGAAGGTTTTTTGCCCTTGCGCCGTTAAAAATTTCGAATTTTTTATGAACTGTGATCATTTGCGTCTTAAATATTACAACTATGTCAAACTTCAATTTACTTAAGTCAAAGAATTACAAATAAATCATAATTTAGAACATTTTTAGAAAGGTTTTTACTCATTTTAACCTTTTAAATTTCGATTTTTTTAGAAATAGGTTTTAACGAGCACTTACATCTTAAAACTAACCACCATATGGAATTTTAAGTTTTTCCCCTCAACAGTTTCACAGAAATCTCAATTTATGAATGACTTTTGCTCTTGCAACTTTTTAAACTTTAACTTTTTTAGAAATTGCTTAGGACTAGCATTTTAGTTTTAAAAGCAACAATCATGTTAAATTTCAAGTTCATTCTCTAGCAATTCCATTCAAATCGGAATTTAGAGCGTTTTTAGAAAGCTTTCCACTCATTTTATCCTTTTAAAAATCTGTCTATTTAGAAACGGGTTTTAATACGGTGCTTTCACATAGACAAAGCACAGAAAGACGGTACTCTCACATAGAATCGATATGATCTCCTTGAACGAACCGTACTTGTACGAAGGGACTATAATAGGTAGTCCTGATGGTTTCTCCGAAGTCATTTCTTCAGAGTGCCGAGGCAGAGCAGCCTTCTGGATCAGTTCGAGACTAAAGTACTGTGTGATTCTGAACACCAGAGATATTGTGGCCACTCGCATTACAATCACCAAGGAGAAGGTGCTGACAGTATCATGCTTTTGTTCTCCATCGGAGGAGATAGTTCCTGTCCTTACCCAATTGTCTGGATTAGCGGACAAGTACCCAAATGACAACATTCAGGCTGTTGGGGACTTTAACTTCAAGTCTTTCATCTGGAGGAAAAGGCCAACAGATCCTAGGGGCGATGAAGTCACTGACTGACACTTAGAGATCGCAATGCGATGACCTGGACCCATCAAGGTAGACCAATGTATGCTCGTCCTAAAGATGTTTACTGTCGGTGAAGACCTAGGGACATGGTCTAGAGTGAGTTCCTCCAGGATCTGCAGATAGCAGATTTAGACATTTATGACCACGATCTCCGGACCTGGGAGTTTAACATCTTGAATCAACTTTGACGATGATGTGTTCTGATTACCGTAAGCGTCGTCCTGCCATCGGTAAGAACACGTGTTGATGGACTCCGGAACTGGAGTGTCAAAAGTTGAGAGTGCGTGCACTGAGAAGGTTATACAAGCCAACGCTTGATCCTGCTCAGAGGGGGAAACGTGAGGCTCTCTTCAAGTGGAAGCGGACCGCATAGAAGAGGGCAATCTTACAGAAAAAATGAGCCTCTTTCCAAAAGTTCATTAAGTAAAAGCTCACAACTGATAACACAGGCCAAGTCTGCAGAGTGATGGAGGTCGGAATGGAGGTCGGAAGCTCCAGTCACTCTGGAGCTGCCTGATGAGGAAGTGGCGGCTACCTGGTATTAGACTCAGGCAGTCCTTGCAAGACATCATTTCCGACAGGCCAATGAAGTTCAGCAAACAGTTGTAAATAAGACTGACGATCCAGACTTGTTCGGTATTGAAGAGTTAGAGTTGGCTCTGGACTCAATGGCGCATGACAAAGTGGCAAGTCATGACAGATTTAGCCTGGTAATCGTCAAGGATGTCTTTCGCTATAACCTTCAGTGGTTGATTTTCTTGTATAATCAATGCTTTAGAGAGTCTCAGTTTCCGCGGAGCTGGAAGCGTGCGATTGCTGTCCACTATCCGAGGGAAGATAGGAATAAATGTAATCCGGCTTCCTACCACTTTATATGCTTACTTCCAGTGATTGGGAAGGTACTGGACAAAATGTGCGGAACTCGACTAATGAACTACTTGAAGCCTAATAACGTACTTTATGGTAGACAATACGGTTTTCATCGAAATCGATCTACTGTTGATGCAAGCCATTAGGTGATCCGATACATTTCTGACTCAAAGCACGTGGCTCAGTACTACTGTCTGATCATCCTTGATGCCAAGAATGCTTTCAGCATCGCCCGAAGAATAGACTTGATTCGCCATTTGGCGGAGTATGGTGTACCTTCGGATCTCCTGGGCTTTATTAATTCTTTTCTGTGAAACAGATCAATCATGTTAACTCTAGCGATCATTACTTTAATGTGGGAGTGCCACAAGGGTCGTGCTTTGGGCCGGTTCTTTGGCTGGTGTTGATCAATAGCCTTCTGAAACGTCTTGGGATAGATGAGGCATGGACCATCTTTGTCTTTGACTATTACATATTAATCCTTGCACGTAGTCTGCCTGTTTACAGATTTGCGGATATCGTCCGGCAGTTTCTCGCAGAGATACACGCCTGGGCGATGAAATGCTGTCTGGAATTCAGTTACGATAATTGTATATACACGGTGTGGATAATTAAGTTTTAACGCCAATTGAGTGATAAATGGATGGCGGTGGTTCTATTGTTTACGAGGGGTAGGTCGCCTCCTGGTCTCTCTGTCTGTATGAGAAGGTGGGTGTTGATAGAATGTTTTTAAGAACATGATTTCGTTTTTACTGTAAATAGATGTAGTATAGCGTATAATAGCTGTAAATATGCCTTCCAATAAAAAGGAAGAGAAAAAATGATATCCCGTCGAATTATTTGAGTAAGTGCCAATTGATTTAGATTAATATAGCGTTAGTAAATTTAGAAATCCAATGAACCAGAGAACTGGTCGCTACACTGATACATCGGCCAGGAATATAAGTTGATGAATGCGCTAAGTATTGGCATTTCATTAAAAGGGTAAGTTATTTATAATTTCTCATAAATTTACGATGTATTGGAAGACATAATTCTTTTAATGAGTGAATATAAAGATGGATTAAGCTGAAATTCTAAAACAAAATATAGCTCAACGTGGATCAGTTAGATCCACAGTAACAAAATTGATTAAAAAATTGATAGTGAAATAAAAAAAGAAGTTGATTCTAAACCGGAAATAGTTGAGGATACTTTAGCATCACTACTTGAACATAAATTATTAGAAAAATTAGATGAATCAATTGAATCGGAAATTGAAACCAATAATTTAGAAGAAGAAATAGAGGATTCGATAGAATATAAGGAAGCTATTCTAACTTGCAAATCACGAGGAAGTAGATTTTTGAAAAATTTAAAGACAAATTCTACTATCACGAGTGAGCCAAAAGTAACTAAACCCTCCATATCAGACAGTCAATTAAAATCGAATACGAAATTTCCGCAAATTTCTTTAAATAAATTTACAGGCGACAATTGCGAATTTCAAGAATTTCGGCCTCAGTTTAAAGTGTTCACGAAAATGAAGTTCTTCAGGAAATTGAAAAAAATCACTTATTTAAAATCTTTAATTTCTGATTCAGCAGCTGCCGCTGTTAGTGGGCTACTATTAAGAAGTAAAAAATATGTAACGGCAATAAATATATTAGAGGATCGTTTTGGAAAAAGAGAGGTTTTTCTTTTCAATGCATTCTAACACATTATTAAATCTAGAAGCAGTACGAATATGAAATGACATACATTCTTTAAGAAAATTATATGATGAAATAGCGATGCAAATATGAAGTCTCGAATCGCTTGATGTGAAGTCAATATGTTTCCTTTTTATTAACCATTAGTTATAAATGCATACCGAATGATCTTGTATTACAATTTCACAGGCAACAATGCGATGAAAAGGATGTTTGTGTAAATGATTTATTGTTGTTTCTTAAACGTGAAACAGGAACGCGAGAAAAAGCTATTAATGTTACTTGTATCAGTTTGGAAAATGCTAAATCCTATGAAAATAAATTAGAAAATATTCTCCCAAACTCTTTCACCAAGGGAAAATTAAAAATCCTTCAGCATTTACATTAAACACAATTACAGAATATCTTTGCACCTTTTGTTCTCAAAAACACTTGATTTTTGTGAAGCTTACCACATCATTAAAAATTCTCACTCTTTAATCAATGACTTATCTAGCACTCCTGATTTTCCAAGTATTTGGACAGCATTAATTTAATTTCCCCCTTTTTAGTTTCTTTTTCACTCATTCTCTGGTAGATGTGGCTACTTGTCCACTCAATCTTCCCATCTGCTTCTCTCTCATTGGTTGTTTACGGCGCATTCGCTACCCACATCGGGTATATAAGCTAGCGCGTCTTTGTCAATTTGCTCAGCTTTGCTTTTTCTAGCACGCTTTGCCTTGCCCTATCTTGCACTGAAGAAGATTCTCGTGGTAGATTCGAAGCAGCAATTTCCTGCTTTTCATGTATTATTTGTGCATCTTTAAACGTTTTTTTTTCTTTTTTAGGAGCTCCGTGTTTGCTGGCCTATGTTAAAAAATTCTTTACTTTTTTATATGATTAAAATATTTTTCCTTCTAGCACTTCTTTAAGGGTGTCTGAAACAATATTAATCTAGCGATAATAATTTTGAACTATAAGGAACGCGTTCGAGCATTTTGCAGATAATCTTTCAAATATTTGTTTTGAAACATCCGCTGTGTGAGTTCATGAATTGCATAAAAAAGAAGAACATTGGGATGGGTAGGATCGCTTCCAGAACGCATATCATGCAATAATTTCTATAGAACTTCACAGTTGTATAACGCATTAATGTTTGTCGCCCATGAAAGAAATCGACGTTAACAATTTTTCGTAAATTCCTAAAAATATTCAGTGAGAACGTTTACATATTTCGCCTCATTGCAGTCGTTTGACTTATTATGTTTATTCACTGGGGTTTAATTTCTATTTTTTAATATTCTGAGCTAGTTGTATATTTGATGATCATTCGATGTCATTACTGAATTGTACATTCAATTCTTGCCACATTAGAATCTATTTAACATATTCATTTCTTAAAATATATTAATTATATTTTCTACAACTAATATAAAATCGTCTCTTAGTTTTAAAAAATCTCTTTTATAGATTCGTCCTTGTATACTGTTAATACAAATGGATTTCAGAAAAAAATTCAACATTTTATTACCACCCTTTCTGTTTAAACGGCACTATGTTGTTATGACATCTCGGAAATTCAGAAAAAGGCTAAAGGAGCATTTTTCGGATATCAAGTTGAATAAATAAAGTACATCGATGACCTGATTATATCAAAAAGAAAAAATAGAAATAAACTTCGATAAAACTAAATTAATTTTTCAAACATCTAACCACTACTTTTCCATAAACTGTGAATCCATTGAGATTTTAATTAAAAATGATAGTGTATGGAACGACATCATTCCTTATAATGCCCCTCTCCCCCGCCCCCAGTTTCGTTCAATATTCTAGGTATTTCAAGAGGATCAGCGCCTGAAAATTCGGCTTAATTTCCCTCATTCTAAATCAATAGACTTGCTTCGCTTGCACATGTATAGCATTATTTTCTTTTGTTTTTCTGAGCGTGTTTTTCTTTTCCAATCACAATCATCTCTTTGGAAATGAGCACATGTAAGGTCTCGAAACGTCTCCGAAGTATCATGCAAACCTAACGTCTTTACATGTGTTTTTAATATTTTAATCACCTTTCTAGTAAAAAAAAAAATATTTTTTTTTTTTTTTTTTTTTACTTTTATGACAACAAAGTATATTTTGCAATTTACCAATTACTGATTTCTTCAACATTTTCTGAATTGTAGATCACTTGATTTTACTCTGATAATTAATACGTATTTGCGCCTATGAGCACTTTCGTATAGTAAATCTTAATTATTTTAGTTTGAAAGATTTTTACTTTAAGTAAAAGGAAGTATCATTTGCGATGGTTTCATATATCATTTTTTTTAATTGCTTAAAATAGTTACAAATCTTAATATATATTAGGATATTTTATGAAATATGCTTTAGGAATTTTCAGATGAACAAAACCAGGAGCTACTACATACCTTAACAACATACCTTATTTAATAAAAAATAAACTACAGCAGTTCTTCTACAGCACAATGCGGGGCAAAAGTTTAAGCCCAACGCAAATATTTTAATAAAAATAAAATTGTACTACGGAATTTTTTCAAATATTCACTGTAGGTGACTACTATGATCATAAATATATATTACAAGTTTGGGAAAAATTCATCATTGTGAAAATCAGAAATTACTAAAAAACCTTTTTTGTGATGTTGCAAAAGTTTATTCACAAATGGGATTTTGTGAAAATATCTCCTTAAACATGATAAGTGGGGGATCATTGAGACCTTTTTCCTACAATATAAAGTGTAAGGATCGGTGTACGACTTATATCAAAATGCCGAAACCTCTGCGGTTCTCGCCTGAAGAAGCTGTAGAAATTTGGAAGCTAAAAGCTGAAAGTTAATCCGATTTGCAAATTTCTCTTACTTTAAATCGGTCTAAACGTGATATTTATAGTGTTTTGCAACGTGGAAAACAATTCAAAAATGCTTATCGCTCAGAAAGATCGCGTAAAACTATATTTCATCAGAATAGAAAATTAAAATATTGGCTATAATTAGCAATTTGTCTCTTAATCAGATAAAAATCTAACTTGAATCAAATATATCACGTGAAACCATACCCAAACGAATAACCGAATAAGGATTCATCAAAGAAACAAAATTAGCTCGAAAGCCTTTTCTGAAACAATGCCACCAATAAGCAAGATTTCAATAGGCAAAACAGCACATATATTACAGTGATGGATAGATTAGGGTGTTTTCTGATTTAAAAAATGGAATTTGGAAGCTCCAGCTCGCTTCTCATTCTATTGGCGTGCCTTGAGGAAATATACGAAGAACATATTCATGAGGCAACAAAGTGGGGGTTAGCTCATGATATGGAGTGCTTTTGGCTGTGATGTACAAACGTCTCTTTGCTTCCTAAATGACAGACAAAATTCAAATATAGTGTCAGGAAACTCTGAGTGAGCATTTGTGACCGTTTGGTGAACTCCTAAGTGGTTCCAACTGGACCTTTCAGCAAGACAACGCATCAATACTCACTTCTCGTTGCACAAAAGAATAAGCTTAGATCTCAGAATATCAGTATAACGGACCGTCCAGCACTCAGTCTAGATCTCAATCCGACAAAGAACACATAGGGAATCCTTATACGTGACGTCTACAAGAAGAGGAAGCAGAATTACTCAGTGCAAAAACTCAAATCAGCGATCAAGGAAGCCTAGTACAAACTTCCTGCCAAAACCTTCCATACTTTCGTTTTATCGAAAAATCACTTATTCGATATCATTAGGTGCAAATAAAACACAATAAACTACTAAAGGACTTTTGTGCTTTGTGATATGTAAATATTTTGTTTTTGTGCGTAATATTTTGCGACATCACAATTTTTATTTATTTATTTATTTATTTATTTTATTTTTTTGTAATTTATTATTTTCCTTACAATGATTTGTTTTCGAATTCGAAACATGCATTTGTAATGCAATTCTTTACATACAGTAAAAATTTCAAAACATTCTGGTGCATATTTTTCATTTTATAAAAACTTTTAATTTGAGTATAAACTTTTACTCCGTACTGTATTAGAACCTTCTTTTAATAACAAAAATTGCACTTACTTGCAGTATTCATCCGTCGTATTACACTGGAAGAATAAAACGTATTATAACAATAATAACCAAATAGTAAATAGTAAAATATCACTAATTTATACAGTACAGAAGAAAATAGGATTAGCTGCCAATAATGGTTGATTGTAAATGTCACATTCATTTGACTTTAAGCAAGTTACATGTGTTTACGTCATAAAGTGATTTTTATTTCGACTTTTCATTTCTATATTTTTTTATGTTATACTATTTTTTTTGTTCTTTCGCTATTTAAAATAAAAATTAAATCAATTTGTATAATTTGGCGAGTGTTTTGGCGAGTGTTTTGGCGATTTCTATAATTTGGGGAAGTTGGTCGACGGAATAACTAAGTAGTATCGTATTTTTTAATTATTTTTTAAAGGAAATATAAAGAAAAAATTAATAATTATAGAACAAAATAATTTATATACTTTATAAAAAGAAATAAAAGTAAATAAACATTTATTATCAAATAAACAACAATAGCCGGGTTACCATGTCAACCTTTTCTGAAATATGAAAAAACAATATCTGTTTGATTAAAATTTAAGTTGCCATGATTAGAAAAATGTATATAAAATTAGAAAAAAATAATAATATTTCGAAAACTAATTCGAATTTAGAAATTCTAATACCAGTTTTGAGATCTGCGGATCAATGCTGATTTTGGAGTTAATTTCATCGCAAAGTATTCCATATTTTAGGAGAAATCGCTTGAAATATAATCAGTTATTTAATCAGTCGATTCATATATGGGTTTCATAAATTCGTTTCATTAGGATTTTATATATATAGGGTATATATATATATATATATATATATATATATATGATATTTGTCACACTGTAACTCTCGTATTAATGAACCGATTTGAATGTAACTTGCTGTGTACATAGTACATAGCATTGTCTCGACCGAGTTCGTTGGCAAACTTCATCCGCCATCTGGTTTCAAAATGGCGGCCATTTAATTTTTTTTATTTAAAATAAAATACAAAAAAATTAGAAATTGCAAAAGATTTTTTTCATATGTGTTTCACCTTGATACAAGGATTCTAGAGCATTTTTTGTTTCCTCTATATCTTAGAAAATTGCTGAGTTAAAGCACTTTGAATTTCTAATGTTGCTGACATTTTGAAACGATCTGAATTTTGTGACGTGATAACAGGCATATTTATGAACCGACTTGGATGTAACTTGGTCTGTACATAGGACATATATTGGATGTAACTTGTTGTATACATGGTACTTACCAATGTTCCGACCGAGTTCGTTGGCCAGCTTCATCCGCCATTTTGTTTCAAAATGGCGGCCATTTAAAAACTAAAAAAAAATTAAAATTTTAATTGAGGGACAAAAAAAATTAGAAATTGAAAGAGATTTTCTTCTTATGTGTTTGACCTTGATACAAAAATTCCGGAGCATTTTTTGTTTCGTCTGTATCTTAAAAAATGGCTGAGTTATAGCACTTTGAATTTCCAGCATGGCTGACATTTTGAAACGATTTGATTTTTTGTCAACCGATAAGACGCGTATTTATTAACCGATTTGGATGTGAGAAGGCACGTGCATAGCATATACACTATATGGCCAAAGGTGACCGGTCACTTGCGATTTTAGACGTTTTCTTAAATATCTAGAAACATACATGAGGAATTATCTTGAAACTCCAGGTGTGTAAACAGAATGTTACAGGTCATACATTTCCGTGAAAAATTTTCCCCGAAACTCCATAGGGGACCGTCAAAAAACTAAAAAATAACGAATACCATTTGGATAACCCTGTAAAAACTAACGTAGCAAAAACGTTCAACACAGTAGATCATGATTAAGTGCCTTATTGCAATAAACTTTGTTTATTTTTATGAGAAGAGCATGTATATTCGTAGAGAAATTAAAGTTTTTATAAAAAGGGTTCCAGATTTGGTCAAGTTTTTTGCCTATAATATGTAGAGTGCTTAATATAAAATAAAGTGCTTTACGAAAATATGACAAACAACATTGTACATAATATACAGTAATAGTAATTAAAAAAAAAATAATAATTGGATGAAAAATGAGCAGGTTTACTAACAAATGTTTCACTGCGCATGCGCGAATGTAATCAAAATATAATGTGCATAATGTATTAGCTAAGTGTATAGAGCAACTGTAATGAAAGTCTCAAAAACATAGCTTGAAAATTCTGAAAATGACAGTTGTTAGAATAAGCTCGAAATCCGTTGTTCCCAAAATGAAGCAAAAAGATGAAGAGCTATATCCAAATACAGTAGTACGTGCAATATTGTGTATGCTATATTGTCACTAATTAGTGGATATATGGATACAACCCCTGATCTTTTTGCTGCATTTTGGGAACAACGGATGTCATATTTACTGAAAAGAACTTTTTTATATATTAGGAACGCTACAAATTATAAACAAAAAAATTAGCAAAATTTGGGATCCTTTTTATAAAACTTTGATTCCTCTAAGAATATACATGCTATTCTCATAAAAATGAACTCAAGTTATTGCAATAAGGCCCTTAATCATAATCTACTGTGTTGAACACTTTTGCTACGTTAGTTTTTCAGGGTTATCCAAAATATTTTCGTTCTTTTTCAATTTGTTGACGGTTTCCTATGGGTTTTCTGGAAAACATCTTCACGGAAATATATGACCTGTTGCTATTGTGTTTAAACACCTGGAGTTTTAAGATAATTCCTCATGCATTTTTCTAGATATTTAAGAAAACGTCTAAAATCGCAAGTGAGCTATCACCTTTGGCCATATAGTGTAGCAATATCTGGACTAAGTTAGCTGACCAGCTTCATCCGCCATCTTGTTTAAAAATGGCGGCCATTAAATCTTTTTTTATTTAAATTTAAAATGAGGTACAAAAAAATTAGGAACTGAAAAATATTTATTTTTTAAGTGTTTGACCTTGATACAAGGATTCCTAAGCATTTTTTGTTTTGTCTTTATTTTTAAAAAGGGTTCAAATATAGCCCTTTGAACTTCTAATGTGGGTGACATTATAAAAAGTCTGATTTTTTGCCTGCGACAGCGCTCGTATATATCAACCGATTTCAATGTGAGTTAGCATGTGCACAGGAATTACTGAGGTCTTGACTAAGTTCATTGGTTAGCTTCACGGATCATGTTGTTTTAAAATGTCCGGCACTTCAAAAATATCGCCGAATTTGGCGACCAAATATGAGTCACTTTAAATAAAACCAGTTTGGATACAGCTGACTAATTCGAGAAATTCTAATTCACATTCAGTATTGACAAAAAATAGTATTGAATCTTCTATAATCGGGTTCTACTAATTTGAGCTTCGTGTGATTGAATAGTATAAGCTGGCTCTTTAAAAATAAGGAATATGAAAGCTACCTCTTCCTCCCGGATCTGGCCGAAGGGAATTTTTGTTTACTAGATTTTCAATTTGAATTTTCGCGAAAATATTTTTATCATTTTATTTTCATGGAAATGTTGCCATCTGATGCAATGAATCATGTCGAAATGTAAATAAATAAAAGTATTTTGCCGTTTTAAAATTTATGTTTATCACTTATAGCAATTATTAAGTACTTTGGTGTTTTGAAGTGATTTTTTTTATTTTATAATTCTTTGATGGTTAAACAAAACATTTTGATTAGGGCACCATTTCTTCTTGTTGTTCTTCTTTTTTCCTTTTAGTATTTTAAATGAAATTGGTACTCTTCCCTACGCGAATTCGCATCGCCGAGTTACAGAAGAAAATGAAAAAGATCTCGGGAATAATTCGATATTTAAAATATCAGGTTATAAAAAGTTTTTGTAAAAAATTCTTCCCACTAATAAAATTTTATTGCTATTCTTTAAGACATTCAATTATAATTTTATCAAAATAACTTTATTTGCTTAATTTAATTTTTCATAATTTTATATAATCTATATATATATTTAAAACACAAGGCTGTTTTTTAATGATCAGCCCTGAGCTTTCTGCTAAACCATATTTTACTTATATATATATATATATATGTTCATTTCTAAATCACCTTTAGAACTTTATCCATTTCTTCATATATTTGTGATTTCAAATTTATTATATATATATATATATATTTTACTGAAAGCTGTTCATTGGTAGATGTACCTGCAGTAACTGTTTTTTAATTTCCATATTTTTATATTTTAATTTTAATAGTAATTTATGAAATTTCTTCAAGATGGTTGTAATTAGATAGCTTTTATTATTGCAGAGAAGAGAGAATTAATGATGCTTTTTCATCTTTATCCATGCCATTTTCTGCTAAAAATTAAAAATTGTTGATAAAAATTGCTGTATAAGGTTTAGGGGCGCAAAATGGAAAATGATGTGCTTCTTTTGAAAGCATGCATTTTTTCGCATGAAGTTCCATATATTTTTTTCCCTTCTGCATGTGTGCTGATACAATTTTTTGGAACATGTCAATGTGCCAGATTTCCATAACCTAAGAAATTTTCGAAAAGTTAGGAGGGAAGAAGTATTTTTCACAAAATAAAATCAATGAAAATTTCGACGAAAACAGTAAATATCCGGCTGTTTCGAAACGGTTTCCCTTGCTACCGGCTCACGAATTCACTACTAAACATAGTTTCTTATTTCACAAAAATATGAAGAGTGATCTGATAGTTATATTTGTAACATAAAATTTCAGTGACATTTCATAGTAAGAAATTTTTTTTTGTTGTTCTTATGCTAACGGAACCGATGCGAAAACACGAAAAAAAAAAAAAAAAAAAAAAACGAGGAGAAAACACATTTCTTTTTACTTTCCTCTACCTTTACAAGAAGAATATATTGGATTCCTGAAAATTTTCGAATTCCTGTTTCTGACTAATTTACCCATTTTAGGGGTCAGAGATTCCAAACAATATATTTTTACAAAACGTCTGTCAGTGAGTCTGTGATTTTCCAAGTCTGTGACTCCGTCTGTCTGTCTGTACGTGACATAAATTTTCTATGCTCTCTATCTCAAGAACTAATGAACGGAATTTAATGAAAAATTATATGAAGGTTGTCCCTGACGTACGTTAATGCTGATTAGTTCTTCGTGTAAACTGCTCAATAGATGGCGCTACTATGCTGTATTTTTTTATGATTTCTGCAACAGCTCTACCTCAAGCAAGGAATTCCATCAAAATTCTGATCCAGTTAGTTCTTGACATGAATTGATGCTGGTTACATTTTCATGTAAATCGCACAACAGGTGGTGCTGATATGCTGCATTTTTAACGATTTCCGTAGTAGCTCTACTCAGAAATTAATGCACAGATTTTCGTCAAATTTCATATTTATTTAATACTTTATATTAATTGGTTCTGTTTTACATTTCGGTTTCAATCGCCCAATAGGTGGTGCTGCTATGCTGAAATTTTCCCGATTCCTGCAATAGCTCTATCTCAAGAATTAATGCACGAATTTTTATCAAACTTCAGATTCAGGTATACCTTGATAAATATTATTTCTGATTATGTTTTGGTGTAAATCGTCCAGCATGTGGCGCTTTTATGCTGAATTTTCTCCCATATCAGCAATAGTATTATTTCAAGAACTAATGCACAGAATTTCAGAATCCTCACAATGGGCATAAATTGTCATTTAATTTTGGCACTGTGATAGAGATATTTGAATTATTAATATGTATGAGATAGAAGAAGGTTTTGAGATTTTGCGCGTCCGACCAGTTTCAACTAGATATTAATATTTTTTTTTCAAGAATGTTTCTCATGAGGTGCATAACCGTTATATTTTTAACGCCTGGAAACCTGTAAAATTTCGAACAGCAAGAACTCTTTTCTTTAACTATTGAAATAGTTCAAGTGAAAAAAAAGTCATCTTACGAGCCGTTTTATCGCTAAATATCAGTATTTCATTTTTACTGATCTTTCACACAGTCAGAGAACGCGTATTTTATGTAACATATTGAACAATTATAAGTTGTGAAATTGATTATGAATGTAACGAAACGAGAAATGCTGTAATTCAAATGCGAAACAAGCATTTATGAAGAATAACTTCTTTAAGTCCTTTGCTAAAGTTTTCAATATTTCTTCAGGGAAATTTTAAACGCGCTAAATACAGTTAAGGTAGCCTGGGGAAATTTTCAGGCATTCCTTTCGGGCATTTCATTCAAATTTCCAAACAAAACTTGCGCAATTATTCAGGAATCAATTACTATTTCGTGTACTTTTTCTCTGTAAAATCATCAAATGCCTGGTGATAATTTTGAAGCATTTCCAGATAATTAACATTAATACTAAAATATAAATTAATAAAATCCTGTCTGAAAATTGCCCCGTGGTTTGGGGTAATTTTAAGATACATAAGGGGTAATTTCCGGACAGCTATTTGTGGGTCTACTTAAGGGTCAGATTCGAACAACAACAAGGGTATTTAAGAGACACCTTTGTAAAATGTTATGACGCAAAATGGGGTATTTATTAGAGCATTCTGAATACAGAAAAACACAAGGAAAACGCAATTGTAACCTATTCACTGAAATCCATTTATATTTTCGCGAAAAGTAAGTTATATGGAACTTTTTCTCACACAGCTACTGCAGTTATATCTGTTTTATATAAAGTTTGTAAATCAGTAAAGAATTTCAAAGTTTTTAAACAGTTCTGATGGTTGAATAAAAGTCAATGTTAAATGAGAACATAAAACCGACACCAATTTCGTTTAAAAAATTAAAAAAATAATAAAAAAATAAATATAAATAAAAATAAATAGATAAATAAATATTTTAGTAGCCTAAACTACTTTTTCACACTACAATAAAATTATTACACAGCACTAACTTCGACAGGTCTAACCATTTTAGTTTTCTTTGACAAAGATATCACTGTAAAATATTTTAACATTATTTTAAAATTATTTCACATCTTCAGTAGTTTTAACATGGAAATGATCAAAAGGCTTATTCTTAATAGGTCCAAAAAAAAAGGACTTGACAACAATTTCAAATAATATTTTGGCCATCAATATCGATCATCCGCAAGATAGTTTTAAAATTTCATTTCAACTTCCAACAGATTTTTCTCATAGTCATCTTTGAGGAACAACTTTTGTACATGCCCCAGATAGAATGCCTGGTCATAATGGGCAGCATATATTACATATTTGAATCTGAAATGTTACATAAATCTCCCATTTTTGCTTAAACTCCACCCAGTATTTTCATTTTAACTTACAGATGACCTTTGAAGTTATATTTTAATATACAACTCATTTTAAGTCACATCAAACAATTAATTTACCATGTAGGATCACTCAAAATACATTTTGTAACATAAAGGTGTCTCGAAATTACCCCGAAGGCTGTGTGATAATTACCCTGATGTTTCTTAAAAGCTACACTTTTATTTAATTCAATTTTTTCCCAGACGGACATCCAAATAACGTTAATTCGTTGTTTCTGAAAAGATGAAATACCCCAGTATCATTTCTGCTAGAGTTGCCACACCCTAGAAATTTAAATTTGAAATCAGTGAAGCAAAAAGTTAAACAGTAATTTTTTAATAGCATTTAGGAAACCAATTTTATACAAGACAGAGTAAGCTCCTATTACTAAAAAAATACTAATTGAAATAGAAAAATAGTTGATGAAACTAAAGTGAAAACTGTTTTGGCCAGATTCCGATTAGTGTGCGAGTATTACTGCTGTCTGTTAATTAAACTGCATTTTTCTGTCTGAAAATTACCCCAAACAGCCCTATATGAGGCATACTCACAAAATACTAACTTTATGGAATAAAAATTTGGTAGAAACTAAATTTAATAAAATAACATTCTAAACTTATAGACGAATGCCTTAATGATTCAAAATAATGAAAAAACGGTTGGCAGACACGATTTTTTTAAATTTAACTGAGGCTTAAATTAAACTTGTGAGGTTTATTTTCCTTATCGTTTTAACACTCTAACGTTTTATATTTTTTCAAAATTTTTACTTGTAATGAATTTTATAGTACCCACAGAACATTCAAATAAGAAATAATAAGAACTTTCAGTACAAAATTTTGGTATAACAAAGTCTTAAAGAGATATTAAGGAACGGGCAGTAAGGAAGAAAAAGGTTACGGTAAGAGAAAAAAGGGACAGTAAGGAAAAAAATCCCCGCCGGCTCGGCATACAGGCGCAGGTAGATTTCGAAGTTAAGTACAAATTTCACCAACAAAAACTAAATCGTGATTAGAGATAAACCCACTTTAACAATTTTATCTGGCCGCTTTTGACGACTTTTTAGTTTCATTTTTATATAAGAACTTGTTTTATCAGAATCATGTTAAGCCAGTATTCGAGAAATATTTTTCCATGCTCAACAACTCGAAATTTTCTGACACATTTTCAGCTTAATTTTTAAAAGAAAAAACACATCTCCTTCTGACGTGATTTTTTAAGAGAGTTATAACCGACCTATGTTTTTATTTGTCGTTGTTTAATTAGAACTTGATTAATAAACAATTATTTTCTCAGTATGACAGTATTTTTAGTTTCTAACACAATCGCTTCGAGAAATTCGGTTCAAAATGCCCGCTTTGACATCATTTTTTGAAATATATTCTGCCTCTATCAATAAATCAAACTTTACAGCACATAATACAGTTTCTAAATAAAAGAACCTACCAATTGGATGGGTTTGAATGCAAAAATAAATTTAAAAATGAATCAGAAAATAAGCAGTTTGGATATGAGTAATACGATATTTTTTTCTTCAACCTCAATGTACTTTTAATTTGTTTTTGATGTAAGAATTGGTCCTATCAAAAACTTCTCAGTATAAAAATTGTAGATAATATTCAGAAGATGTATAATAAATCTAAGCGGATAGGATATCTTGTGAATTAACGAAGTTATGGATTTTTTCTTCTTCTAATCCCCCTTTTTGATTTCGCTTTTAATTTTATTTGCTTTAAGAATTGTTCCTATCAAAAACTTGTCGGTATAAAAGTTGTAGATAATATTAAGACAATTTATAATAAATTTAATTTGATTAGATATTCTGAGAATAGACGAAGTTACGAATTTTGTCACCCTAAAACCCTATGTTTTTCGTCCCATGAGCCCATTTTTAATTTTATCAAAAATCTGTCACACATTCAGTTTTGCACTTTTTAATAAAAACATAAACATAGTCGATATGTATTATAATTAAGAAAATATAGGGTTTTTTCGTTTTTCACAAAACCCCTCCATATTCCAATCTCCTTGGTCCGATTTTATAACAAACTTGGCCGAGGTTTTATGCCCCTTGATTTTATGTATCAGTTTGGAAAAGATTTGTGCAGAATTATGGAAGTTATCATGTCCCTAAACAAGTGATATAGATAGATAGATAGATAGATGAAGTTTTTTACTGGGTCGGGTTTTGGGTTCTAGGGGTCATGATCGGTGTAGATCTGCAAAAAAATTCCGAAATTCCAACATAGGGGAGAATGTAATAGGTAGTATTTCATACGAAATCTTCCTAAAATGGATGGTAAGGATGGGACAGTAAGGAATCTCACCAGCTATTTTTAGGCAAATCATGTTAAGACTAAGTGATAGTCAAAACGTTAATTTATATTTAACAGTTATTTACATTGGATTAAATAAAAAAAAAAAAATGTAATAATAATTTACCTCGAGAAGTACAGGAATGAACCTTGGGGACGATAAGACTTCCAATAAATCCACGGTGCTTAAAATTGATATTTAAATGCTGATTTAAATAGTGCAGTAAATTTTCTGTCAAAGGATTTTTGCCGTTTTTTCTCTAGCATACTTCTGCATGAGAACAAAGTTGAAAAACATTTTGTGGCTGCATCTGCAGTGATTTTCTGTATAATTTTAGTAAGAGGGAAGGTAAGGAATCTAAAATACATTGACAGAGTTCAAAAAATAATATCAACCATAAAAATGTATGCAGGTTAAATTTTTGCTACAAATTTATATAAAAAACGAGTCGCAGTTTCGGAAAAAAATTACGTTGAATTACTTTTATTGAAACAATTTTATACAGACATCTCAAACTTAAAAATCAGAAACATTGATACGCGATGGTAAGGAATTTCGTGGTATATTTGGACACTCAACATCGTCTAAAACTTATTTATCTCGTTAATATAGTTATACAGTCATGCAGTTGAATGTTTTCCAGTAAAAAAAAAAACACGAATATGTAATAAAATTAAAAAAAAAATTATTCAGGGACTTAAAAGTCAAAAATATTTAATAATATTGACTACGATAAAATTTTCACAGAGTTTGGATAACAAGAACTATATATATATATATATATATATATATATATATATATTTTTAATTATAATTTATTTGCTAAAGATCTAAAGAAAAGTATTGCAGGGAGTATCTGCCATTGCAATGATTCTGAATTTGTTAATTATAAAGACAAGTATTATGGACATGTTATTACTGGAGATCTAAAGATAGTAAAGGATGAGGAGTTGAGGAGGTTAATGGAGTACGGAACTAAATATCGTGTGAAACGTACTCTCACTAAAAGTGTTGCAATTAAACGTTTTACTATTAATATAGATATATTTATAAATAAACTAATGTATAGATACAATTTGCCATCCAGTGTTTTTGACGAGTGGAAGTATTATATATTAAGAGATTTTAAACGAGAATTTTCCAGAGATTTTGACGGAGTTAATAGAGAGAAATACAACAAACTTACACATTCAATTAAAGAGATTCAGGAAAATTTTATAATCACCTATGTGGAAAAAGCAAATACAAGTTATGCACTGATATGTAAGGTACTTTACGGTAAACTTTTGAATGATTGCTACAATAATAAAAATAGCTATTTACCATTGAATTCGAAAGCTGCAGTAATAGAAAATAGGATTAAAGCGATCTATAAAAAAGTTAAGCTGAAACAAATGAGTCAAAGTTTCCCTTATCTCATACTAGTGCCTAAATTCCATAAAACCCCTATCAAATTCAGGAGTGTGACCTGTGGATTTGGTTCATATATTGGTGCCGCTAGCAAGGCTTTGCTGGGGGTGCTGGAGGGGGTGTTTGACGGAGTGATGGGGGGAGAGACGACTTTTATTATCAAAAATAGCTATACACTATTAGATAATCTGAAAAAATTAAAAAATATTACTGGTTTATTCGCTTACGATTTTGCAGACCTCTATAATACAATTGATTTGATAGATTTAAAAGATAAAATAGTAGATTTTTATAATACAAATAGTACTTTGGATGTTCATTATGATTTTTTCATAAATTTATTTCAGTTAGTAGTACAAGAAAACTACCTTTACGAAGGAAATACAATATTTAAACAGATTCGGGGTATTCCAATGGGGGGGAGTTGCAGTTCCATTTTGGCAAACATTTACTTACATATATATGAAAGAAATAATAATTTAAACAGTAACACATTATCCTACAGATATATAGATGATGTTTTGATAGTTAAATTAAACAATGATATTGAAAATGTTGATTTTACATATTATCCTACGTCTCTGAGTCTGGAACCCTCATCCCAGAATTGTAAAAATATTAATTTTCTAGATGTGAACCTGAGCATAGAAAGTGAAAATTTGATATCTAAGATATTTGACAAGCGAAATGATTTCAACTTTAATACCTTAAAGCTGATATATTTTGATTCCAATGTGCATGTTTCGATTAAAAGAAATGTACTTAGAAATGGATTAATACGAATCGAAAGACTGAGTACTAGAGTTAAAGATATGTTTAGTGATATTTTAGAGTGGTGCCGCTTGGGATTCAAGCATGGTTATCCTCGCAATTTCATCAGGAGAATAACTTGTGATTTTATTAAGAGTAGCAGGTACGGAACTGAACTGAACTCAGTGATGGATGAGAATGGAGGTTTTGATGAGTTGATTGATCTAATGAGTTAGAGAGATATTTTGGTGGATGTTGCAGTTCTGTTTAGTTTTTCATAGTTTTTCATTTTTTCAATTTTGGTCTCGGCGAGTGAAGGGGGACGTAGCATGCGTAAAGTCTGACTTAACCCTGCAGTGTATGTCGTTAGCCATACCGCTCGCCTTCTGTTCTGTTCTGTTCTGTTATGTCTTGCAATTATATATATTTTCTTTAGTTTGGTTATTCAGTTTGATTTTAAGAGTTAAGTTTATATTGGTTATTTATAATATTTTTGATGTGAGTTTCAATGCAGCTATGGTGAGTGATGGATTTTGATATTTTGTTTGTGGTTTTAAATATATATATATATATATATATATATATATATAATTATTATTATTAATATTATTATTATTATTATTATGAATCGACACAATTCGTTCTTACAAATGCTTTTACCACTAAAAATCACAATTTTTTATGGATTTTTCATTTAAAGATATAATGTCAGACAAAATCGTGTTAAATATATGAAATAATGCAAATTTGAGTTTCATTCAGGGTTATTCTTTTGGACTAGGGAAACGCCGGTCGGCCCAGCTAGTTAATGGATAAATAAGTGCTTATCCGATATTTGTTTCTAAAAAATATTACCATTATCGAATCGTTTTCACTAAAAGAAAATTAATTAGTATAATATGTTTTTTATTTGGATTTTCATAAAAAGTAGGCTATTACGTACCGCCCCATTGAAATTGTAAACAGTTTCCGCAGTAAGGTGGTAAATGTTTTCTCTGAAAAATAAAAATAAATAATTAAATATATATTATAAAAACTAAGATAACCCAAAGTTCCATAAATTTAAATTTAAAAATAAACAAATTACTATAAATAAACTAAAAGCACACATTAACAAAAGAACAAACAGAAAACATTAATGAAAGAAAAATTTATAAAACCAAATGAAACAAAAAGGAGACAGGCGGCTTGGCTTACGAGAAGCACTACGGTGTTAATCTAGATTTACGGCGTTCCTCCTTATCTGTCAAAACAAAAATCAACCGGAAAACATTTAAAATCAGAAGAAAGATAAATTGTAAACCAAACAATTATTTGAAATTATGTCCAATCGTCACAGCTCTCGAATCGAACAGCGAATATAACTGAACTCGATAAGTTTCACTTTTGCTAAAATCATAAATTAAACAGTTAATAAATATCGGGGGGATAACCCTGTGATCTCAAGATACTATAATATTTCACCAACCAATCCATCCCAATTTGAAGTCAATCTATGTATACGATTTAATCTATTTAAAAAAGTGTTCCAAAAAATAGATATGTGATACATTGAAAATTCTAATTTTTCAAAGAATCAAAGGTAAAACTATTTCTTTTATCATGCACACCAGTAACTAGAGTCTCTCTATCAAATTCCAGAAAGGTATCTGAATAACTCACAATTTCATGAGTATTAGAAGTATATTTTTAAATCAATGAATTGGGGAAAAAAATCAAAAACACATTCTTTTTGAATATTATTTGTTTTAACATATAAAATATCATATATATATATATCTGTAGAAATATAAATCTTTATTTAAATTTAATCCATCTTCATATGTAAACAGATAGATGTTCGCCAATATAGAACTACAACTACCTCCCATAGATATTCCTCTAATCTGTTAATAAACTTTTTTACCCTTAAAAAGTCAGTTTTCATAAACGACAAAGTTAAACAGATTGGTAAAATGATTGATATCTATATCATGTACATTATATTTCTTATAAAACACCATTAGTTTGTTGTTTAAATCTTTTAAATCAATAGTGTTATAAAGATCCTCGAAGTCATAAGTATAAAAACCTGTTATATTTTTCAGTTGTTTTAAATGTTTTAAAAGTTCATAAATGTTTTTGATTATAAATGACTTTTATTCATGACTGTTGTCCTACTAGATATACACTGTATATCTATACTAATAAAAGAACAAATCGCTCTGTGTGTCTGTGTGTCTGTGTATGTGCGATGGCTAGCGAAAACTACTGCACGGAGAAGTCTGAAAATTTAGATGTGAATAACCCAAGGTAGGTCCTGTTGCACATGAGGCTCAGAATTTTAATTTTTTAAGGGCCGGGGACCCTGGTCCCCTTTAAGATTTTAGGCACTGGATTGTTAATAACATGCCTTTTTTCTATCCGATCTTCGTCGTTTTTGAGTTTAATTCACCTTTCAGTTTCTGTCCCATTTCTACATTTCAGTTAAGATCCTGGCACACTTGCAAGGGGCCCGGTACTGGGCCCCTTGAAGTTTAGTGCACTAAATTGTTAATAACATGCCTCTTTTCTATCCAATCTTCTTCGTTTCAGAATTGAATTCTCCTTTCAGTTTCTGCCCCATTTCTGCTCTTCAGTTAATACCCTGTCACCCTTGCAAGGGGACCAGTACAGGGTCCCTTGAAGTTTTAGCGAACTAAATTGTTAATAACATGCCTCTTTGCTATCCGATCTTCATCATTTTTGGGATACTTTTTCCATTTAGTTATTCTCCAGTTTCTACATTCCAGTTGAGAAAATGAGTCCGTCTAGGGCCCCGTCGGGCTCGGTCCATGCGTTTTTTACACTCTAATATTCTGACCTTCGCAGTGCGTAATTTTAATGTTGAGTCTTGAACTCTTCTCCTTAGACCAACACTCACATATTTTTTGGAGCCCTAAGGCTCTTTTTTAAGCATTTCCCCAAATTTTTGCACATTTCTTTCAAATTATATTCTAATGATTAATTGATACCCTATGTTTAATCTTGACTAATCGAAGACCTAAAACGCTAAGTACTAAAATGTTGTAACATGTTTCCATGTTACGGCCCAGCTCTCAACTATCAGTTGGCCACACTATTGTAACTATCTTAAAAATAGCCCGATTCACTACCTTTTTTTTCTAACAACATCTTATGTTCTTCAGCTATTACATGAAAGAACAAAATGATGTTTCAGACTTCAACTACCACCAATTTCGAATATAAATCGGCTTCTTGGGGCCCTTGGTGCATTTTGTTTAAAAATGATCCGAATTACTTGTAGTTTTCTTTACCATAGTTCTAGCTTCCTCAGATTACATTAAAAATTACTAAAAAGTGTATTTATACCAAACTACATGCCACTTAAGACCTTTCCCCTTGTGGCCAAGTACAAGGCCCCTTGAAACTTTTTCACCATAAATTATTAATAAATTGCTCCTTTTTATCCGATCTTTATTTTTTGAACCATGTTTCCATTTAGTTTTCTCCAGTTTCTATATTCCAGTTAAAGTCCTGAGACAGCTTAAGTTCCTGTAGGGCCCGATCCGGGCACCTTGAAATTTTTGTGTGATATGCATTTTTACACCCTAATTTTCTCACCTTCTCATTGCATAATTTTAAAATTGAGTCTTGGATTCCTCCCCCTAGACCAACACCTCATATTATTATTGGGGCTCCAGGGCCCCCTTTTAAGCATTTACCCCTCTTTTTCGCATTTCTTTAAAATATTATTCTAATGATTATTTCATACCCTATGATTAATTTTGACTAATTGAAGATCTAAAACGCTAAGTACTAAACATTTAAACATGTTTTCATGTTACGGCCCTGCTCTCAACTATCAGTTGGGCCCTTTTTGGCCCCCTGTTATAGCTACCTTAAAAATGGTCCGATTCACGAGCATTTTTTAGCAACTTCTTAGGTTCTCCACCTACTACATGAACGACAAAAAAAATTTGTAGACTTCAGCTACCAATAATTTTGAATATTAATCGTCTTCTTGGGGCTTTTGTTGCAGCTTCTTTAAAAACTATCCTATTGTATTGTAATTTTCTTTAACATAGTTTTTGCGGCTTCCAGCTACTTTAAAATCCTTAAAAAAATTTCTTATACCCAACTACACTCCAGTTAAGACCCTGGCACCTATAGCCTGGTCTTCCTTTATATCTCAGCTACCACCTTTTTCGAACATTAATCTCCTTTTTCATCATCAAATTATGACTTATGTCTACTCACTACAGCCGTAAATTGAAAATCGCGTAACATTAAAGGTAACTTTAGGTAAAGGATTTCATCCGTTTATTAAATATCGTGTTAATGCTAACAGTAATTCATGAAATTTACAAGGTGAGGAGGCATCTTCCACCGCTTGCTGACGCGTTATTTCCTGAGGTATATGGGCCCAATTTCAACGGGATTTGCTTCCTTCAACTTAGATTACAATTTAGCTGCTTTCTGTATTATGAAATTTTATCTTAGACTTTAGTTACCAACATTTTCTAACATTAATTGTGCATTTTTTTTCTTCTGGATTCTGTGGGCTTGATTCCTACGAGGTTTGACTCTCTCAACTTGGTTTTCGATTGTCTCTGGCACGTTCGGCACTTCCGGTGCCGCAGGAGGCTTAAATGCTGCCATAGGTGTTTGGGATCTAGATTACAGGTTCGTTCGGGAAAATGTTCTATAGGAACACACTAGACGCTGCGGAAGGCAACGGGACCTCCAAAATTAGGTTCATTTAAAAGAATTGCCAAAGATATAAAATTATACAAACTTAAGTTTTGTTTAAGGTTATTATTTAGAAACCCCGGGCAACGCCGGGCGGTCTGCTAGTATATATATATAAAATAAAGATGAAATCACAAATATATGAACGAATTAGTAAAATTCTAAAGCTGAACTAGATATGAACATAGGAAACCAGTATGTAAAATAAGAAACTATGAATAACTCACAGAATCATCAGATGACCTTGCAGTATATAAAGTGTGTCATCCTGCCCTACCTTAATTTTCGCAACCGTTGGTCCTATATGCATACTTCCATTTAAAAAAAAAATGGTTTAAATAAGGAAAATAATTATTTTTAAATCGATTTGGGTCAAGAAAAACATTTATTTAAAAATTGCGAAACTTAAATTTTTATACGGTCCCCCGGTGCTATAAGTGATATTTACTAAAAATTTACTGTGACACTAACAAGTAAGACAAAAAAAGTACCATTCATCTAAAATTAAAATTGGCCGAGTTACGAAACTTCGAAATGCATGACTTATACCACTTTTTTCCATATCAAAACAGATGATTTCGACCATGGTTTCAAGGGTCGTGTATAAAGTACTTAAACTTATTTCAAGGTATCTGCGCTTTCAAAGAAATCGTACAAATATTACGATTAACTTTTATTAGTTAACTTTCAGATTAGTTAAAATAATTTTATTTTAAAATATGTTTTATCTTGTAAGGATTTTAGGCTATGATTTATTTTAACTAAAATTATGTTATTTTCATCAGGTTTTATTTAACTTGCAATGATCGTCTTTCCAGTTTGAAATTTGTACTCGAACTTTAACTTACTTTCAAATGTCCGATCGAAGTTAAATTTTACATACTGACTTAAATCCGATGACAATGCTATATTATTAGTATTTTCGACTCTTACCGTATTATACATACTTATATTAGAGGATAACAGAAAAAAATTCGGATAGATTACCGTCAAGAAGTTTAAGAAAGTGTGGTACATTAGACAACATCAAACCTCGATGGTTGTGTTTTTTATCTTTTATAATAACATTTTATGTATTTTTTAACGATGAATCGAAAAATTACCTACACTTTTGACCATCATGTGAAGATTTTTTGCAAATCGTAAATTTCAAGGTTAAAAAATAGCATGTAAGACTTTTTTATTCAGTTTAATTTTATTTAATTCAATAATTTATTAGATTTTTGGCTTATACTGGGTTTCTTACAGCTAATTTAGCTCGAGGGTCCAATGAAGTTGGAAGGGGAGGGGCGATCAATTTTAACTTTTAGCTTTTTAACTTTGAAATTTACGATTTGAGAAAATTCCTGACGTGATGGTTTAAAATGAAGGTCATTTTTGAGTGCAGTGCTAAAAATACATAAGAATCAATTTTCAAAAGCAAAAAACATGCCACAACACAAAATTTGAAAGACAGTGTAATCTAACAGCATTTGAAAATATGTATTATTTTGTAAAGAATTGAGGCTGTTGTTTTTTATCCTTTTATTTAACAAAAAGTCTGTTATTTTTATTCTCTTATAATGTTCAGTACAAATTGTACATTTTACAGTAGGGGAGACCGGGGCTAGTGACATTTTCGACATTTTTTATATTAGCCGTAAGATTTGAACTGAAGCGAAACATTTAGTGTATCATATCATTAGAGTAAATCTTGCTTAACATATTTATAAAACTACAATTAATATTATTAACGTTTTTCATATCACAAAATGAATTCTGCGTAACCTCAAAATTGTCACTACTAACCCCCGCTACGGGGCACGTTGTGACGTGCTTGAGGCACATTGTGACAAATAAATGACACATACAAATACATTATAACATACACAAATTATGTATGAAAGATGATTAAATGAGATGTGTTAAATCAAGAATGAGAAATTTATTCATTTATAACGTTTTTAACACAATAAAATACTTTCATGTTTTAATAATATTGTAAATAAAATGAAAATAAAATAGTTAAATTGTTAACACTTGTAAACTCTTAGTCCTTCATAAAGATACTTTTAGAGACAGCAATAAAAAAAACTGTCTTAATCAGGAAAGAAATAAAAAATAAGCCAACACTAATCATTGTCCATATTGACTTTTTGACTCGGTAGTCTACTAGAACGTGTAGGCCTATATCCTATATTTTTAATCACTCATTGTCATCGCTTGTTTTAGCGTTTGATTTGCAGTTAATACAAATATAATAAGGTTCATTTTTGGCACATTTGACATGCGCCCATCTTTTAGATGTCATGCATTGCACCCAGTCTTCTACGGGTGCAGACATTTTGTATTGCTCCAAGCAAACTAGACATAAGCAATTTTCGTCATCTTCAGAGCTATCCAATACTTGCTTCTCCCTTTTTTTCAATAACCTAGGTTTAATTATTTTAATGCACTGCTTGGCCTTTTCATACAGTTTATTTTTTTTTTTTCACCTTCGATTTGTTTTCTGCGTTCTTTTGCTTTTTGTTCTGCTCGAATTTTCTCTTTTACATGTGTGCTTGTTAGAATGACAGATTTCAAACATTTACGAATAGATCGCTTGCCTTTTCGAGGTCCTGCTTTAGGGAGTGGTCTTATTTCTGTAAGACTTACAACTGACACATTGCTATTATCAGTTGTCATAGAATCATCTAATTCAATGCGATTTCTTACTTCTGAAGTCGGAACTGCAATCTCACCATCATTGATTAAAGTGATTGCTAAAGGGCTTGATTTATTAACAGTTTCATATTTACTATTTTTTTTTCATTGTCATTCTGGTCTTTAACGTTCTCATCTCTGATGGATAACGGTCAAACAGTTACTGAGGAATATAGGAAGTCTTCATCTGTAGAAATATTCCTATTAAATTCCCAAATTCCACTTCAAGGAAATCCTGCTTGAATATTTTCTTTTGGAGTGGAAGCACTAGGAAGGGCTATTTTGACAATACCTGGTGGGGTATCAAATTCGATACCCTGGTGGGGTATCGAATTTGGTCGAATATCCCCAGCATTCCATTTAATCATGCTGGGGTAAGTAGTGAGACTGTCACAACGTGCCTCTTAGACTTCGTCACAACTAGCCCCGCGTTACTCCATTTTGAACTTTATTCATTAGTTTCCGAAATGTTGGCATGATTAACGAATGAAATACATGGAATAACAGCTCAAAACATAAGCATTTAAATAATGTTAGAGAAGTTTACATACCTACGTATCCCTAGTGGCAATGACGATTCCAACGTAGGTCGCAAAATTTACTTTTACGATAGAAAACAAGATAAATATTTTTATCTCGAAAACAACGCAACGTTATACTTCAAAACTTACGCAGCACATTGAAACAATTACACTCTTCACTAACAGGACGCGACAGTTGCTGCAACCTATTGGCTCAGTCAAGAAGCTCGATGGCACAACTTGCCCTTGGCACAACTAACACCGGTCTCCCCTAATATGTCAGAATGATTAAAGATTTCAAATTTATATTGTAACGCTAATTTTACTCTCAATCATTTCTTTAATATATCTGACGAAATTATATTTCTACAAAATTCGTAAATGACCCCTAATATGCAGCAAAAAATATACTCCAAATTTAAGCAGCTATTACTCTGTCAATTTTAATCGTAGGATAACGGGACTTTTTTTGACTTACTTGCCAGTGTGTCAGGCAAATTTTACTGAATATAACGTATAGGACCAGGGAACCGTATAAAAATTTAGATTCTGTAATTCTTCACTAAATTGCTTTTTCGCTTCAGATATTTTTTATCATAACCCTGCACCTAATTTTGACCATTTTTGTAATTGGAAGTATGCATCTAGGACCAACTGTTGCGAAAATAAAGGTCGGACAGGTTAGACGTGGACACACTGTATATACAGGTTGCAATATATTATCTATCGCCGGCCTTTAATTTGTCAATCGTTGATCATAGACATATAGTTCGAATTACAAAAACGTTTCAAATGAGGTAAATATTCACGTTGTGACATTATTTAAAGTAAAAAGTCATTTTTATAAAAAATACAAAATCTAACTTTTTATATGGTCCCCCAGTCCCTATAGTTATATTTAGTAAAAGCTTACATATATCATAAAATATATAACACAAAAGGTTTGACATCTGTAGTACAAATATTGACACAGTTATTAAATTTCAAAGTTTGTGATTTTTGCACATGATTTAGTCCATCATTTAGGGATCAGTTAAAAGATGAATTAAAGTAATTCGAGATCAAAATCAAGGTGCAATGTCCTTTTTATGACGACATTTAAACGTCAAAGTAGTTAGTTGTAGAATCTACAACTGGAAAATAAAACATACTCACTAAGTACTAGATAAATGACAGCGGAATGCAAACAACCAACCGAGCTATAACGAGCATGAAAATCGAGATTATATAAATTACAATAGTACCGCTGCGCCGCACGTTCGGGATAAAACAGGAGCCATCTATCAGTGAAAATGCTAGTCAGCCCTGAGATCGTAATGGCAGACTACGCATACATGTAATAAACCGAAATGATACTTATTTATGGTGAATGTCAAAGGAATGCCAGAGGCTGCCAGTGTTTATTCAAAATGTTTCCCTAAGGATCTACATAAAATGCATGAATAATTAATGCATTGCACCATCTTAGAGAGACCAGCTGTGTTTCAGCACGACCGAGAACAAGTAGACGGACAAGGTGTAATGTTCGAGTGACGCCGGAGGAGGTGCTGGCATACGCCCTTTCAATTCCACAACTGAGCACGGCTGGAAATAAGCGAGGCATGTGGTCAGCATGTCTGGAATTTGTAACATGCACATGATGCATCCATACCATCCGACACTGGTGCAAGCATTGATGCAGGGTGACCACGCAAGGCGATTTGATTATTGTAATTTCATGCTCAACACATTAGAGGAAAATCCGTTGTTCCTTTGTGACATTCTGTGGACAGATGAGTAAATGTTTGAAGGGGTGGCATTGTGAATGTGAACAGCGTGCATTACTAACCTCTGGAAAACCTCACATCGCCCGCACAGTACGATACGTGTGGTGCGGTATATGGGGAACTCAGATTGTTGGACACATCTTCTACGACGGGACCTTAACTGGCGATCGTTATCTGCATCTGCTACAAAACACGGTACATGACTGGTATGAAAACCTACTTCTCCGACATGGATGCCGGGAATAGTTTCAATATGATAAGACCCTCTGCACATAAAATACCAAATGTATTGCGTACTGGCCAGTATACCGCGTACTGGCGTATCTGGCCGCTGAATTCGGTCAACAAATCCATGGATATGATGGTACGGTAGAGTGGCCACCACGTTCGCCAGACTTGTCTCCCGTGGACCTCTAACTCTGGGGTTACATTAAGGCATAGGTCTATGTGTCTGAATCCACTTCTGTGATTTATATGAAGCAGCGCATCATCCTTGATTGTCGCACAGTTAGCACACCTGCTATGCTCTGACATGTCCGTGACTCAATACTGTCACTCATTCAGTTGTGCATTGCCATCACTGGAGAACACTTTGAGAAGTATCTCTAGCAGATTCCGGCGTTTCGTGTATTCATTTTTTATAGTAGGCCGTTTTCTGATTTTATAATGAATTGATATTTATTTTTTTGTTTAATTTCAGTATTTCATTCTACGACCCCTAAAAGTCAGCTCAAATTTTTAGATGAAATAACCCTCTTTGGTGATAACCGATTTGGAGATACCGGCTAACGGTTGTTTCGCCGAAAAAGGACATTGCACCTTGATTTTGATCTCGAATTACTTTAATTTATCTTTTAACTGATCCCTCAATGAGGGACAAAATCATGTGAAAAAAATCTCAAACTTTGGAATTTAATAACTGTGTCAATTTTTGTAGTACAGATGGCAAACTTTTTGTGTTATATGTGTTATGATATGCGTAAACTTTTACTAAATATAACTATAGGGACTGGGGGACTGTAAAAAAGTTAGTTTTTGTAATTTTTATAAAATTGGTTTTTTATTTTAACTAATGCCACAGCATGAGTATTTACCTCATTTGAAACGCTTTTGTAAATGGACCTGCATGTCTACGACCAACGGTTGAGAAATTAAAGGTTGGCGATACATAACATATTGCACCCTGTATGTATATATATATATATATAGCGGCCAATATCTTAAGCACTTTTTTAACCGCAAAAATTTTATAGTAAATTTTACCTTTTTAATTCCCCGTCGTACTCTTCCGATTAAATAATGCAAAAATATCTATTAAACTTTTGTGGTACAAAAAAGACGAAAAAGTGGCAGCTATGTATATAACAATAATATTAAAAAACTAATTTATGATGCATTAAATCATGGTTTTACAAAAAAAAATTATATATTCTTTAATATACAGAGTGTCCGGTCTCAACGGTGTCCAATGGCTAATTCCTAAACCGTTAGTCATAGGCATACAGTTCCAATTACAAAAATTTTATAAATCAGGTAAATAAATATTTTAAAAGCGATTTGGGTCAATAAAAACATTTCTTCAAAAATTACGAAAATTAAATTTTTATACGGTCCCCCGGTCCTATAAGTAAAATTTAGTACAATTTTTCTATTACACTGACAAGTACGATAAAAAAAAAGTCCCATTCAATAACACTAAAATTGAGCGAGTTATGAAACTTTAAATATGCATGACTTATGCCACTTTTCTGCTCTGAAAACAAATGAGTTCGGCTGGGCTTATAGGGGTCATATACCAATTGCTTGAAGTATTCGAAGATCTTTTTTCATGTGTATCTGCGCTTTGAAAAAACAATCGTACAAGTATTACGATTAAGTTAACATTTATTAAGTTTCAGATTGGCTAAAATAACATATGTTTTATTTTGTCAGTATTTGATATTGTTTCTTTTATCATTTCTTTTAACAAAAAATATGTTATTTTTATAAGTTTTTATGTTACTTCAACGATCGTATGTATGTTTTTTACAGTTGAAAATTTGTACTCGAACTTTAACTCACTTTTAAATATCCGATCGAGATTACATTTTACATACTGGCGCAAATCCAATAACAATCTAATATTATTATGATTTTTAGTGGTTACCATTTATACTTATTTTACAGAATAACACAAAAAATTCCCCATAGATTACTGCAAAGAAGTTTAAGAAAACGTTTTAGATTGGATAATACAAGACTGCGATTGTCGGATTTTTTAGCTTGTATGTATTTTTTAGCTATCTGTCACCGTTTGCAAGTTATTGAATTTTAAAATCAGTCAGTCCTTTTTGGGACACCCGGTATATATATATTAGACAACAAAAAATAATTACTTAAATGATAGAATCTAAAGTAAAGAGACATATAAATATTATCTTAGAATCCATGAAGTTACAAATATAAACTGGCGTTAAATCAAAATAAACGTATTTATTATTTATTCGACATTTTTACATTGCTTATAATTAATATTTTAGTAACTTACTCGCATGCATCTTGACATAAATCTGTGCATATTCTGTGTTCTTCAGATGAAGTCTCCATAGCTTTAATAAAGAAGAAAAAATTCTCACTTAAAGTATTACTGTAATATAACGAAATTAATCCTCTCCATTGTCAGGTTGAAACGAATTAAAGATACAAAAGAGGGTACGTTAAAAAATTTTAACACATAAGAAAAACACATAACACATAAGATAATACGTTAAATTGTTTCTGTAATACAACGAAATCAAAAATGGATAACGACATCGTGTAACTGCTAAATGTTTCTACATGCTCTGCATTTGAAAATAGAAAAGAAGCCTATATTTTCTCTTTCGAAATGTTTTAGAAAAAATTGCTAGTAGTTAGCTTAATACTGATTTTTACAATTCTCTATTTTACTATAATGAACAATGAAATAACAAATTACACTTAATTAAAATATATTCAATAAAAAATTTTAATTTCATGATATTTCGGTGATTATGCTAGCTCGCTAATATACAATGCATTATATACAAGTATTACAACGAAGATATGTTTGTTTTGAAGAGAAACTTTTCTCTGCTCCGCATAGTAACGAAGGACGCGCGATGCGCGCGCATCCTACTTTAGAATGCGACTTCGTTTTGTGGCTGGAACGAAGGAAAGAGATGTTTTGTTTTTAAAAGCATGATCGCTGTAATTTCTTTACAGTTTGTTGAAGAGGCTAAAAGCCTCCCTTTTTCGAAAAACCAGTACAAGTATTTCATAATACTTCTTGTGTAAATATGTATATAATCATGATCTGTAAATAGTCATTAAATATTTCAAAAAAAGAATTCACCAGCACCTCCTTCTTTGATTTGATGTACGACTGTCTTTGAAATTTTCTTCATGGTGCATCACGCCGGGAAAGAAAAAAAAGTATTTGTTACCTTTTTAATGTTAGAGGATAGTAAGTAATAAGAAGACGGCAAATGTAAGAAGTTATTCATATTTTATTTCGAAATGTCTGAGTTAGAAAAGATAAAAAAGAACCGAACAGTTTTGAGAACAGCAGTAACAAAGCTGATTAATAATATAGAAAATGTTATGAAGGATAGTCCTATAGATTTTGATAATTTAGAAGAATTATTTATTCAGTTAGATACTAAAGCAGAATTATTGAAGTCAGTTGACGAGAAAATTGAGCCCCTTTTAGAGTTTGACGACTATGAAACTGAAATAAATTCTGTTTACGATTACGCGGATAAAATATCAGTTGCAAAATTCCGGGTGAAGAAAAAATTAACTGAAAACAAAAAAATTGTTAATATTGATTTAAATAACAGTCAAGATTTAAAATCGAATGTGATTAATGATGAAAACTCAGTTGTTAAATTGCCAAAACTTAATAAACAAAAATTCTATGTCGACTGTACGCAATTTACTTCATTTTTAATACCTTTAAAAATACAATTCACGAAAATAAATCGCTTTCGAAAATAGAAAAATTTCATTATTTGAAGAGTTATTTATCTGGAGCTGCGGCTAATGCTGTAGAAGGTTTTGAAATATCAGAAGCTAATTATGACGCAGCATTGAAAGTTTTAGAAACACGGTATGGTAAAAAAGACGTGATAATTAATCATCACCTGAACAAGCTTCTTAATTTATCCCCTGTTTATAAGGCTAACGAAATTCAAAAATTGAAGAAATTGCACAGTGATATAGAAATAAATGTTCGATGTTTGTCCACATTAGGACTCGAACCAGCAAATTATGGCTCCATGCTTATCGCCGTAATTTTAAAATTAATACCGGCAGAGTTAGCTTTAGAATATAATAGACAAAATGTAGATAATTTAACACATTCAGATATACATAAATTATTAGATTTTCTGCACACTGAAATAAAAAGCAGAGAACACACATTTTTTTCGAGAATGAAAGCATTTGAAAATAATAAAACAAAAATCAAGAGTCAAACAACAAAATCTGAATTTTAAATCTACTTGTGAATTTATGAACATTTCGAATGATAAATCGACTTCAGATAGGCCGCTAACTCATTGCATTTTTTGCAACGATAGTAAAAATTCATCTGATTTGTGTGAGGCTGTTGATGTAGACACTAAAAGAAATTTGTTGAAATCTCAAGGAAGATGTTTCCTTTGCTTAGGCAGGAAACACGTTATCAAAAATTGTAAATCTAAAACTAGTTGCAAGAAGTGTTCAGTCAGACATAATCAAACGATATGTCTAAAATCTAAATTAATAAAAGAAGTAAACACACCCGAATTAAAAGGTAATGAAAGTGAAACTAGAGAAAAAGTAATTTCGGCTATTTCCTCTACAGAAAATAATAAAATTCTTCTACAAACTTGTTGTGTAAAAATAAAATCAAACGGAAAACAATCTCTAATTAGGTTACTTTTAGATTGTGGGAGCATGCGAACCTTTATATCTGAAGAAATAGCAAATAAATTGAATTTATTGGCAATAACAAAAGAAAAAATTGTCGGTTTTTACATTTGGAAATAAGAACCCCATTGAAAAAACCTTTGAAGTATTTAAACTAACTATTGAAAATAAAAATGTACCTAATTCGAAATTAGATATAGAAGCGCTAGTCACCAATCAAATATCAGCTACTGAAATCCCCCCACCTGAAATCAATGATTTGATGAAAAGTAAACAATTCGAAAATTTGACCCTTGCGGACACACCCACATCCAAAGAACCCATTACATTACTTATAGGGGCTGACTATTATTATAATATAGTTACTGGAAACATAAAACATTTGAATAAAAAATTAGTAGCTGTCGACACCATTTTTGGTTGGTGTCTACAGGGAAAAACAACTGACAGTTATACGCCCTTAGCATTTAATGTAATAGCAGAAAAAATTTTTATTTCTGAACAGATTGAAAAATTCTGGAATATCGAATCATCTGGCCTTTTTAATACTAAACAAGATTCATATTTTTCAGAAAGCAACGTTATGAAGCAGTTTGAGTCAGAAATTAAATACAATGATAAGCGATATGCAGTTAGGCTTCCGTGGAAGCTTGAAAGGGAATGTTTAAATGACAATCGGAAAATTGCAGAATATAGATTTTTTAAACTCAAACAAAGATTGATTAGAAACCCTGAATTATTTTTTGAGTATAAGGAGGTGTTAGCAGATTATTTGAAACAATGTATTATTGAGTTAGTTACAGATCCTGAAGAAAAACAAAATGTAACTTTTTATTTACCTCATCGAGAGATAATTAGAACTGATAGGACAACGAGCAGATTACGCATAGTTTTCGATGCCTCTGCTCATGACACAGGCTCACTGTCTTTGAATAATTGCCTGCATCTAGGTCCAAATTTGTATCCAGATATATTTGATGTTTTTTTACGGTTTAGATTTAATCCCATAGCTTTTACAACTGATATAAAACAAGCATTTCTACAAATAATTATAGATGAAAACGATCGTGATGTAACAAGATTTTTATTTTCACAAGATTTGTTTGATAATTCTAAACCCTTTGAAATTTATAGATTCACCAGAGTGTTATTTGGAATTAGTAGCAGTCCCTTTTTATTGGCTGCAACAATTAAACACCACTTGAAAAAATACACCGAAAAATATCCAGACACAGTAAAATTTTTAAATGAAAATATATATGTTGATGACGTTATAGGAAGTCATGAAAATATTGGTCAAGCCCTATCCACGAGTTTACAATGTATTGATATATTTGAAAATGCAAGTATGCATTTACACAAATGGCATACGAACTCTTTACCACTTAGTGAACTATGGAAAGAAAATGGCATAACTTCAGAAGTCAATTCTGAGGCTTTTGGAGAACAAAATCTCCCTTATAAAGTTTTAGGAATTGCTTGGAATAATTCCAAAGATTTACTTTATTTTGATGTTCGAGGTTTAGTTGGTTTCGTTTCAAAAAGAATTGACACCAAAAGATTTATTCTACAAGTTTTAGGCAAGATTTTTGATCCACTTGGATTCCTAGGACCATTTGCATTAAGACTAAAATGTATAATTCAACAAATTTGGAATTTGGGTCTAGATTGGGATGACACCTTACCCGAAGATTTACGCATACTTTGGAGTAGCTGGTGTAACGAACTCCCTCATTTGAAAAACTTTTCAGTACTCAGATACTATTTTTCTGACATCACCAATTGGCATTATTATGACCTACAATTGCATATTTTTGCCGATTCGAGCATGAAGGCTTATGGTACGGTTGCTTATTTACGTGTAGCAACAACCACCAAAAATGTTCGAACAGTATTTGTTGCTTCGAAAAACAGGGTTGCTCCACTGAAAACGCTTACCTTACCAAGGCTAGAATTGATGACCGCATTGTTGTCGGCCAAGCTAAGTAGTAACATTTTGAAAGCTCTAAAATTGAATGTACCGACTTATTACTGGAGGGATTCAAAAATATCCTATTTTTGGATAAAAGGATTCCCTAAAAAGTTTAAGCCCTTTGTCAGAAACAGAATTGAAGAGATCCATAAATTGACCTCACCTGATAACTGGTATCATTGTCCTGGTACTGCCAATCCAGCTGATATAGTTTCTCGAGGATCAAAAATCTCTAGGATAATCAATGATACAACTTGGTTACAGGGACCAGAATGGCTAAGTTTACCTGCTGAGTGTTGGCCAATATCAGAAAACAAAGAAATCGCTTACTCAGATGAATTAGAATACAAACAAAATCCTAACGATGTTTTTCAGAGCGAGTGCTTTGTCAAAAAACTCGAAAATCCCATAAACATTTCAAAATATAGTAATTTAGAGAAACTTTTGAGAATTACCGTTTGGGTAAAGAAATTCATTATGAAGCTGAAAAAATCAACTGAAGTGCAAGACGTAGTAACAACCGAAGAATTACTCGAAGCTGAAAATTTTTTGATACAATCTGAACAAAAACAATTTTATAAGGAAGAAATAGAATCTCTAAAAAATAGTAAATCAGTGGATAAGACGTCACCCTTATCAAATTTCATGCCCTTTATTGACAAATACGGGTTGATGAGATTGGGCGGAAGGCTCGAATTTTCTAACCTGTCCACAGAAGAGAAAAACCCAATAATTCTCCCCAAACATTCTTGGTTAACTACTCTAATAGTTCGTCAAGAACACGAGAAAATTATGCATGGAGGGACAGCCAGTACTTTGGCAAAAATTAGATCTCGTTTTTGGATACCTAAAAGTCGTCACTTGGTCAAGAGTGTTATCAAGAATTGTATAATATGTAAAAAAATATTTCTCCAAACCTGCAGACCAGATCACCGCCCCATTACCAAAAGACAGAGCTAGTGAAGCACCGCCATTCCCCAAAATTATTTATTCTGACAACGCGAAGACCTTCCAAAAGGCAAAAGGTGAACTCGAAATTTTATACAACATACTGACAGACAAAGTATTTTTAAATTTTATTACAAAAGAGAGAATTATATGGAAGAATATTATAGAAAGAGCAGCATGGTGCGGAGGTTTCTATGAGCGACTAGTAAAGTCAGTCAAAGACTGTTTGAGAAAAGTAATTGGTAGAGCACTCTTAAGTTATGATGAATTAGCGACTCTGTTGACAGAAGTGGAAACAGTTTTGAATACGCGACCTCTGACGTATGTATATAGCGACAGCGATGAACCAGAACCTCTTACTCCAATGCACTTTTTAAATTTTGGAAAAGAACTTTCATTTCCTATTAATTTTTTTGAAATAATTGAAGATTGTTCAAAGAGATCAACACTCCTGAAAACAAAAAAATATCAATCTTTATTATTGAAACAATTGTGGACTAAATGGAAAAAACAATATTTGATGGATTTGAAAACAGCCCATTCCTTGAAAAATCCTAATGCCCATACGCCACTGAAAGTGGGCGATATTGTTTTGATTCAAGATGACGCAAAAAATAAGTTTCTTTGGAAACTTGTTAAGATTCAGGCTGCCGTTTCTGGAAGAGATGGCAATATTCGTTCATACGAAATAAAAACAGCGAGTGGAATCTTAAAAAGATCCATTCAGCACTTGTATCCCTTTGAAATACAAAACGATTAACAAATGATTTTTTGCAGACTTTTTATAAACATTCATAAACTTTTATAGACATTTATTTAGTTTGTTTTTTCTGCATTTAGGACTCTAAATATTTTCTTTCTCTTTTTTAATTTTTAGTCTTATATATATATAGAATCTTTTTGAATTTTGATATAAGTAAGTATATGATTTAACCGCAAAATATATATATATATATATATATATATATATATGTGTGTGTGTTATTTAATTGTCATTATCTTTACTTTGTTTGAATTTAAAGTGTTTATTTAGAATTTATTGATATTTTGAATTTGACTAATTAAGTGATTAATTAGATATTGTTTGAATTCTTATATTTAGTATTTTGTATTCGAATTTTAAAAATTGTATTAGATTACTGAACCACTGATACGAAAAATCGAATTTTCATGATTTTATGAAGGAATTTTGATTTGTGAACTCCTTAAGAGTTCAGGTGGGGAGTGTGAAGAGAAACTTTTCTCTGCTCCCCATAGCAACGAAGGACGCGCGATGCGCGTGCATCCTACTTTAGAATGCGACTTCGTTTTGTGGTTGGAACGAAGGAAAGAGATGTTTTGTTTTTAAAAGCATGATCGCTGTACTTTCTTTACAGTTTGTTGAAGAGGCTAAGAGCCTCCCTTTTTCGAAAAACCAGTGCAAGTATTTGATAATACTTCTTGTGTAAATATGTATATAATCATGATCTGTAAATAGTCATTAAATATTTCAAGAAAAGAATTCACCAGCACCTCCTTCTTTGATTTGATGTACGACTGTCTTTGAAATTTTCTTCAGTTTATTTGCTTGCTTGTAGATGGTAATATGCTTTTAGAAGATCTGTGACAACCACTTCCAATTTTTATGTAATCGGCGCGCTGGCTAATTACCAACTACTTTTTTTGAAAATTATTATCAACCATTCTTAAATAGTTCCGTGTCGATAGGTACCTCGAGCGCCCCTTAATCCCCTTAATTACTCGCATTATAAAGTTTGTTTGTAACGGAAAATGCGATTTTCTCAAAAAAATATGCCACCTAGGATAATGCCCGTAATTTTTTAAATAAACTGCTACTGTCACTAATTGTTTCATAATTTTAGATAGAATAGATTCGGAAATAAGAGCAGGGAAAATCCTGCCCAATTTTGACGATATTTCTGAAAATTCAATTCCTACAATTAAAACCAATATATTTTTTAGTTTCATATTACCAGATCTTTCGATACTCCACACGATATATAAAAAAAAAATTCATTTTCAAATAACTTAATTAGACCCTTAAACAAATTACTACTACATCTAATTGTTTCATAATTTTAGTTACAATAAAGTTGGAAATAGAACGAGAGAAAAACCGTTTTCCAGTACACTGTTGACGATATCTCTGAAAAGAGAATTCCTAAAATTAAAACGAACTTATTTTTGAGTTTGGTGATACTAGTTGTTTCAAACGATACTTCACACGATATACAAAAAAATTTCTTTTTGAAGTAACTAAATTAGATGCTTAAATTTTTCCTAAAATTATTTGTGAATGGCTAATAATCTATAAATATGTGGTCAATAGCCTTTATAACACAGGGAAGCGTCCTTAACACTGGCAAGCCTACTTTTCCAGCCTCCATAATTTTTGAAAAAAATGGCTGTGACAGACGAGTGATGTTATAATGGTTCAGTTCATAATTTTTATTTCCACAAGCCTAAAAATGCAAAAAAAAAAAAATAAATAAATAAAAAATATGATACCGTTCTATACTCCAACATAGAACAAACACGGTTTATGTAGATAATACTACCCACAAGGGAGGGCAAGTCTGAAAAGGGCTCTAAAATTCAGTTTTCTTTACAAATAACGAGGCTAGAAATGTTGTAGTAGACAACACTTAGATGTAAATACATTACAAATAGTTTAAAATATTTTAAAATATTTTAAAACTATTTTTATATTCCATACATATTTTATAGAAATTGCAAGTTAGAAAGTTTTTTAGAATATGTTTTACTCTCATTTGATCCTTTTAAATTTCGAACATTTTAGACACTTCAGAGTTTTTATATCTTATAAGGAATTATAATGTTAAATTTCAAGTTTCTGAACCCTTCAGTATCAGAAAAATCGCAATTTGTTCTCCATGAAGTTAGTGGCGCCAGAATTAAGTTAATCCTATGTTTGAGCAGGGTCTGTCACCATCAATTGACCGCCATTACTTTCTAAATCTGTTTCGAAGTTCCAGAGAATATCCCTACAAACTTCAAACGTTGATTCTATATAAGAATATATTGATAATATTGTTTATTATTTGCCTAAAATAATTACAAAAATCCTATCAGTTTTATAAAAAGGGTTTCAACTTTCCCTATTGCCCTAAATAATTTACACATTTGTATCTCTGTATATCTTAATAATTCTGTGTGATCCTGTATAACATCAATAAGAAAAATCACATAGCGACTCTAAGTAACAATATCGTATCAATGAAATTTAACTTAAAAAAGTTAAATAGCGGCCATATTTAATTTTCGTCTATGTAATTAATGAATTAATTAATCGCGATTGAATTCTTCTAGATTGGATCAATCGTGCAATTTTTTTTAAAAAAAAGAGCTATAACATTTTTAATTTCAATCATGATAAATTGAACCAGGATTGAATTTCGGATGATTGAACATTTAATCGACTATTCAATCTATTAATGCCAAACCTGCTTCCGAGTATTATCCATAAATGTGGCAGTTTAGTTTTGAACATCCTTAACTGCAAAAATATTTTCGTAGAGTTTTTCAAGGTAGTTTGCGAGACTTAAAAATGAATCAATTTTTAATTCAAATCTTTGAAAAATAATCTTTCAAAAATAAATCTTTGTTTTTGTCTGCGCAACTTTTGTCTTAGGTTTTACAATTTTTACAATAATTTTTAACTACAAATTAAGAACAATTTTTAACTTCGACACTTTTCGATACATCTCTCTTTTCAATTACCTTAGCGTAACTTTTCCTAAACTGAGAGTTAACAGGGTAGCTATTAACATCCTTGTATCTTGACGGATGTTTTTCTCCGTGATTATAACATACTGGCAGTTTTATTTTCTACTATGTACGGATATTTCAGAGGACTTTCGTGTGATTTATGGAAATACCCGCAACACACGCAGCACAGATTTATATTACAATTTTCCGAAACAGGAGAAAACAGCTGACAATTCCAAGATGGAGCCGCTTTTCTCAGAATCTTATAATTTTCAATATCGATTCTAATTTTAAATCACGATTTAATTTCGAAAATCTTTTTAGAATTTCCATTTCGTGGCAAGTGAAGTAGGAAAGGATTGAACATTCTGCCACCATTGCGACTGTGCATTTGTGTTACTTTAGAAGTATTGAAGTCATCTTTGTTAAGTTCCGTTAGAATACTATCAGGGTTACTACTGTTGTAAAATCCACTAATAACCATGTAAGCGGTGCGTCTAAATCAGGTACGTTGTAGAACTGTTGTTCCTTTAAGTAAAGTGCGATTTTATTGCTAGTAGCGAAAGAATTTTGAATGACTTCAATCCATCGGCCCGAAGATTTCAACAAGCAAATCTGAGACTCAATCAGCTTCTAATTCAGTCGTAAAGCTAACAGTACCCTTAATTCCGAAAACCATAATCGGTTTCTGTACTTTCTCCTTACCATTCTTAGAATTTGATTTGGCATTTTGAACTTCCATAAACGGTATTATCAACATGAATCAAATTCGAGTTAGAGGCCGAACAAGTGGCGCCCTCTTTAGAATTTTCCCTAACATACTTCTAATCCACGTTCTCTCAATCACAGAGCAAAGGGGCTTCATTATCATCGTTTAATTCAGTTTCGAAGTTCGCCTCTTTACCAGACTATTGAAGCTTCTTAGAGTTTGGAAGAACAAAACCAATCCATTTTTGTCTTTGTCCTTATTTTTATTTTTAGTTTTTTTTTAGTTGCATTATCTCTTTCTTTAAGTAATTCCCGATACTTCTTTGATTGTGGTTTATAGTTAGCTAAATCCTCACAAGCGATCGGAGAAAATTTTTCTGCTTCATCAAAGTTTTTAAATTGATCAGTACCGACATCTGGGATACTCCAATAACTGTTATGTCTGATAAATTTAGCTAAATAATAATCCACTGGGATTAACTCGGTATTCACTTTAAATCTAAAAGGACCTAGATCGCCGCCTGAACAAGAAGTCATACTATATCTGGCCTTGGGTTCCTACATCCTTGCCGGTACCTCCTGTGAATTCTCCGGTCTCAGTAAAATGGCGCTCTGCTAGGTCACAACGGAGTTGCTGACACACACGTTGTTGTTTGAATGAACCTTTTGAATAGCAAAACTTGTCAAATGTCAGGATCATTGTGAAAAGGAAGATGATTCTTTGATTAGCCAGGCTCTTCGCAAAGAGCAGTATTTCTCTAATTGTTGTTAAAAGGTATTCAATATAATTTGTTCGTATTTATTAATTATTTGAAAAATTACATAAATATAAAACTCTTTACTTAAAAAAAATTTAAAATATTTACTTACATGGGTGAGTACAAATTGGGTAAACGTCGAGCTCCACATACATCATGGATTGTCCCACACAACCATAATTAAATACATTTTTCTTAGTTTTACACTGATTGATGCAGTCCTAAATGTTTAATGAAGTAAAAATGGAAATCATGAGAACTAAGGAAATGCTATAATTTAAAAAAAAGTACTTCATGTAATATAAAATTTTAGGAAGAAGGGGACCTGTTCCATAATTCATTTGCACTATAAAAGCTCATATGTACGTATTTTGTTTCAACATTATCACCATCCTGGCTAAATTAAAATTTTAATATCTGAGCAATTTTGATTGGGTTTGAAGAATAATCATTAAAATTAAAAAATAATAATAATAATCAGGTGATAGGAGTGCGTTTTACATTTTTGTCTTTTAAAGCAAATGGTCAAGGGAAAAAATCACGTGTATTGTCTAATTGTAGAAATTGTAAAATCTAATTTGTAAGATGAAAATATTGTTCTGATATTTAAAACGCTTTCAATCATTTCAAAATTAAAACAAGTAAGAAAAAATCATGCGTCAAACATATTTTATGAAACACTTTCTTACACTCTCAGAAAAATGTAACAAAATTGCGCCGTTTAATAAGTTAGAATATTATGTCTAATTCAACCATACTGAAATGCATAACACATTTGTAAACCCAATTTCAGCAATTTCCATCCACAATCGGAAAATTATCCAAATTTTTTGAGCAGCCCTGTATATGATAGATAGATTTGAATATATTAACTACATGCATGCCAAAATTTACTTCATTTAAGAAATACATATACCTCAGTTGAAAATTCCCTTCCGCAATTTCTGCGAATAAGGAGAATGGAACGCGAATTCTTTTGTGCAGCTTCGTACATGAGGTTTCGAATTTATATACAACGAGTAACTTGCAAAAAATTTGTTTAATTTAAAAGCGCATACCGATTTCTAAAACGCATTTCCAGTAATTATTCCTTAAAGATAGTACTGTAACCGCTTTCTTTTGTGTGTCCCTGTAAATGAACGACAAATGCTATGAATGCCTTATTCTATTGTAATCGTCTTGTACTGAAATTCATTGATTTATATCTGTTTCAATACATTTGAAATAATCTCATTTATTAAATCTGCAAACGATTTTTCATCATATACCGTAATGTTATGAAATTATTTTGAGTGCCCCTGTAAATGAACTATTAATCTCACACCTCATATACAATACCAAACATGCTTGGGTGACACTAAATAAAATTTACCAATTCGTTGAAAATTCGAGTGTATTTACGGGAGTTAGAACGTGGACAGACGGACAGACAAACCGAATGCATAACACCATTCAAAATTGTTGGGAAGTGTTAAAAGTTATGTAAAATCCTTCAAAATTCAAAAAATATAATAGCTAGCATAGATTAGTTAAGTTTGTATTGATTTCCAGACACGTAGTGTAAATAATGTATTGTAATAATGGTTTTATTTTGTGTGTGAAAGGACACGATCTCTTCTTAAAGGCCTTTCTGATGAAACTCCCATTCAGAAAGAAGTTACAGACAACTGTCGCAAGAACAGTCTAGATTTTCTTAAAAATATGTTTTTAGCGTAATTATTTAATCTATATTTAAACCTTTTTAAGATACGTTCGTAATTATATAAATACGTAACACCTAAAGCCGCGCATATAACAACGCATAAAGTACCCAACCGAATGGTTTGAAATTTAATAAGTACTCATTACAAAATTAAGAGAAATTTTCAGATTTAGTTGATTATCTCCAGAAGTACTGGACAGATATTATTCAAATTAGGTATTTGCATAGGGTGATATAATGCAAAGAAAAACGTTCAACAGTTATAATACACACGCATGATTGCGCATAAGACTCATCAGTGTCAGAATGTACAGAACAGAGCTTATAATATTGAACCAAAAATAGGTTAATAGGGGATGAGGTCTCCTCTTTCATTTATACAGCTCTCACAATGTGAATTCGTACAGGAAATCCGTCAGTTTATGAGTCCCAATATCAGTTAATTTCACACCTCTAGCAACACAGTTTTCAGGCAATGGGTGGTTCTGGGAGGTGGAAATCCAGTTAAAATTGTGCAGGTCAGAGCGTTTCCAGACTTGCTCTAAACGGTTTAGGTCTGAAGACCTGGCTGGTAATCCATCAAGCGAATATCTACACTTTTCGGAAATTCGTTGAATAGATGAGCTGTAAATAGTTGTGCGTTGTAGTCCATTAAAATGAAATCAGGGCCAACGGCATAACTGAAACGCAAACATAGGGTACCATGATATCACCCCCAAACCTCACACCAGTCATAGAACTTATACCAAGTGCTTGGAAGTGTGTGCGTTCATTCAATATGAAACCTTCCCAGATCATAAATCCTCCGCTGCCATAGTGGTCTCTTTTCCGGACGTTAGAAGGCAGTTTGCGGATCTCTATTTTTTCTCCAGGTAAAAGTATATGGGGCATTCTCAGAATCTTTTGACTTTTGGGGAAAAAATCTGGCGAAATTAAACTTGCTAAAATTACATTTCAATTTGATAGACGAATGCTCTAATGATTCAAAATAAAGGAAAAATGGTCAGCAGCGACATTTTTTTTTTATTTAACTGAGGTTTATGTTAAACTTATGTTATGAAAAATTAAACTTTGCGAGTTTAATTTTCTTAACATTTTACCACTAAAACGTTTTATTTTCTTCGAAATTTTACTTATAATGAATTTGCATAGTACCTACAGGACATTAAAATAAGAAATCATAACAATGTAATATTTTTATTCCAATTGTATAAAATTGTCTTTAAGGGGTATTAAAGAAGGGACGGTAAGGTAAAAAAGTGAGACGGTATAGGAAAAAACTGACTAAATGGGAAAAAAGGACGGTAAGGATGGAACGGTAAGGAAAATTACCACCTATTTTAGGCAAATCATTTTAAGTCTAAATGATAGCCACAGTGTTCATTGATTTTTAGAAACAGTTGTTAACATTGGATTAATTTTTTTTTATTTACCTCGAAAAGGGCAGGAATAAACCTTGGGGATGGTAAGACTGACAATAAAGCCACGATCTTGAAATTGATATTTAAATGCTGATTTAAATTCTGCAGTAAATTTCCTGTAAAAGAATTTTAGACATTCTTTCTCTAGCGTACTTCTGCGTGAGAAAAAAGTTGAAAAAATTCTGTGGCTGCATCTGAAGTGATTTTCTGTATAAATTTAGCAAGAGGGACGGTAAGGATGAAAAACCCAGGGACAGAGTTAAAAAAATAATATCAACCGTAAACATGTGTGCAGGTTAATTGTATGTTACATATTTATATAAAATAATTGTCCCAGCTTCGGAAAACGTTACATGGAATTACTTTTATTGAAACAATTTTATACGGACAGCTCCAAACTTAAAAATCAGCATCAGGGACAAAGGACGGTATAAGAGTTTCCCTGGTATTTGGACCCCCAACATCGTCCAAAACTTATTTATCACGTTAATATTGTTATGCAATCATGCAATGGGATGTTCCCCAGTATATGAAACAAAAAAAACACAAAAAGTGTATTAAAATAAAAATTATTATTCAGGGACATGAAAGGCAAAAGATTGTGAGAATGCCCCATATCCAGAATTGGTGATTAGGCTGAACCAGAACTCATCAGTGTATATAACGTTCTCTTTGATCCCTGGTTCAAAGTCGATGATCTCTGCACCATGCCAAAGGGATATTCTGTGTGCAGAAGTGGTCGGAATGCAAACAGCAGGTCTTATTCCAAACAGCACTCTGTCATATAGCATTCGGGAAACAGTATCCCTTGAAACTCGACTTTCTTTGGCCGTATAAAGCTATGAGAGATCTGAGAAGCTGTCACACCCTTGTTACCCCTCGCTTTAATGGACAAATAGTGACCTTCATTGGCCATTGTGGGTCTTGTACAACCTTGCCCAGGATTTCTCTATATGGATCCAGCATTTTAAAACTTTTTACATGCGATGAATATGACGCTGAGAATATTGAAGTCTCTAAGAGTGTACGCTCAAGAATGCCCTGTTCATTGTCTTCCCGCGATTTTCCACCTCACTCCGTCATCGAAATGCTCGAGGTTACTCAGTTTTATAGTTGGCTTTTGACTGTCACGAAATTTTGCCAGAAAACACCAAGATATTCGTAGAGGTGTGAGAGAAAAATCCCTAAAACGCGAAACAAAACGCGAACATTGCAACGGTCACTTATAATGCCTGTTTCTATACTCTCTCCACACATACACACTTGTACGCTTACGTAGGGGACTCTAAAAATGCATCTTTGTTTTGGAGCAATGGTTTAACCTTTCGTGCAGTACTTTGCATGAAATTAAACAAAATGTGCAAAGTCCCTTAATTTTGAACATGGGTGCAGGAAATCGTTGTAGAATTTTGCCGAGTCATTTCAACTTTTATGAAAATCGCATCAAAACTTAAATGATATTAATAAAAGTTTTCTTCATTCTATTAAATCCTATCATGCGTAATTAATTCAATAATATCCCAGGGTAGTTAATTATTCTACATTGCCATGGTGATTACTTCCTATATAAGATGGCATCATATCATTTCCATATAACTGAATTTAATATATATAATCGAAATGAATTTTGCATTGATGCATTTTTGCATAAGAGTGCAACCAGCTACTGCACCAAGATCTGAATATTTATAAAACCAGTCATATTACGAACTCACCTCATTTGCTACGTATAAAATACAATATCGGACTTTTTTAAGTACACTAACAGTCTATAGGGAATATTACCAAACAAATGTGAACCAATATTAAGTTATAAACATCGTGGTGACATAATGAAGCACTATTATCACAGATGTAACGTCTCCAGTTTCAAAACGAGAAGTCTAGAGTCCAAATCCAACCCAACCCAGTTTCTCAGAAATTTATAAAAATTACTCTTTGGATGTTTTTTATTTAGTTACTGATCATGTACACAACAATATCGAAAGTGCAAAAGGTTTAGGAATGCCGATGATGTAAACATGATAAAATCTTACAAAGCATACATAATAAATAAAATTAAAGAGGACAGGCAAATTGTATTTGTAGCGTATTCGAGCAGGTTTGGGAGAAGAAAAATAAATACGGAAATACCAGTCGGAAGAAATCAGAATAGATTAGATGGAACTGGTTGAAGCACGTATTAAGCTGGCCGACATAGAAAGATTAGTCGAAGAGTTAAAGTCTGTCCAAGCACGGAAAAAGAAATAGAAGATGAACTTCTGTTTATAAAAGGAAAAAAATTAAAACCGTGCGCAATCTGCCAAAACAAGAAGATAATATTAATCTTCTCCTCGCAAATAAAAATGAAGAACCCAAAAGCGAAGTGTTAATCAAAAAAGAAATCATAGTTAATATAAAAAAAATCATAGAAGGTTTCCACAGCCTGATGGAACTGGTGGACTAAATAAATGAAGAAAGAGAAAACTGGAAAACAGAATGCATTGAACACCGAAATTTTGTAGAAGGAAACAAAAAGCAAACAGACATTCTATCACAGTTAAAGGAAACCATGACTCGCATATTGGGGTCAACATGGAGCGTTCCTGAAATCCGAGTTAAAAGAATAGAAGCAATACAAACAAAATATCAAAAAATAGACATGAGGAGAAGGAACGCGAAAAGGTGTTTAGTTATGGACAAGTGGCACAATTCCCACCTCTGCCAACAGAAAAGCCAACCCTAATACTGAGCCCGAAGACTGATGAAATTCAAGTCTAAAAGTTAAGGAATGTTTTAATAGTGAAGTGGATAAAAGAAAATTACCAACAGCAGAATGTATTCCTGCAAGATCTGGCAAATTTCTAATAACCTGTAATAATGATGAAGAACTCGCACAAATAAGAAGTAGCCTCCAAACGAGTGAAAAACTCAATCCCGTGATAAAAATAATAGAGAAACCACCGAAGATGCTCGGGTGATAGTATTTGGGACGCCTGAAAGCCCGATGAAGTGAGAAAAGAAAATACACCAGAAAACCGAGACAAACAAAAAGAAAACGATGAAGCAATTCAAAACTATGAAGAAAGCATCATAATCCCAGCTCTTAATAAATGTCTAAGAAAGGATGATGTCTCCTTCAAGCTGCTGAAAGTGATGAAAGGAAGAACCGGAGAAGAAACTTCACATATATTTCTCCAAATGCATGTAAGGGATCCATTGCAACTGCAATCGCTGAAACCGTGTTTTGCTTTTAACAGATGTACAGTAAAGACATATATTTTAATACCACGTTACTTCAACTGTCAAAAACTGGAAGACGTATCAAGAAACTATAAAAATTAACTAACCTGTTTTCATTGCTCTGAGAATCATCATGTAAACGAATATACAGCGAAGAAACCAAACTGTATCAAATGCTTACAGTAAAACAGATGTAGAGAAGTTCGAGGAAAGGACATTCCAATAAACCACACATGTTCCGGTGGACGCTGCCCGACATATAGTAAACAACAACGAGAAACAGTAGCACAAAGGTCACTAAGATTATGTAAAATTCCGTCTAATACAATGTAACCTACAGAACACTATGTCCAACATGGCAGCATTTATCCGTTTCATAATTCGCGAAAAGTTCTCACTTGCATGCGTCCACGATGCCTATTTCTTTAACAAACGCGCATCTTCTCTCTCAATTAATATCCCCTGTTACAGCTATAGCTTCAACAACAACCGCATAATAACTTTGGATCAAAATTTAAAGCACTGTATCTCGCCGAAAAGCGATCATTCCATCTTTCTAAACATAGAACTAGAAAATTTTACTCTGAGCATAGGCAACCTGTATAGCACTTCTTGCAGATTTTGAGATGGACGTACAAGACTGGCTGGGCTCACCAGGGCAGAGTGACTACCCGCTAGTTCTAAGCGACTTCATTGCACATGACCAGCTCCAGCCTATACTCGTGACGATGACATAGGGCGGCTTCTCGTAGATTCTTTATTAGCTAATAACTTCATTGTCTTAAACTAACCATCCTGTATACCACGCTACAAGTCCGGCTAAAAGGATGCGCGTCCTGATCTGTCAATTTATATCCAACCACTATTCAGCTACTTTTGAGGATATGTCTTCCCTGAGCGTTTCGGTGACCATCAGCCTATCATAACAGATCCTTTTCTTCCAATCCCGACTCTTCCGAAGCGTTGCTTTAGAACAAAAAAATGTCCCATTCAACAAATTTGTTGCCATGGTTGAAAGCTCATGATACTTAAATTCAGTAATTTTTTCTTCAACTCACATAAAAACTTTAATCAGACCTACAAGTCTTTTCAAAAAATTATTCAAAATAGTGCAAATCCATCGTTTAAATTAAAACTGCCATTCAGACAAATTAAATTTTCCTGGTGGTCATCGGACCTTCTTTCTCAAAGAAATAATGTAAAAGTACTTTATGACAGAGTCAAGAAGACGAATATAGATTCGGTTGAATATCAAATTACAAAAGAGAGGGTGCCAAATATCAGACATTCATTCAAAGAGTGAAGAAAGACCCCTGGGTGAACTTTTGTATAAAACAAAGAGAACTATCTGGGAAATCTAAAAAACTTTCAAGACAGTCAGATTAGCTATCTGCCGGTGTCGTCATTCCAAGCTTCCAAGGCCTCTTCCCTATTTACACTGACAGAAAAAAATTTTGGTGCATCACCGGGATCACCAGCTCAGCCAAATAGGGCAACCTCACCCTCACAACAAATTCACGCAGACCAAACTAACTTTACAATAACAGAACTGCGGAATGCAAGCTACAGCTTTAATCAAAACAAAACTCCAGGCCCCAATGGAATAGACGATTGGATTATCAGATCTCTTTTTTCTAAAATCCCCTTAACTCTTCTTGACATGTATAACAGTGCGCTTCGATAAACTATTTCCAGGAGGCCAGGAAGGTGGTCGAGCTCGTCTACATCAGGAAGGAAGGTAGGCCAGCAAATGAACACACCTCTTACAGACCAATTGCACTACTTCCGATATTTGGTAAAATCTATGAAAAAATGTTTTTAAGACGAATTAATCATGCACTAACTCAAAGTAGAGCATTAACAGGACTACAACATGGTTTTACTCAATTAAAATCAACAGAAACAGCACTACAACAGGCATGATATTAAATAGATATTAAAAAATCTAATAAAAACTATACATCTTTTATTTCGCTGGATTTTATGGGGGATTTTGATAATATCCCATGGGATGTAGCACTACATGTACTACACCAATTAAAATTATGACTGGAGCTAATTAATGTAATTGCCTCCTTCCTGTCTGGTAAACGGGCTCTGGTGGACTGGTTATTGCCAGATCTTTTGCATTTTCTCTGAAGGAGTTGCCCTCAGGGCTGCTGTCTGAGGCCATTTTTATGGTTGACTCTTCTGAAGACTCAACTGAAAACATTCCTGTTTGAGTTCTGTGCTATAGTCGCATATGCGGGCGATGTTTTACTTATAGTCTGGGGACCAACAAGAGCGTTACTTGAACAACCAGGAAACAGAGTGCTAGACTTTATTCAAAATTGGGCGAAAATTCATAAAATAATAATTTCTTTCGACAAATCGTGTTCTATAATATTTGTTAAACCGAAAATTGTTCAACGGTGCGCACTTTTTAAACTACATGGTAAAAATATAAAGTCAGAAAAAAAAAATAGCTTGGAATCAAAATTGATCAACACCTCTCATTCTTACCACATATCGCATCAAAGCGTCAGGAGGGAATAAAAATTACTCAAAATTTATACAAATTCTCCTCATTTTTCAGGTCGTATTCCATCATACTTTTTAAAAATCTGGTACTAATTCATCGTACAGCAGCAACTGGCCAGAGCATGTGCAGTCTGGTTTCCCGATTATGCGGAAGTCTCACGGAGTTCGCTATAATCTTGCGTCTCAGAGATAGGCAGTGGCTCCAGAGCCTATAGGAACACTTCTAATTCAGCTCTTCAGGTCCTCATGGGTCTCCCTCCATTGGACTTTCAATTACAGCCGAGGCTGAGTTCGCTTGGACCGCTCGCCTGGGTGTTTCTATTGATTCCTATTTTGCCCTAATGTATTGAACAAAATGTTCAAAGTTCAGATATCTTCACTTTCAAACGGAATTAGTATTTGTCCATAAAAAGACTTTAAGTGTTCAACACACATCTTTACAGACGGGTCTAAAACGGAGGTAGAAACTGCGCAGCTTTTTTTGTCTATAGGCTAGGTCCACACTTATTTTCCAGGGCCACTAGGCTTGTTCCGGGGAACTCTGTCTTCCAGGCGGAGCTCTTTGCTGTTAAGAAGGCAATTTGTCGAGCAGAAGTGGACCCTGACTCACTTTACTAAATTTCATCAGACATTTTTCAGGTCTAATGGCCCTTTCAAAATTTGATAATAATAATCACCTAGTTCTGGACATAACCTTACACATTCAGAAAAATCTTTCTTTTTTATTTGGGTTAGAGGGCATTCTGGTATAACAGGTAACGAATTGGCCAATCGGCTGGAGTGGTCGGCAGTCGATGATTTTAATTTACCACTAACATTTCTTCCACCCCCACAATCAACATTGAAATTAGAACGCAAAAAACAAATGCTACACCGCTGGATACAACGTTGGTCTACAGTGTAGATGAGTCAGTACACACGTGGTATCATATCAGAAGTCACACAAAACATTTTCATAAGAAAGAGAAATCTGCTATCTGCAACTATTTCTCACTAATAATGGACCCTTCCAACAACACTTATATACAATTAATAAACGAGACTCACCTCGTTGCATATGTGGATCCTTATCAACATCATTACACTTTATTTTACATTGCACGCTAACGTCCCTCTACCACGTTAAAAAGCCACAACAGGTGACACTACCCGACTGGCTAACTTACCTACTTGACCTTCCAGTTCTGCAACGTATCGCAGATTGTATGGAATTTTCAGAAGCCAGCGAATTTATTTTTAACAATCCCCTCCCTTTCTGAGCTAGTTGAGTCAACTCATTTCTCTCAGCTCCCATTTCAGACAGAAGCCATAATGTAAATATTTGTCTTGTTTCTTTTGGTTTGTTTTATTTAGTAATTTAGTATTTTCATTATAATTATCGGAATATGTATTTCATGTAATATTTTACAACTCTAATATTGAAATATTATATCTTGTAATTGTTTATGCATGCATAGAACATAGAACAATTCCTGTCAAAGGATGTACAATGTATGACAATGTATGACACTTCTTATGAGTTTCAGTGTCAAAGTTAGGAAACTGAATTTATTTTTCTTTATGTTATTAACTGTTGTAAAATATTATAAAAGCTAGTAATTGATAATTCATCTTACCATATGCAGTGGATTTTAGACTCCCCATTCAGAATTACACTTCTAAAGCGAATGGTGGGTTCCCGGGGTGGTCATCTCGACAGCCTGAAGATCTGAAACCAAATTCCTTGTAACATATTCGCGGTTTCTTCGAGCCGACAATGACAGAAAACTCTCTTCAAATGCAGTTGTTGCTCTTGGTCTCTCTTTACCAGGCTGTCTATCAACGTATACATTGCTTAATAAGCTACCCCAAGCTCTTGATCTGATACTTTGAGGGATATTCAAATATGGGCAAAATTTAATTTGTGTTTGACCTCCTTCGAATCTACTAATTATTCGCTACTTTTTACCTTCACTTACATGATGCCTTTGAGCAATAACTAATGAACACTGATCACTTTCAGACATCACATTCTTTTTAAACAACACTACAGACCATAATTTCAACATGCGTTTTTTGCGCACCACGTTGTTAATCACCGAATTTGCATATTTCCGGCGTTAGAAGTACAATTTTGTGTTCAATTGTATTTAAACCATACATGGTGTGTTCACAAAGTTTCAAGACTGGTCTGATAATTAAACATTTATTAAACATTTTTGTACCGCGAACTAAAATTCTTTGAAATATGACCCTTGAGCATCAACATACCGCTACCAGCGCTTTTTCCATTGTTCATAGGCCCCATAGAAGTCTTCGCACTAAAGGCTGTTAAGGGACTTCATCGAAGCTGCCTGGATTGTTGGAATCATGTCGAATCGCTTCCCTTTCAGATCTTTCTTGACCCGGGGGAAAAAAATAAGTTGCTGGGATGAAGATCGGGGTTGTAATGGGCTTGAAGCAGCATTGCCACGTTAAATATAGCCAAAACTGATGGAGCACTCCAGAGAAAAACTGACCTGACCCGTCGCGTCCGCTCAGATATCAGATACGATTGGATTGTTCCCCACTACAATGCAACCTCTCACACGTGGCTCGCCGCCGCCGAAGTTTTGGCTATCTAACGTGGCAATACTGCCGCAAACCACCTACAGGCCCGACCTCGCTCCCAGGAGGTTCCCCCGGATCAAAAAAGACCTGAAAGTGAAGTGATTTGTCAGGATTTCAGTGATCCAGGCAGCTTCGACGAAGTCCCTTAACAGCCTTTCGTGCGAAGAGTTCTATGGGGCCTATGAACAATGGAAAAAACCATGGCAGCGGTGTGTTGAAGCCCAAGGGTCATATTTCGAAGAATTTTATTTCGCGGTACAAAAATGTTTAACAAATTTTGAATTATCAGACCAGTCTTGAAACTTTGTGAACACACCATGTAAATAATTGTAGAATTGGGTATTGGTTGCAACATTAACTTAGTGAGAATATTATTTCTCGTTATCCTTAAATTTTGATGACCAGTGAAAAAACGATTTTTTTCGAACGAAAAATTTTTGTTTCCTTTCCACTTGATGTCATTATCATTCACCTGTGAAAAATTTAATTTTTGTAAATTTAGGAGACGAGTTATTAATAAAACTTTTATTTCTACTTTAAATTCTTAAAATTCTTAACACGGTAGATGTTTCAAAACATACGTTTGAGTTCTCAAAATAATTTGATTATTGAGCTGTTAAGATTTCAGCGCTTTTACGTATTTTTCGGAATTATCATTAAAAATGAAATCTCACATCTTTTGAGAGAGGTCCATATCCTCCATTTTTCTTCCATTCGGTCAAATAATCCATGCAGTTAGAGGCGTATGGCGGAGGTAGTCTCTCTGTTCTCTCCTAAAATAAAAGATCAAATAAATTAAAACAAGAACGAAAACTTATTCGTCTACCAAAGGTTATTAAATATTTCCAACATTTCAAGGACATCGTAATGACACTTCAAATTTTTTAAAAAGTAGAAAGAATACACTAAATGGCCAAAGGTGCGATTTTACACGTTTTCTTAAATATCTAGAAAAATACGAGAGAAATTATCTTGAAACTTCAGGTGTGTAAATAAAATATTACAGGTCATATATTTCAGTGAAGATTTTTTCCCGAAGCCCCATAGGGGACAGTCAAAAAATTGAAAAATAACGAATATCTTTTGCATAACCCTGTAAAAACTAACGTGGCAAAAGCATTCAACTCAATAGATTATGATTAAGTGTCTTATTGCAATAAACTGTTTTCATTTTTATGAGAATAGCATGTATATTCGTAGAGAAATTAAAGTTTTTATAAAAATAATCCCGAATTTTGCCAAGTTCTTTGCTTATAATTTGTAGAGTTCTTAATATAAAAAAAAGTTATTTTCAGTAGATATGGCAAATAACATTGTACACAACACCCTGCAATCAGAATTAAAAAATAATAAAAATTGGATGACAAATGAGCAGGTTTACTAAAGAATGTTTCACAGCGTATGCGTGAAGGCAATCAAACTATAATGTGCATAATGTATTAGCTTATTGTATTGAAAAACGTTTGTGAAATTTTCAAAAACATAGCTTAAAAATTCTGAACATTATCGTCGATAGAATAAGCTCAAAATCCGTTGTTCCCATAATGAAGCAAAAAGATGAGGGGCTGTATTAAAATACAGTAGTACGTGCAATATTGTGTATGCTATATTGGCACTAATTAATGGATATATGTATGTTGATATATGGATGTGTGTTGATTGTGTTTTATGTGAGCGACTTAGAAAACTCAAAATCCATTTGCAGTCTAGATTTAGGCAATTACTATCCATATCAGGAAATCTGATAGAATTCCTTTGAACATGACTGTGCATATTGATCCTTATATAAACTACATATTGTGATAAAATGTATCTTATTTACAGAAAGAAATGATGAATATTAAAATTCTCTTTTGAAAATTTCACTCAATAGACATAAATAGACTTTGATAATTTTATGTTGCCCCGTATATTGTCTATATTTTTTAACACCTCTTACATTAAATTTTAAAAAAATCAGGTAAAAACGCTTAAGGAGATCGGGAAAGCCCTATCTCCGCCACGTTAAATTCAAGGAAGAGAAAGGAAACATTATCGTTAAAAATTTCTTGGTTCCTTAAACGGATTTCCAAAGATTCACGAATTACAGGTTTAAATGGAACAACTTGCTTCGAAATAATCTTAGCTTGGTCGAAGTCAATAAATGAAATAAGTTCCTTTCAGAAATACTTTGAGAGGGCTGTAGAAAATTTATTAAATTTCACATCATTTTTGTGCTCTTTTAATCTTCCAAACAATCGACGTTTATCCATACCAATATATGAGGATATTATGCAATTTTTAAACTTAAAGAGGATTTCCTAATTCCCCAGAGAAAGATGTATATGGAATTGAATTTATTTTCTTACTCACAAAATTAAATAAAGTCGTCCAATTAGATAATGTTATTTGAATGTTTTATTTCATGAGAATCTTTTTAATCTTTCAAATATGATAGGAACGTATGTAATCTTACTGTAAACTTTATTTAATTTGGGGGGGGGGGGGATTAAGCGAAACTTTATATTTATGAATCAATTTAAGGATAAGATTTAAAATATAATCATGTCGCTAAACAATATTAACGATGAAATTAAGTTTATCATCTAAAAACTCTTCCGAACAAACTAGAAAGGCAAACTGAATACACAATCTAAATGCTCCCAACTTATAATTCCTTGGGCCCTGCGCTGTAATAGGGATATAGATGGAACAATGTCCTCATATATTCGTGTAACTAAACGTCGATTTTTTGAAAGATTAAAAGAGAACAAAAATGAATTGAAGTTTAATAAATTTTCTACGCCCTTCTCAAGGAATTTCCTTAAGGGACTTATTTTCTTTATTGACTTTGATCAAGATAAGATTATTTCGAAGCAATTTGTTCCGTTAAAGCTGTAATTCCTAAATCGTTGGAAATCTGTTTAAGGAACCAAGACATTTGTAACGACAATGTTTCTTTTCTCATTCCGGAAATCTGGCTTTGTATCTTGAATTAATTAATATCCCAGTTACAATGGCAACTCCATGGAGTTATAAGATGACAGCATTTAGATCGTTCATTCAGCGTGCCTTTCTGGTTTGTTCGGAAGAGTTTTTGGATGATGAACCAAATTTCATCGTTAATATTGGTTTGCGACATGGTTATAATTTAACTATTGTCCTTAAATTGATTGATAAATATAAAATTTCTGTTAATCACTCCCCCAAAATTAAATCAAGTTTACAGAAAGATTCCATACGTTCTTATCATATTTGAAATATTAAAATTATAATTCGACGACGAATTATAAGTCCTCGAATTATATCTAATTCGACGACTTTATTTAATGTAGTGAGTAAGAAAATAAATCCAATTCCACATACAACTTTCTCCGAGGCTTATGAAATCCTCTTTAAGTTTACAAATTGCACAATATCCTCATATATTGGTATGGATAAACGTCGATTTTTTGGAAGGTTAAAAGAGCACAAAAATGATTTGAAGTTTAATAAATTTTCTACAGCCCTCTCAAGGTATTTCTGTAAGGGAATTATTTCATTTATTGATTTCGACCAAGCTAAGATTATTTCGAAGCAAGTTGTTCCGTTTAAAGCTGTGATTCGTGAATCTTTGGAAATTCGTTTAAGGAACAAATACATTTGTAACGATAATGTTTCCATTCTCATTCCGGAAATTTGGATTTGTATCTTGAATTAAAAGGATTTATGATGTTTCCGTTGTTTGGTTTTTCCCAGTATGAATTTAATTATTAAAGATGTAGCATATTAATTGTTTCCTGTCGATTCATATTTTAGAAAAAGTTTCCTCCTGATGATGGTTTTAAAGATTAAACCGAAAGCATTCAGATTTATTTTATTCTCGTGTTTATTTTATATCAACTTTTAATTTATTAATAAAATGTACGTTGGATAGCAGCATCTATTTTGTTTAGTATTACATATTACAACGAACAGTCCTTAATTATTCTACTGAAATGTTTTACAAAAAGTCCCTGAACCTCGGGGCTCTAAAGAACATGTTTGATTTAATATTTTTTAGCAAACATTTAGTCACGGGGACAGTTATGAGGCCAACAACAAATTTAATAATAAAATAACGTTTGCTGTCACCCATGTAACAGAAAATGTTCACAATGACCTGTCATTATAGCAAATGACTACATGGATCCTGTTTAACGTTTGTGTGTCTTTCTGTAAGCGTATCACGCATATTCGTGATGGTGTTAACATTTCATTGAAAATTTCAAAAATTTCTTGTTTATAAGTTACAGAGTTTTTACTCAAATTTTGCACCCCTTTCCGAAAATATGAAAAAGAACAGTAGAAACAGTTTACTGAATTTAAAATATAAGTATGTTCTTGCTGAGATACGGGAAATTGTATGATATAATTTTTAACTGCGATTGTATGAAAGATTCCAAAACTTTTACAATAGCTACAATATTTTTAAAAATACAGGTGAAGGTTTTAGTATAGTCAGAAACATCCCTTAAATTGTCCGTCCATTTATCTGAACTTTCTCTTATTCGAACTAGGGTCGGTTCCGACTTGTTCGCATAATCGGCTCTCTACTGTATAAGATTAAAACGTAAAAAGTGTGACTTTTGGTAACTCTGGGCATATAGACAACTTACTACTTTATTTTATATTAATTTATTTTTTCAATAATTGGTTCTTATAATATTCACTTCAATCTAGATGAAACAAATAATGATATCGATTAAATTAGAATAACATTAAAGACCGTATTTTTAATAATATTAAAAGTGTTGAGAAAATTTCATTTCAATTCTTTTAAAATAATTGTATTGAAAATGACTTTTATTCCCTGTCATGAGATGGATTTCTGAACTCACAAAAGAGCTCAAAAATTTTTTAAACAATACGGAGTGTTTCAAAATTATATTTCAGAAATATAAAGGCAGGTAGAGTGGCCCTTAGTAAGCATATTTCGTATAGGAATATAAGTGCGGAAACGCAGCGTTTAGGCGGCAGATTGCACTGTTACATTCAATGGATAAAAGCATTTCGCTGGCTTGAATCGTCATTATCCGCACAAATTTTGAGCCACATGCGTCGTTACACCAATGCGGAACAGCTACGACATACATTTCGGCATACTTTTCAAGTGTCGGCTACGACATACATTTCATGTATGAGGTTGCGCAAGAAAATGGGGTGGCTGTTCAAAGAATGTATATTAGTGTGGGTCGAAAAAACCGAAATATTTACAATCGAAATGTAATAGAGCGGAAAAGTTGCCTTTTGTAATAAAGAATAAATTTGTAAAATATTATACCGATCGGTTAATATCTTTTACCGCCGCAAGGGAGCCAAAGTTTCAAAAAATCGCAAAAACATGCTTTTTTCAATATTTTTTTTTAATTATCCAAACGTACGAATACAATTTCTAATAGGACGTAATAGCTACATGAAGATATAAGAAATGTCCCGGTAAATGTTCATTATGATAAAATAATATCTTTTACTGCCGCAAAGGGACCATATTTTAAAACAAATTGTAAAAATTTCAATTTTTAATTTTTTCTATATTTTTATAATTTCTATATGTCTAGAAGTAAATAAATGTACTTTATATCTATTAATATGTCATAAATTTCGTTAACTATTTGTCATAGACTGGAAAATAAAAAAGGTAATCATTCATTGTTCTTTAAGATCGTTTCATCTACTGCTGCTCATATCAGCAGTTCATATACCACAAATCACAAAAATGATATAAAACGAACAAAATCATTTAGTATTTTATTAATTAAAACACAGAAATGTTTAACCGAAATGGGTTAAATAAACTTAAAATGAAGAAGTATTTAAAGTAAATGAATTTATAATGTGACTTGCTTTCAAATAAAGCCATTGTTCCCTAAGAGGCCGAAATTGATCGTATGTGATCCTCACTATGTCCTGGTATACAAACTTTACCAGCATTTCAGCGACTAATTTTACGCATCTTTCTACTGATTGAGTGGGACAAGGAGAGTCATAATAGCTGGTATCTTTAATCGAACATTCTAAACTCAACAGCGTTGTTAGATCGTCAGTTGATAGACAACCCGTAACAGGTGGTTTCGTTAGTTTACAGCTTTGCCTTTCGACTAAAGCCATACAATTTTCAGCTTCAAAGTTCAAATCTGGAATGACAATAGGACAGATGGCATTATTCGTGTCCACAGAACTTCGTGCTTTGGCAATTTTCAATTTTGGCAATAGGCTGATCAGGATGTACTATTGTACTCAATGAGTACATCCTGAAAGTGTACTGCATCAGTTGATTTACAATTAAAATGAATGTATCATTTTTTTTTTCAGATTCTGTGGACTATAATTAGTAACCCTCGTTACTTGCCATATCATCCACGAAAGATTATAGTTCCTGTAATTTCACGAAATGCCTGTTTTGAAAATCATGAAAATAGCCCGATTGGAATGATAGCATATGAAGGATAGGTCATCAGGACCCCAGCCATAAAGAAAATTGCCAAATCACCAAGTTCTGTGGACACGAATGGTGCGATCCGTCACTTCGTCATTCCAGACTTGAACTTTGAAGCTTAAAATTGTATGGATTTAGTCGAGTGGCAAAACTGTAAACAAACGAAATAGAGGGGAGATCACATATGATCAATTTCGGCCTCTTGAGGAACAACGGATTTATTGGAAGCAAGTCATATTATAAATTTCAATTACTTTAAATACTTCTTCATTTTATGTTTATTTAATCCGTTTCTGTTAATCATCTCTGTATTGTAATTAATAAAATACTAAAATATTTTGTTCATTTTATATAATTTTTGTGATTTATGGTATATGAACTGCTGATATGCAGTAAAACAGCAGTAGGTGAAGCGATCGTCAAGAATAATGAATGATTACCGTTTTTTTTCCAGTCTGTAACAAATAGTTAACAAAATTTACGACATATTAATAGATATGAAGTAAATTTATTTACTTCTAGACATATTATAAAAATAATAAAAATTTAGAAAAAAATAGAAATTTGAAATTTTTACAACTTTTTTTTTTAAATATGGTCCCTTTACGGTAGTAAAAGATATGACTTTACCATAAGGAAAATTTACAGGAACACTTCTTATATCTTCATGTAGCTATTGCGTCCTAGTAGAAATTGTATTCGTACGTTTGGATAATTTAAAATAAAATACTGAAAAAACATGTTTTTTGCAATTTTTGGAAACTTTACCCCCCTTGCGGCGGTAAAAGATATTAACTGATCGGTGTAATATTTTACTAATTTATTCTTTATTACAAAATGCAACTTTTCCACTCTATTACATTTCAATTATAAATATTTCGGTTTTTTCGACCCACCCTAATGTATATGGAACGATTTCAAAGTATGAATCTGGCGGATGGCCGAACATTTGAGTGTCTTCATCGGGAGTTGAGCCCTAGTGGATCATTTTATGCCTCGAAACGAGATACGAGCGCTGGAAGATATCGCAAAATTCCTGCAGTGGAAAAGAATATTATGCACAGTAGACGATTGTCCTTTGAAAAGCTCGAGAACGGTTGCTCGAGCTTTGGGTGTAAACCAGTTCCTTGCGCAGCCACATACATGAAATGCATGTCGGCAAGCTCCGCATTGGTGTAGCGATGCATGTTGACCGAAATGCGCGCGCGGAATGACGATACAAGTCAGCAAAGCGCTTTCAGCCGTCAAACGCAATAGCGTCCTCCACTGCCTCAACGCTGCATTTTTGCACCCACATTCCTATTCGAAATCTGCTTAATAACGTTAGTTCTACCTACCTTTACATTCTTGACACATAATTTTGAAACATCTTGTATATTACAACGAGAAATATGAAAGCAATTGAAAGTACAAAGGGTTCACCTTACCATAGTCGGGAATAACCGGTACATTTTCCCGGCTGTTAAAGTTATTCCTTCAGTCATGGGATTCACTGCTTTGCGTGGATCGTGAAGAACAATGGAAGCTTGTACTAAATCAAAGGTGTTAACATATTCCTCTGGATGCATAAACAACACAACATGGTACCCTTAAAAATAAATAAGACAAATAATTCTTAATTTAAAAAACTTAATCAACTTTATATACCTTTGTTGGCTCATATTTGCCAGGGTGGTTTTTGTAACAACTTTTGTTCTCCACATTCATTTTTAATCGCATTCTAACCACAATTGCGTATTTTGGAAACGATCATACACTGAAAATTTTGAACTCCCTTTCTATAATATATATGCATGGTACAATAATTATTTATCTATACTATATATATATATATATATATACATTGACTCAATACATCAGTCTATAAATTACAAAATATTCAAATTCTGTAGCAATAAGCAAATTTTTAAAAAAGCTGGCGCTTAAACGGAAAAGAGACAAATACATCATTTTTAGGTTCTGATGAAGTTTTTCTAGAACAAGCGGGCTTCGCTCTCTACTCTGGTTTGTTTCTTCAAATGAACCTTCAAACAAACGAAATATATTTGAATAATTGACCTTGTGTTTTAAATAAATATGGACCTTTAATTGGAATTAATTCCGCATTGCTGAAAACGATATGAGGCCCATTGAGCTATTCAATTTTCTAACGTATCAGAGAAAATTGGATATTGATAAGTACCAATACTTTAAGTTGTTCATTTACACTAGGATTTGGTAAACAATTATATACGATATACTAAAATAATTTCTGAAAAATTAGCTAAGATGATTCATCCAGTAGAAATTTTCTTTGCTAATCTTTCATAATAGTGTTCATCTGATTATAGAAATTTTCGAAAAATTTCTGTAACTAAGAAACATAGAACGGTATTTTATATACTAAAATGTTCCCTAAAAAATTATCTAACTAACAATGAAACTTTGAACCAAATCCGTACAGTAGAACTTTTTAAAATGGCTAATTTTACATAATCGGATTTACCTGATTATAGAACTGTCTATAATAATTCTAAATCAAAGCCAAATACAACAATACGTTATATACTAAAACTTTCCCTGAAAAATTATCTAACTAACAGAGTGTGTCTTATCAAAATGCATTCTGCAGAATTTTTTTTAAATGGTTCATCTCATAATCGGATTCTGGTTATGAAATTTCTTCATAAGTGTATATCTAAGCAACGCATAACGATATCTTATACGCTAAAACCTTCCCTGAAAGATTATCCAACTAACAGTGCTAGTCCCACCAAAATTCATTCTGCAGAACTCAAGTTTTAAGCAACCAAAACGGAGTTTACATTTGAATCTTACATATATAGCAGCTTACCAGAAAAACGCAATTTCTCTAACAAAAAAAAAATCCCAATTGACTATCAATCATTTTAAGCAATAAAGTATACTTTGTACTTAGATCAGTGTAGTCCAAACTTAAGTAGAAAATTATGTAACAGAACACATGGAATTTATTCTACTACAATATTGCAATTTTAGATCTTATGACGTTAAAAATGACTAGGGTATAAATGTTTTAACTTTGAAAACACTTTTAAATCGAGGGTGATGTATCATTACTTAACTAGGACTTTCGTCGAAGGGATTAGTCTGAGTGATACTGTTGGGAATACAGATTAATCAATAACTTCCAACAAAAACTAAAAATGAGTTGCTATCTGTAATTAATTCAATAAGGGAACAAAGTCCAATAAATAAAATGGAAAATTGAATTGTATAATTACAAAATACAATACATACATTAATATACACTGTACAAGAACATTTAGGGAAACAAACAAAAAAATTGAAAGTATACATAATACATTAAAGGTAATATAGAAAATAAGATACTAAAACACCATATATTGGAAATTTAACCTTTTGAAATGATTTCCAGAACACGAAAATGCGCTCTGGACCAATTTGAGTACCTGTAAATGACAAAAAATATGCTGTTTGAAGAGAATGAAGAATTTTGTATCTTGTGCATGGTCCCATAGAACAATTAAGACAGATGTACATGTGTTTTCCATTCCTACTATGATGTTTCCATAAGAGATTGAGTAATTCTGTTCTACTCTTCAAAAAGTGCTACACTGTTAGAAAAATTCGTTAATATACACTAAATTGATCCTCATTTTTTAACAAATAACAACCGGCGAGCATATTTCGCTCAGATAAACTTATTGGTAATAACATATGGTCTGCCATGGACACATATCAACAGAATAAACCGCAAATAAAGGAACTTCATATATACGATGGGTACGTAGATATACTATTAATTTTTCTAACACAATGATACTGATTGGTAACGAGGCATCAATACGATGTTACATGGCAATGTAAGCAAAGGACTTGGGTTCGAATCCCGGCTTGGGCATTTTTTCGCTCATTTGGAAAAATTCAATTCATATGATAGCATTACCAATAAGTATGTTTAAATTAAAAACAATTATAGTACATCTACCCATCGTTGATATGGAGTTCCTTTACCTCGGTTTACTTTTCTCGGTATAACGTACTCGGTATTTTTGTTTGACCTGCTAAATAGTATCATAATATTCAATATTAGCACTATTTCTGACATTATTAACAGTCCTCAGATCAGTCTTTTTTTTGGCTACAAATATATTTTTTCATTATTATCCATATAAGTTGCAACAACAAATACAAACAATATGAAAAGGTCATTCCATGTCAATTCCACCAATTTTTTTATGCTTTGTCAATTTTTTTATGGTGTCATCAGAAAGTGGTTAGTGTTCAAAAGGGAGCAGGCTTTTCTTGATTGTTGATTTTTGGATGTTTATTATTTGAATTGAGATAGAAAAGATATAATTTCTGAAATAATAAGTTTTTATAATTAAATTACCTAAAATTTGAAACTCTTAAATAATTTTTATCATTGCTTTTTTTTATCCCTCTTTTCATGAAAGGGAGAAAGACATGACTACATAAAGTTTACTGTTAACTTGCATGTCACTTATTTGGTCAACACTATTTCCAAATTATATTCTTCGCAGTAGAATTTTACAACATTTGAAATTAATTTTATAATGAGACAATCCTAAACAAAACGGCTGTTTTTATGTTTAAAGTGAAAAATACAAGATTTTTATTAATTATTGATAGTTTAAAATGACACATGTACAAGAAAAAAGATCATTAACTAATTAGAATGGTTTATAACAAATTTGTGCGGTTTGGAAAAATAAAACTGTTAATAAGTTCTTTATATTAGTTTTGAAACTCGGTATTTTGTTAATTCAGATCTGGTTATTGCAGAAGTAATTTTTCAGATTTAATGCTAAACTTCTTTTGTGTTTAAGAGTATTTATTAGTCATTCATATTTTTTTATTGAAACTGCAATAAAGTTTTAATAATAAATACAATTAACAATTAATAAAAACATGGAAGGGAAATTGGAAATTTAAAAAAAAAGTGAGACTATTACTTATACAGTACTATAATTTTTTTAGAAAGTACAATATTACATCTATAATTAAATGCTATGGCTAGAAAAGAAGAGTGAAACACATATTTAAAAGATGTTTTAAAATCTGGAACTCTACTGAAAAAAAAACGGATATAAAAAAAATCGTTCTAGAGATATTTTTTAAAACTTTTTCTTTTATATTTACTAGTTAAAAAGTTTAAAAAACAGTATTAATTTTTTCATAGTTATTAGAAATAAGTATATTCTTAAAAAGAAATCATGTTTAGTAAACAGTAAAAAATGTATGAGGAAAACATTGAGTAATAGAAATGTTAATTAATAAAAATAACTAATTCTGTTTTTCTATAGAACAGAAAATTATTAAAAACTTTTTACAACAGGGTTTTTTTTTTAAAAGTTTTGCTATTTACAATTATACATATATACGAAAATGTACCAGAAAAGGTAATTCTATATTAAGGCTGTTAGTCAATTTCTGAATTCTCCTCGCTAGTGTTAAGTATATGGGAATGTGATACATTTTATATTTAAAACATCTTCTCAGGATAGGAAATAAACATTTTTTTATTTGTTTTCTATGTACTTCTTAAAGGATGTCTCCCTTTTTCTTAGTTATCAAAGTATTTCTAAAATATATACTTAATTTTATGCGTTGTTAAAATTTTATTGTCAGTTCGTCAACTTTTAACGCATAAAATATTATGTTAAGCATAGGTTTTAGAGGAAAAATAAACATCTTTTGAGAAGAGAACAAAAAAATAAACATATTAATTTCCTGAGGAGACATTTTAATATACGAACGAATTACATGCCAATAGACTTAACATTAGCGTGAGCAATCCGGAAATTGACTAACAGTTTTAATAAATCTGATTTTTACTTACTTTAAAACGTTTTTTCTTGCATTAAAATGCCGTTAAAAAAATGCATTTAACAAAACAATGCGGACATATTCTTATATTGTAACTTTTTTCGCGGCGTTAAAATGAGGTTGAAAAAAGGGTAAAACTATCGACGATATTGCAATTTTCAATAACGTTTTAAAAACGGTTGTTATTGCGTTGATAATGCAGGTACTTTTACCGTTGGAAAATAATCGAATCAACGAGGCATATTTTCGAATTTATAAAGTTAAAGAATAACGTTTTTCCAACAATGTGCAGAGCCGATTTTTCAACGATTTAAAAACGAAACTGTGCTACTTAGGAACCCTCCGACAGGTATTGGGAGAAACTTTTTGTACAAACTAATTTTATCTTTATATGAATCGATCAGAAAATTTTTCTTCCTAGACATCAAAGTTTCTGAGATATGGGGTGTCAAATTTTTGGATTTTTCTCGAATTGCACATTTCTAAGTCTGCATTTTTAGACTGCAGTTCCATTTTCAAAAAAATTGTTTCTCTCGATCTAAAATGCGAATCAATTTAAAAATATTACTGTAAGTACATCAAAAGATGCAGATTTTAATAAAAAATAAGTGAAAAATTTATTTGTAATTTTTAAAGCCAAAACATTAAACCAAAATTGAAAGTTCTGGTTATTTTGTCATTTTACAAATCAGGCTCTACACAAAACGGCAAATAAAATTTCCAATTTCTTTTTGATTTGAATAACAGTTTATAAGGCGAGCTTTCTAGTTATCAAATAAAAATGATGTATTTCTCATGACTTATGCAAAATTTCCCCCCTGTTTTGGGAAACTGCAACAATCAAGAAAAAAAAAATCTGCCTAATTTTAGCTGCGTTTCCTATGACTTGTTGAATATATTATTCAATGTTTCTTTCTTCCTTTCTTTCGCAAAGCACAGTTTTTGCTTTGTTTTTTTGTCTGACTAAAAGATAGGGGGAGGGGATTCTATGGCAGCAGTCTATCCCCCATCCAATTAAATTTTGCGCATAATCCTTATGTTTCATTTATTTATTCATTCATATATTTTCTTTTATTATAAGCATTTTTTAAATTTAAACAATCTCTTAATTTTATTTTTACAATATAACTGTAAACAAAAAATCTTTTGTTGGTATAGAATAAGAAAAGACAAGAATTACTATTTACTAATCACATTTTCAATATTTTTTTTTTCTGTGTGTATGGGTTTAAAATAAAATACTTTATTTGTATTTTTTCTGAAAACTTTCTATTTTATTGTCTTGGATAATTTTAATCATTTTAAATATGTCTTTTGTAGTTTAAATACCTTATATTTAACAAAGCTAACTTCTTTTCTACAGGATAATACATATTTCTACACCTGCTTTGTATAAACAAATTTTGACAAAGGCAGGATCATGTTTTTTAGTAAAGGCAGGTGTTTTCGAATCTCTTAATTAAATTATTATTAGTCTGCTGTTTCTCATAATAGAAGGGTGATCTAATTTTCCCTGTGCTGCAAAAGAAAATAATAGCTGAATTTGAAATAACTGATTATGCAAAACACAGTCATGACACTTTCTGAGAGAAAAGAGTATCTTGTCAATCCCAGAAATAAGAAAAGGTAAAGCCACAGCCACAGGTCCAGAAACAATTGAACTAATTGAAAAGTTATATTGTGTATATCTACATGAGTTGTATTCTCTTTTTAAACAGTAATTTGCGAAAAACGTGAGGATTATAACTCTAAGCATTCAATCCAGTATTAGCAGCACTGTTCCTTCAAATGATTCGTATTGTTCAACAAATTTTCCAGGATAAATATCAATACTCGTTTATAAAAAAATAAATCTTGGTTAAACGCTCGAAATTTCGCCTTATTTCAAGAGTGATTTTCAGTTAGAAAACAATGGTACCGAGGAATTTTGTGGCTTGAAATAACAGGACCAGTACGAACACCGACCACTGCAATTTCACCACGATCTTTGCTGCGAAGAGTCAACAATCAAGACATTTGGTCTAAGGTCCAATCAGAAGGAACAGTGGCGGAGTGGAACATTGACCATATTCCATAAGTCACATCCAAACAGTAGAAAGCTTAATAAAACACACATACTACAATATATATTAAAACACACATACACACATAAATAACGCCTGCATTCAACAGTTAAAGGTATATATAAATATTATACAGACATACGTACAATAAATACAATAAACCCAACTGGAGTGAAAAATTAGCCAGAGCCAGGAATCGAACCCGGGACCACAGTATACAAGACTGCTGCTCTAACTACCGAGCTACTCTGGCCGATGCCTGAGTCTGCAATTTCTCACTAATAAACCATGTTGGGGAAGTCACCAGCCATCTATACGACAGCCTTGGATGACCGGACAACGATGAATAGATTTTACTATTACATCGATCTACGATAAATATAATAAAACACACATTCTACAATATATATTAAAACACACATACACACATAAATAACGCCTGCATTCAACAGTTAAAGCTATATTTATATATTATACAGACATACATAAAATAAATACAATGAACCCAACTGGAGTGAAAAATTAGCCAGAGCCAGGAATCGAACTCGGGACCACAGTATACAAGACTGCTGCTCTAACCACTGAGCTACTCTGGCTGATGCCTGAGTCTGCAATTTCTCACTAATAGTAAATAAAAATAAATAATAATAATAAATAGTAATAGTAAAATGTATTCATCGTTGTCCGGTCATCCAAGGTTGTCGTATAGATGGCTGGTGACTTCCCAACATGGTTTATTAGTGACAATTGTAGACTCAGGCATCGGCCGAGTAGCTCAGTGGTTAGAGCAGAAGTCTTGTATACTGTATTCCCGGGTTCGATTCCTGGCTCTGGCTAATTTTTCACTCCAGTCGGGTTTATTGTATTTATTGTATAATATTTATATTATATCTGTATAATATTTATTCTGTATAATATTTATATATATCTTTAGTAGAAAGCTTGTGCGAAGCTGGTAACCAAGGTGTCACAAACAGAGTTCGTCCCCAATTATAGAGATGGCTTTATAAGAATTTAATTTATCTTAAAATCTTTCATACCTAGTTTTTCAAGCAAATCTTATTTCAAACTTCTTAAAAAAAGTAAAGCCAAGTAAAAGACTATATTTCATTAAAAAGAGAAATTTTACGCAATCAGGGAAACGACTTCTGTTTCAATGGAAATTTGTCATTTTTTTAAATGTCTTTTTAAAACGTAATATATTACTAATAAATTGTAAAATGTATTATTTCTTTCTTTTATTTATCATTCCTATACTTTGTTCTACTTAAGGGGACCAGGTAAGGGAAATTTGGGAAAAAAGTCTTTTTTTACTTTTTTATATCATTAAATAGTTTAAACTTTTATCTTTCCAACGATGTGTCACACGTCTTTATTTATATATATATATATATATATATATATATATATATATATATATATATATATAAGAAGTGTTGGAATTACATTTCTTTCTAAAAGTACTTCACAGCTTAATAGTAACTTAAATCTTTAATTGACTTTTCACAAAAGTTGGATTTTTCATGTTTGTGTTCCTTTTTTTAGATATCTATTAAACTTAAGAACTCAGATTTTTGTTTTATACTTATGTTATGTTATATTGTATACTTATGTTATGTTATGTTGTATACATTGGGATTTAACGATTTGTTGAAAATTATTTAATTTAGGCAGTGAAATCTTATCAAAATTGCTAATTTAAAAATGGCTTTCATTAAATAATTAATAATTAATTTTGAGATTCACTTAGAAAGAAAATGGTCTGTTAACATACGTAAAACGTGCTATTCTAACTACTCTAAAAATCTAGAACTCTATCTTTCAACATTTCTGAGGAAAAGGTACATAAAGTTGGTGGATTTAACATGGCGGAGATAAGGCTTTCCCGGTCCACTTAAATATGTCTATAGCTACCGGGTGTCCCAAAAAGGACTGACTGATTTTAAAATTCAATAACTTGCAAACGGTGACAGATATTTAAAAAATTCTTGCAGGAGGGTTATGCATAAGGTCAAAAGTTTTTTTACAGTGATTTTCACTTTTAGTTCGAATTACAAACAATAGATGGCGCTGCGATCAATAGACGCTGAATTCAGGCTCGATTTTTGGTACTTCGTGGCCCGGATAATACATTTCCATCTCCTTTTTCAGCATGGAACAAGAGAAAGGACCAGAAATCGAGCCTGTATTTAGCGACTATTGCTTACAGCGCCATCTATTGTTTATAATTCGAACTAAAATCTAAAATCACTGTAATAAAACTTTTGACCTTATGCATAACCCTCCTGCAAGAATTTTTTAAATATCTATCACCGTTTGCAAGTTACTGAATTTTAAAATCAGTCAGTCCTTTTTGGGACACCCGGTACTTGCCATACAAGAGATTTTATTTATTTTCATTTATTAGAAAATTTGTTAAAAAAAAAATCTCAAAATTTTCGGTCGATGTTAAAATAGATTACTAAAGTACCCTGGAGGGAAGTTTTCCGCGGTATATCTAATTAAAATATGCATACACTACGGGATTCACCCCCCTGCGAGCTACGCCGCCAAACCCCGTTCTGTCTTCGCGGCCTCTGAAAACATGTCTCCTGATTACGAAATATTACCAGGTTATGGAAGATTGAATGATATTATTTGAATAACAGCACGGCTAACTTCTGTAATCGCGTTGCCATGCTCTTCAGTTTGAATGGGCATTTTTAGCTTACCTTGGCCTCAACCATTGCTGTCGTAATAAATGACATATATTTTCGGGATTGATAAGTAAGATCAAATACACATTTTAAAATCAGCTAGTATAAACTGGTTAGGTTAAAAATGACGTTATCTTCATGAGTTTTATAACGGCGATGTGACAATATCCTTCTCTAAGTTTCAAGTTAAAAAATTGGAATTGGTTTCATATCGATGAATTGAAAAGCATTGTCGTTCAAAATTTTACGCCAATATTTTATGTCTTGATCGAGTTTTAGATATTTCCAGAACAGGTATAGCTTATTAATAAATTCTTTTCTCTATTTTAATACACCAGCATACATATTTTCAGGTTATTTTTACAATGGGTATTGTTTGTATTAATTAATAAGAATATTCGAATTTTCTAGTATGTATTTATTTAATAGCAATGTGTACAAATTGAATCAAAAGAATTTGGCGGGTACAGTTACCTGTATTTTTGCTACATCATGTGATGCAATATATAAACAAGTTATCTTGCCGCACTACTTTTATACCATGTGACGTCAGATTAAATCTCCCGAATGAAAATTGTTTAAAATGTATCATTTTAATATATGACGTAATTTTCCATATTAAATGCATTTCTCATGTAATAATTTATTTTTTTTCTGTTTTAATATTCACCGGTTACATATATTATTTAAATTAAAAGTATTTGAATATATTATTTGAGCTTTTTCAGTCATATTTAATGACTGAACCATACTAAAATATTTCTCCGTTAAAAGTTTTTCACGTGCAATAACTTAATTATTTAAGGCACTTTAAATATTACGATATTTAAAGTTTTGACCTTTTACATATACGTAATTATCACCTTTAAATGCTTTTCGAATTGATATTTTTACTTTAAAGTTCTCGTACTTTTTTTAATATTTAGGTATAAAGATTTGGACGAAACTTAAAAGATGTTTTATGTTTCTAAGATTATTGATGTCATTTTCTCTTTAAAATTGAAAAGAAAACATTTTTTTTTTTTTTTTACGTCTATGGAATTGGAAAGTGACAGATGATTTTTAGTTTCTAAAATAAACTATTTCTGGATGTTCGAAATGTAAAAACAAAACAAAATATATATATATATATATATATATATATTATTTTTATTTTTTTTTCTGAAAAATATATTTTAACCACAATATTTTCTTCAATATCGATTGAAATAAAAGATGATTTCAATTTCAATTTGAAAATGATGAAATAGGAATTTAGTAATCCCTATGTTTCCCCCCTTTTTTTCCACAAAAATGGAGTAATCTAGTTGCCATTATTATACAAATTTCAGTAAAATTAGAAAAAAAGATAATATTTCGAAAACTAATTCAAATTTTTAAATTATATGGAGATTGGATTATATGGATAATTGGCCAAACCTTTCCTATGTTAGGACAATTAGCCATGAAACAGAAGCAGTCGTTTCATATAACCGTTTTATAAATTCGTTCCATTAGGATTTTGTGTAGAGAGAGTAGATAAATTATTTGGCCTACCTCATCTCCAGCAATGTACACACTGTAAAAAAAATTCCGCAACGTTCCTGGGAAAAAATGGGCAGCTGAGTTGCCCATTATTTCCAAGAAACATTTCTTGAAAATGACTGGTACTTTACTGTATATGTTAAAAACTTTCTACAGAAATGCCAGTAAGTTTCCTGCGAAATACCAGGAATATTTCTGTTGACAGCAAAACATTACTGACATATTCAAAGCTGGAGTAGCACAAGAGCGAAAAATGTCCAGACCAGGGATCGAACCTGGATACTTGGCGTGCCGTGCCAATGCCTTACCTGTTAGGCTATCCGGACCGATACCTGGCTGACATAATTCACTCTGGATGTTCGTTCCCTTCATTATGACATTACTGACATTTCACAGCATGCGGGATCCGCAGACGATTTTTACATTTCCAGTTGACAATTTTCGCTTTATTATCATTATTTGTTAGAATGAAAAAATATTTTGAAATTGACATCAAAATTATTATTTATAATTTACACGAAAAAATAAATTTTCAGTTAAAATTCAATAAAGTAAATATATATGTGATATATTGTTTCTGAACTTTGCTTAAAATATAAAAATATATAAATGTAAATAATAATTAGAAAAAAAATCTAGACATAAAATATTTTGGATTTTCGTCAGTGATTATGTTAGTTTACAAGTTAGATAAAGTACATATAAATTTTCATGAAAAAAAAAACCTAAACGTAATTGTATATTTTTTCCGAAAAAAAAAAAAATTCAAATTTGCAGCAATTCAAAGTGTCAAATATATGTCAAATTTAAATCAAATTGTAATAAAGTGTTAAAATATAAAATTAATTAAAAAAGAAAAAAAAAGTCAAGAGGTAGCATCGAACCCGGGCCGTACGGGTGGCGTGCAAGCTTTCTGCGTCCACACCACGAAAGACACGTTGAGAGCTGCAAACTAATGGGTATTTGAAACGTATGCTAAAACTCGGCATCTAATTTCTGAAAATCTAAGGCCCATTTGAAGAAATCCTTTCACAAGAATAATTAGAGATAAGAACTCTAAAACATACTTTAAATTAATCAAAATAGGTGAGAATCATATTTGATTGTCCCCTGGTTAATGCAGATCCAAATAATAGGTGTATTTTTTTTTTTTACACAGTCTGCTCGTTAAAGATTTCACAGACAAGTACGAGAGATAATCTCTTAGTGATGTCACAGAGGTATTGTATTTTTATCTGAATTATCTTGACAATAGAGACGTAAAGGATTATGTCGTCTATTGATTTATTTGCATTCCATATTGACTTTTTTACATTCATTTAAGGAATTCGTTTTCGACACTCGCGCGCGAGCAACGGATTATAGGAAAAAAAAAAATAATAAATGGCGGCCGCAGCGTTTTGCTGTTTCCAACTTTTGTTCAGGAACGTTTCAGATAAGAAAACCAGAATTTCACAGGAAAGAGCTAAATTATTCTGAAAACCTGATAAAAGGCGAAACGTTCCTGGATTTTACATGGAAAGTTACCATTTTTTTTTACAGTGCAGTCGTGGGAAAAAAAAGAATACACCCCCTACTAACTCCTCAACAAATTATCGTAGACGAACGTTACTGGTACCGAACGATTGGAAATAAAGTCAACTTTTAAATGATGTATATAAAATTTGCTTAGAGGGCCATCTACATATTAAAACGTATCATAACTTTGTTTTTTTCAATAGCGGTACACAATTCTGACAGCATAAATGACCTCTACACCCTTCAATTAGTCTAAGAAAAAATTTTATGCAATTTCTACCATAAGTTGCCGAGAAATTAATTATTTTAAAACGCGTGTATTTTAAGGGCTGTTCCAAATTGCACTTCGGTACTCGATTTTTAACCGAGAGAGTTCTTGATCAAGGCACCTTAAGCGTCACTCAAGCAGTCTATGAAGTCTGCTAGATTACAGTACAGGGTAAGAAATTTTAAAATATCTAGTCACTTCTATCATAGACGGCCCCTTAAACCATCATTTTGCCGTTTTTTAAGCATAATTTGAAAATTACGTGGAAGAAAAATGTGAAATTTTGGATTTCCGTAAAGCAGGACGTAATAAATCTAAATCCATCAAAAAAATTGTAGGTTACAATTCATAATTTTTTCGTATATTAATTTCATAATTCATAATTCATATCATAAAATAATAAAAATTCCAAATTCAACGTATTTATCTTTGGGTATATTAGTATTATTGCTACACGAAAAATTAACATAATTTCAGGAGATATATATAAAAATATGAAAATGGAATTTAACATTAGAAACACTATATTTCTAATGTTTATAATTCAAAAACGTATTATTCAAATCACTTGAAATTTGGTGTCTAGGCATAGTTTGAACCGAAGATTTGAAATATCCTGTTAAAATTGGGTATTGTCATTGAAAAAAAATGAAGTCTGGATTCGTTTTAATATGTAGATGGCACCCTAAGCACATTTTGTATACATCATTTAAAAGTAGACTTTATTTCCAATCGTTCGGTACCAGTAACTTTCTTCTACGATAATTTGTTGAGGAGTTAGTAGTGGGTGTTTACTTTTTTTTTCCACGACTGTACATTTTGAGTACTTCACTTAATACATTTTTCATAGGAAAATTACTTAGGTTTCTTTTTTTGAGTGATTCTAGCCCAAATTCATTATTTTCTCCAGAATCTTTATACTTTAGCGTTAATAATAAAACCTATGTTTTTTAATAAATGATGATTTTTTTTAATTAATATTTTTAATGCACAAATATAGAAACATTTTGTAATTCTTCAGCCAACGGTTTTATCCAACTTATCTGCCAAAGCGAAATAATTTTCAGTCATGAAGATTTTGACTTGAAACGTCTGTTCTAGGGGTCACATTAAATTTTAATTAAAGAGAGCATCCTTATTTTTGTGCCAATAAGTAAAGAATTATTCAAGCTCCACCCGTCATCGAACAGGTTTGATACATACAACCGGCTATTAGCAAGTATTCTTATTTTATAAAACTAATTTCTTCAACTTTTTTATATGATTTTAAAAAAAGAAGGTACCATTATCATTCCAAAACAGTACTACGAAGTACGCAGTAGAGTCTACTGCATCTTTGCGGCTTTTCTTTTATAAGTGTTATTATTATTACTACACTGTAAATTAAAATGTCTGAAATTCAAACACTTAAGTGTCTGAAACGGAGTGATCAGTTTTCAGACATTTTAAAATGTCTGAATTTTTTCAGACACTTTTCGTATCTGAATTTCAGACACTTCAAACGTTTTAATAGCATCCATTTTTTTTGTAAGCATCATACGTAGCCATGTTTGACCACGTTGAATCCTGGAAAAATATTGGAAATATATCCTGGGGTCCTGCCCCCCCCCCCTACAACCTGATTTTTTTGGTGCTCCCAATTTTGGTACGCAATTTTTGTTAAGCTGATAATTTAAATCTTTTACGACATTTTATTGATTATAATCAATATTTTGAACTTCAGGAGTAGAACAAGATTAAAGCAAAAAATATTGATCTAAATATTGGATTTTTAAAATTTGTTTTATTTTTAATCTTATTTTACTTTAAAAGTTCAAAATATTGATTATAATCAATACAATTTCGAAACAGATTTAAAATATAAGCTTTACAAATATTGCACATCAAATTTGTGGGCACTAAAATCGTAGGGGGGCGGGGCATGGCCCAGTATGCCCATTCTTTAATCAAGAAGTTCCTTTGCAAAAAATGCAACCCGGCATTATTGTTATCTAAATTGAGATGTCCGGTATTCGGGAGTATCCGTTGTGGAGGTTAATGGACATTCCCGAATAGCTATTTTGAAACATCTATTTAGCGAATACTTTTTTAATCCGCATGGCATACATATTTGTATATTTTTACCTCACAAAAGCGGACATCTCCGATTATCGGACAAATTCAACGGTAAGGGCTATTGAGGGCTTTTAAAGTACATGGATAAATATATATATTTCTTATAATCTTATCCTACTCTACTTCATATAATTTAAAAATAGATTTTTTAGAAATTTATATTGCCACATAGGCAATTTTACATATATATCAGATGATAATCACAACAGCTATTTAACTATGAATAAATAAATAAATATTCTACTTTATCCCTTTGCACTCGAGGGCTCCGGAGCGGAACCATTTAAAATTTGTCTTCAAACTTGAGGGCTCCACTACGGAGACAATGCAAATAATTTTGTGATACCTGTCTAGAAAAGCCAAGATTACATGGTATCACAAAATTATTTGCATTGTCTCCGTCGCGGAGACCTGAGTTTGAAGATAAATTTTAAATGGCTCCGCTGCGGAGCCCTCGAGTGTAAAGGGTTAATATTGAAAAAAAAAATTACTTCGGTATTTTGTTTATTTATATTTTTTGTTTTTTAATCTTGTCCTACTCTAAAAGTTCAAAACTTTCATTATAATCAGTGCAAGATTTAAGGTATCAGCTTTACGAAAATTTCATACAAAATCCCCCCCCCCCGCCTCCCCGAAAAAAATGAAAATCCTTATCATTTAAAAATTAGATTTTTTAAAAATTTATATTGCCACATGCACTTATTGTTATCATTCCTATGAGCTACTAAGCAAGACATCTTTAAAGCAAAATAAAGACGCAAAAAACAAAAAAAAACAACAAAAAAAAAAGTTACCACATGATATCATTATGATACACACTTGCGATGGTTATCAGTAAAGTCTAATTGGAAAATGACCTTCGAATCCACAGGAGATCTTTCAAAGTTTTTTTTTTTTTTTTTTTTTTTTTTTTTTTTTTTTTTTTCCTTGTGGTCGTTTAGTGTGAGATAAGCATTAACCATTGAAACTAAGAACTGCCATATTGAAAACAAAACAAAACAAGAGAATGAACTTAACTTTTAAATATGTCTGTTTTTTAGTGATGTTATTACTTTAAATTTGAGAAAAAAGATGAGAATAAATAATACATAATTTGTAATAAAAGACAACGTCATAAATTTAAAAATATATACTTCTAGAATTAGTGTTTATTTTTTTGCAAAAAGATTCAAAACTAATTAAATTTCATGTAAGATTTTGTTTAGTACCTACAATAAATAAAATCATAAAAGACACTAATATTAGTACTATAAAGAATTTATAACACTTACTTCAATCGCTGTTTGCAAGAGGTAAGAAAAATTCCTGGATTTGAAATTTTAAAAACTACCACAACCACAGTGAGGGAGAAAGACTTTCATCAGTTTAAAAGGTAATCCCATAATACATCCGACTAGCCATATTTGAAGAATGAGATGTTTCACCCTCAAAACAAGACCCGCCAGACAAAAGTTTTTTTTTTTTTTTTTTTTTTTTTTTTTTTTTTTTGCCAGCTTCGACAGGACGAAGATGAATAACACAATATTATTGATATAAATTAATACGAGTTAACACTAAGCCCATTGCACACGCTTTGTAGAATTTCCGGGTAATCTTCAACCGTCGTCTACTTCTGTTCTGTGTCTATCCCGCCCTTATATCGACGACAGTTTCTAAGAGACATTTGATGTCGAGCACACACGTCAGATGTATGTATTCAATAAATAAATAATCCAAGTTAATACGAATTAAAATCACAGTACTTCACATTTCGCAAAAAATGAATTAAAATACACGCGTACATAAAAACAAACTTTGTTTGAATTACAACGTATACCATTTCGAACGAAGACATCTAAAACGCATGCGCAACTGGGAGTGCTAGTGCCCCCTGGTGGTGATTGCGTCGGAAGAATCAAAACGTCTTAAATTAAGACACGTTTAAAGCAATGAAGTGTCTTAAAATAAGACGTTTGCGGATATATTAGACATTATTCTCAGTTCGTTTACACCATGGTCATAGTAAGACACTTATGTATCTTAAATTAAGACATCTCTAATGTCTGAATTTTCAGATTAAGACACTTAAGCGTCTAAAATTCTTTTTCAGTCACATATGTGTCTAAATTTAAGACGCTTCTATTTGCAGTGTAAACATTCTAAATCGGCTTATTCATCGACTCGGAATAAAAATTTATTGATTCTTACACCCGTAGTTAAAGTAATTTTCACACGCTCTGATAACCTCCTGAATCGTTCTAAAAATTCTATATTTTAAAAACGATCTACTTTCACCATTTTTGTGGCTTTATTCGTACAACATCCATACAACGTCTTTTTTCTTTTATTTTCACAAAACCTTGTCGACGGAGACTTTGTTTCACGACAAAGTTGACAATTCGTATGAAAATATATTTAAATCACGGTGCTTGCTAATATATTCACTGCCAGATTTCAACTACTAATATGTTTTTCGACGGAGTGCCTCTCACGAATCATTTTCAACTGCCAATTTACTTTTTACCCGACTGTCCAAGAAGGATTATGTGTTTCACGCGTAAATGGGTATGTGGATTTCTTTATACCCTCGAAACATCCAAACGGCTGGATGGATTTTAATGAATGAGGTTTCTATAGATTCGTCTTAACCATCCAATGGTTATAGGCTGGGTTTTGTTTTAATAAATTCAAAATGGCGGCCGTAAAAGTACAAAATGGCGGTAGAGACGAAAAAAAAATTTACGCACCCTATTGAGTGGCATATCATTGGATAGGTCTTTCAAAATGAAGACGATGTTTCATTGACTATTTTACAGTCAGAAGCTCCGTTTAAACATTATACTACCTGGAAGTTGTGTAGTTAGGATCTCTCACTTTACTGCAACTCTAACCTTCATAGACATCTATAGGCCTCATCAAAACTGTGTATATAGATAGGAACTAACAAATAAACACAACTTAAAAGTCCTCAATACAAGTAAGTATAAAATAAATAGGTATGTAATATAAAAAAATAGTTTCACATTGATGAGAAATAATTAATTAGTTCGCTTTTTACACTGTCGGGTTATTTTTTTTTATTATTATTTAATTTTTACTTGTTAATTACCCTTTTTAATCGCAATTTTTACTTGTTAATTATCCTTTTTAATCGCAATAAGACTTGGATATGTGAAAGTACTAAGTACCTTCCTATGAACCTTGTCAATGTTGTTACTTCAACTTTTCATAATCTTATAAACATCTATGATCTTCATTAGAGTTTGTACGGCAGGTAGAAGAGCGGTAAGACGAGAGAGTTTCTCCTGCCAATTACAATAAAGAAATTGCAAAAAAATCTTTGTGAAGTGAAATCTTTTTTGATGCTGATAGTAAATTATTTCCCTAAAAGTGCCATGACAACTTCCCGAGCATACCTACTGTTACAATTAAGAATGTGATCATAAAACACCCACTAGACTTTTAACGCATTAATTTCGACACAGATAGTAAGATAAGTTTATCTTAGTGAATACTAGCAAAAGCCATGCTTTGTTTGGATTCGCGAAGCATATTATTTAATAAGATAAAAATTTTAAAGTAACAATATTTTTTTTTATATTATACTTGCATATTTATTAAGCAAAAACGTTATTTTATGTTTTGGCGCATTTTAATTTTAGAAATGTAAATTCAGCCAAATAACTAAGAATTTCCTAGGATAATTTTATTTATGATATAAAACTGGTATAAATAAAAATATTTTCGAAGCAAAATTTTACAAAATATTTATATAACGGATTTAATAAATAACGTTAGTTGTTTGCAATTCTTTTGTTGCCACTTTACAAAAAAAAAAAAAAAAAATCATAATATAATTCTTTTAAAATGCGTAAGTATTTCAAATATTTCAAAAATATATATTCTAAAAACACACTCAAAATATGTATAGCATTTAATTGCTAAAAAGGACGTCAAATGTTAATAAAATACATTAAAAGATCTTAATAATTTGACATGTTTCGATTGAATTTACTCAATCATCATCAGAAAAACAAATAAACACTAAGATGGAAAATGACAATAAACTATTACAAATGAAATTTAAAAATAAATAAATAAAAATCACGCGCGTAATATTTTAACAATATTTTATATTTATTTAACAATATTTATTTGACAATATTTGTTAAAATATTACGCGCGTGATTTTAGGTAGCTTTCATTACAAAAAGCTACCTATTGCAGCCGTTCGGAGGAAAGCGATTAAAAAAAATTTTGTTATATTTTCATCGATCATGACCCCCAGACCCCGAAACCACCCTCCGTTCAAAAGTTGATATATATATATATATATATATCCATATATATATATATATATATATCTGACCTTTGTCATACTGTAACTCTCGAATTTATGAACCGATTTCTATGAAATTTGGTATGTACATAGTACATACCAATGTCTCGACCGAGTTCGTTGGCCAGCTTCATCCGCCATTTTGTTTCAAAATGGCGGCCATTTAAAATTTTCTTAAAAATTTTAAATTTGAAATGTGGTACCAAAGAATTGAAAATGGAAAAATATTTTTTTCTTATGTATTTGACCTTTATACAAAGATTCCGGATCAGTTTTTGTTTCGTCTGTATCTTAAAAAATGGCTGAGTTATAGCATTTTGAATTTCTAGCGTGGCTGACATTTTGAAACGTCCTGAATTTTGTCACGCGATAAAAGGCGTATTTATGAACCGATTTGGATGTAACTTCGTTTGTACATAGTACATACCAATGTGTCGACCGAGTTCGTTGGCCAGCTTCATCCGCCATCTTGTTTAAAAATGGCAGCCATTTAAATTTTTAAGAAAAATTTAAATTTGAAATGTGGTACCAAAAAATTGAAAATTGAAAAAATATTATTTTTTATGTATTTGACCTTGATACAAAGATTCGGGAGCAGTTTTTGTTTCGTCTATATCTCAAAAAATGGCTGAGTTATAGCATTTTGAATTTCTAGCGTGGCTGACATTTTGAAACGTCCTGATATTTGTCACGTGATAACAGGCGTATTTATGAACCGATTTGGATGTACTTTGGTGTGTACATAGTACATACAAATATCTCGACCGAGTTCGTTGGCCAGCTTCATCCGCCATCTTGTTTCAAAATGGCGGCCATTTAAAAAAATTTTAAAAATTTTAAATTTTAAATGAGATACCAAAATATTAGAAAATGAAAAAGATTTTTTCTGTATGTGTTTGACCTTAATACAAAGATCCCGGAACAGTTTCTGTTTCGTCTATATCTAAAAAAATGGCTGAGTTATAGCGTTTTGAATTTCTATTGTGGCTGACATTTTAAAACGACCTGATTTTTGTCACGCGATAACAAGCGTATTTATGAACCGATTTGGATGTTACTTGGTCTGTACATAGTACATACCAATGTCTCGACCGAGTTCGTTGGCCAGCTTCATTCGCCATCTTGTTTCAAAAGGGTTGCCATTTAAAAAAAATTAAATTTAAAATTTAAAATGAGGTATTAAAAAATTTGAAAATGAAAAAGATTTTTTATGTGTTTGGCCTTGATACAAAGATTCCGGAGCAGATTTTGTTTCTGAAAATTTGTTATTTTGTTTATATCTTAAAAAATGGTTGAATTATAGCACTTTGAATTTCTAGTATGGCTAACATTTTGAAACGATCTTGTATTTGTCACGTGATAACACACGTATTCGCCTATTTCCATGTGAGAAAGCATGTGGATAGTATACATCAACATCTCAGCCAAATATAAGTTACTTTAAATAAAAGCAGCTTGGATAAAGCTGGCTAATTTCGTGAAATTCTCATTCATAATGATTTAGTATTGATAAAAATTAGTATTGAATCTCCTATATTCGGTTTCCACTAAATTGAGCTTCGTGTGTTTGAATAATATAAGTTGGCTTTTTTAAAATAAGGTATTTGAAAGCTACCTCTTCCTCCCGGCACTGGCTGGAAGGACTTTTTATTAATTTATTTTTAAATTTCATTTGTAATAGTTTATTGTCATTTTCCATCTTAGTGTCTATTTGTTTTTCTGATGATGATTAAGTAAATTCAATCGAAACATGTCAAATTATTAAGATTTTTTTAATGTATTTTCTTAACATTTGACGTCCTTTTTAGCAATTAAATGTTTAATAAATATTTTGAGTGTGTTTTTAGAATATATATTTTTGAAATATTTTTAATGGACGTATAAGAGAACTTCTGTTTATAATTTAATATGCGTAAGTATTGTCTACGTAAATGATTTCACATAATAAGAATAAATTATGTATTTGAATTCTTAATACTGAAAAATACTTTTATAATTGAATATACATAATTGAATTTTCACGAATTTTAATTCATTAAAAATATGCCATAATTTTCATAAAAAAGGTATTTTAAAAATTTCATAAAAGAAATCGTAACTCCAACTTCTGAAAATATACGTGTTTAATTTTTTATTTGCAAAAGTGCGCCCGTAATGGAAAAACATGTAAAATAAATTAATTAAAATAATAATTTTTTTAAGGTTATTCTGTAAAAAAAAAATAATATTGTGCAAATCTACAGCCATAATTTATTTTTATGTTTAATTTCAAGTGAAAAAAGTCCTTCCGGCCAGTGCCGGGAGGAAGAGGTAGCTTTCAAATACCTTATTTTAAAAAAGCCAACTTATATTATTCAAACACACGAAGCTCAATTTAGTGGAAACCGAATATAGGAGATTCAATACTAATTTTTATCAATAATAAATCATTATGAATGAGAATTTCACGAAATTAGTCAGCTTTATCCAAGCTGCTTTTATTTAAAGTAACTTATATTTGGCTGAGATGTTGATGTATACTATCCACATGCTTTCTCACATGGAAATAGGCGATTACGTGTGTTATCGCGTGACAAATACAAGATCGTTTGCAAATGTTAGCCATACTAGAAATTCAAAGTGCTATAATTCAACCATTTTTTAAGATATAAACAAAAGAACAAATTTTCAGAAACAAAATCTGCTCCGGAATCTTTGTATCAAGGCCAAACACATAAAAAAATCTTTTTCATTTTCCAATTTTTTAATACCTCATTTTAAATTTTAAATTTAATTTTTTTAAATGGCAACCCGTTTGAAACAAGATGGCGAATAAAGATGGCCAACGAACTCGGTCGAGACATTGGTATGTACTATGTACAGACCAAGTAACATCCAAATCGGTTCATAAATACGCTTGTTATCGCGTGACAAAAATCAGGTCGTTTTAAAATGTCAGCCACAATAGAAATTCAAAACGCTATAACTCAGCCATTTTTTTAGATATAGACGAAACAAAAACTGTTCCGGGATATTTGTATTAAGGTCAAACACATACAAATAAAAATCTTTTTCATTTTCTAATATTTTGGTATCCCATATTAAATTTAAAATTTTTTTAAATGGCCGCCATTTTGAAACAAGATGGCGGAGGAAGCTGGCCAACGAACTCGGTCGAGATATTTGTATGTACTATGTACACACCAAAGTACATCCAAATCGGTTCATAAATACGCCTGTTATCACGTGACAAATATCAGGACGTTTCAAAATGTCAGCCACGCTAGAAATTCAAAATGCTATAACTCAGCCATTTTTTGAGATATAGACGAAACAAAAACTGCTCCCGAATCTTTGTATCAAGGTCAAATACATAAAAAAAATATTTTTTCAATTTTCAATTTTTTGGTACCACATTTCAAATTTAAATTTTTCTTAAAAATTTAAATGGCTGCCATTTTTAAACAAGATGGCGGATGAAGCTGGCCAACGAACTCTGTTGAGACATTGATATGTACTATGTACAAATGAAGTTACATCCAAATCGGTTCATAAATACGCCTTTTATCGCGTGACAAAATTCAGGACGTTTCAAAATGTCAGCCACGATAGAAATTCAAAATGCTATAACTCAGGCATTTTTTAAGATATAGACGAAACAAAAACTGCTCCGGAATCTTTGTATAAAGGTGTAATACATAAGAAAAAAATATTTTTCCATTTTCAATTCTTTGGTACCACATTTCAAATTTAAAAATGTTAAGAAAATTTTAAATGGCCGCCATTTTGAAACAAAATGGCGGATGAAGCTGTCCAACGAACTCGGTCGAGACATTGGTATGTACTATGTACATACCGAATTACATCCAAATCGGTTCATAAATTCGAGAGTTATAGTATGACAAATGTCAGATATATATATATATATATATATGGATATATATATATATATATATATATATATATATATATATATATATATATATATATATATATATATATATATCAACTTTTGAACGGAGGGTGGTTTCGGGGTCTGGGGGTCATGATCGATGAAAATATACCAAAATTTTTTGAAATCGCTTTCCTCCGAACGGCTGCAATAGGTAGCTTTTTGTAATGAAAGCTACCTAATACTGGATAGTTTTTTGTAAAGTGTACGACAAAATGTAATTTGTGTAGCCTAGTAAAGGATGAGCGAAGCGAATCAATAATTAATATTTATTCCACGATTTTAAAATGAACGTGTAGCACTTTTGAATTATTACGTAATTATATCTTGAATTATTCCATAAATATATCTTGAATTATTCCATAAATATATCTTGAATTATTGCATAGATATTTCTGTCATCAGAATTTACTTACCATCGGCCAGTGTCACTGTGTATGCTTCTTTAGTAGAATTTAACAGTAACGAATTAATTGAGAAACATCTGTAATAATATCCATATCTTGGAATCACCGTCCTAATGTTGTCAAAACTGTAAAAAAATATATACATATGATTCAAAATACAAATAACCAGTGAATCGGCAGTTCAAGAGCTTAACATTAGTTCTGCAAATCATTGTTTTTTAACACACGTTACATAAAAATCAACATACTATAAACAGAAATTTACAGTTTTTAAATGACATAAATATATTTAAGAACACAAAATAGTTTAAAAGGTCCAGATATCGTTAACTTAAACACGGTAGTGTAAATTGGCAATCTGAAATTCTGATGAGCTGCTTATTCTAGTAATTTTTTAGATAAAAAGAAGTGCATATCTGTTGGGGGGATGAGGTCTGCCTCCCTGAACACCCGTAGACTTATTAAATCTATATTCGTAATTTACTACTGATAGTGTGAATGATTAGAGTACATCTTGTTAGCCCCCAATATGCTATTTTTTCGGCCAGCAATTAAAGAGTCGTCTCTAAAAAATAACGTTCCGCTGTTTAAGCCAGCCGTAAAACAAAGCAGATGTATCATTGTACGGTTAAATAATCTACTGCGATTTTTTAAACTTCTAAGCATCGCACATTTTCAATTTTTATACGGTCGTATCAAGAAAAAAAAGTACTTTTAAATGCAATTTGTTTGAAAACTGTATATCAATTTATTTTTGAGAGATTAATTTTTTTGTAGTTTTTATCGTGATTTGTTTAATTTTGGCAACCCAAGTACACCATTTCTGTAGAAAGTAAAGGAAAGGGAAATAGTTGGAAAATGGTAATTATATCTTTTTGTTGCCATTTTCCCATAACAACTGAAAAAAAAGTTAATTAAAATACATATGCTAAATTGAAAAAAGATAAATGAATGATTTCTGATAAACCTTGGATTTATTATAAACTATATTTAATCTTAATTACCTACATTAATATTACAAACAAATGAAGGCATGTGAATCATTAGATAGTCGGTTTATTTTTGTCAAGTTTCATGAATGACGACATCCCTTTTTTGGATTTGTGTATTACTTAGCGATAGTGATATCCTATGCATTATTTACTGTAGATGTTGATTAAGACTGGATCGTAAATGAGGAATTCTTCAGAGGATGGGAATGACGTCATTTTATATAAAATAAAAGCGTGAGTTTTGTGTATTAAGGGATCTGAGGACTCCTAAAATTGGAAGAAAAAAAAGACCATTTTCAACATTTAATATCTTAAAATGTACAATATTTTAAAACACAATTTTTATTGGTATTAAAGATACAGTGAAACCTCCCTGTGCGACCACCTCCCTGAACGACCATTTTTTCATGGAATAAAATTTATTTCCATAGACTCAATACTAATTTTACCTCCATTCAGAGACCACCCCAGTTGAACTCCCTCCATGAGCTACCCATTTCATTGAAGGAAATGAAAAAAAAATTCCGTTTTTGCCTGGTCGCTTAAAGATTGCTTTATTAGAAAAATAATTCCGGAGAGCACATTATTCATCAAGAGTCTAAACGAAGTTTAGAATTTTTGTTTTATTCCGGTAACTTTTATGTGTTTAAATCCCTTTTTGCCTTTTTAGACATTGAATTTAACTCCGATGACAAATTAAGAATGACGGTCAATAAACTCCCTTGCGCTATTCTTTCAGGAAACTCTCAAATAAATAGATAAATTAATGAAATCATTAATATTTGTTCCTGACCAAAAAAAAAAAAAAAAAAAAAAAAATTATTTTTTTACTGAAGGAATTGGAAATAAAAGTTCTAAAAAGATAAAACCGTAAAATCAAAGCAAACGTCAATGCATTTGTCGGAGTTTCCTGTTAGTCCGCACAACTTTTAAGAAATTCCGTGCTATTTATATGCTGCCACCACCGATATGATTACGTGATATCGGTCACGCACTGAGAGGATTGTTTAAATGAAAACCAACGTTTTCAATTAACTAAATTAACAGTTTATTTACACACTATTTACACAATACAAAACACTATTTACACTTAAAACTCGGATGTAGGTGATCCGGTTCAACATTAAATTAAATACAGTAATGCTGGCTGTGTTCTGTTAAAACTACGTTATCTCACTCTCAATCTATACACGTTAAATAAACTTTACCGGAGATCAATCTCAATCTCCCAACACATGGGCTCTAAGCCTAAGCTCTCCGAGCTTCACTCAACCTTAAGCTCTCTTTCCGAGCTATCCAAGGAACTCACCTTGCACCTCGCGCTGTAGGCTCCAACTCACTGTCTCAGCAGCAGAGCCTGCCCCTAGCAATCTTCTGCCTTTTCTCAACCTAACCCCTTCGGGGTTTTCTACCTGGCTCGCATTCCAAGCTCTTTTCTTCGTTCGTGGAATGTCTTTGTCTCCCCATCTTCCACAGACATCTCAAAAGGTTGGACAAATCCCTCTCCAAATATCTTTTTTCCCTTCATTCCATCTGTACATTTTCCCCGGCTTAGATCCAGTTTTAGACAAGGAAAGGATGTTATTTCGAATTCCAGTACACAGACCATACAATATATAATATATTAAGACAAAAATAATATAGAACACCAGTTCTAACAGCAGATGTTTGTCAGAATCTGAGAGTATTCATGTGTAATTAACTTTTGTTTTGATACTTAAATTTTCAGATTTTTTCCTAATGTGAGAAATAAATTTTAGTAACATTAATCGTGACCTTTTTTCAACAATTAAAATCCAGATTTAAACCTGACCTCCATGAAGAGACTACCTCTCGGAGCGACAAATATTTATTGGAACGGAACTTGGTCGCTTTAGGGAGGTTTTACTGTATAAGTAATTTCTTTCATTTCGTGTATTTAAAAAATTGCAAAATGCAGAATTAGTATTTATACGGGATTCCAAACTGTCAGACATTTGTCGAGTAGATAAATTGGTATAACAGCTTACGCGGAAGATTAGAAAATAAATTTTGCAACTAGAATGAAATTTTTGGTGCCTAATTATACTTCAAGTGGTAATAATTACCATGAACTTCAATAAATTTGTATTTAAAGCATTTTTATATTTTTAATACTATGCTGTACTTTTTTTTGAAAAATTCAACAGTATAATAACCTAAAAAAAATATTTTTTTAACAATAAAAATGAAATTTTAAGTTTAGTTTATACAGGCTAACATAAAATATATGTATTGAAAATTTCATGAAAAAATATTCAGAAGTTTTTGTGATATCCTGCGCGTTATGCCTAAATACGTCATTTTTAGAAAAATGACTTCAAAATTTCGGAAACTCCGCTTAAGCTATTGAGCGGGTGTAATTCTAAAAGCTATAAGTTTTGTTCTAATGGGAATTTCAGGAAAATAATTATATCAAAATGTTCATAAAAGATAAGAATTTAACATCCTAAAAATTAAAATTTCGAAATTTTTGAAGCTTTAAAAGTCCTGGGACCACTTAAAACAGAAATATGTTTTGTACTATCTAAATTTATATCCATATATATATACAGGGTGCCCACTCTCAACAGTGTTTAATGGTAATTCCTAAACCATTAGTCACATACATATAGTTCCAATTACAAAAATGTTTTAAATGAGGTAAAGAAATATTTTAAAAGTGATTTGGGTCAATAAAAAGATTTCTTAAAAAAAAAAAACGAAATTTAAATTTTTATATTGTCCCCGGGTACTATAAGTTATATTTAGTATTTTATTTTCCTATTACGCTGACAAGTTAGACATAAAAAGTCCCGTTCATGTAGCACAAAATTGACCTAGTTATGAAACTTTTAAAATGCATGACTTATACCACTTTTCTGCATCTGAACACAAATGAGTTCCACGATGCATTGTGGCGTCATATACCAACTGCAGAGCTTATTTCATGCGTATCTGCTCGCTGAAAAAATTCATACAAGTATTACGATTGAGTTAACTTTTATTAAATTTCAGATTGGCTAAAATAATTGTATTTTAACATATGTTTTATTTTATAAGCATATAAGTCAGTTTCTATTCGTGATTTCTTTTAACAAAAATTATGTTATTTTTATAAGTCTTTATTTAACTTCGAAGATTGTATGTATGTTTTCCAGTTCAACATTTGTATTCGAATTTTAACTCACCTTCAAATATCCGATCGAGATTAAATTTTACATATTGACATAAATCCGATAGAGGGGATGGCTCTGTTTTTAAACTTTTGATAATTGATTTTTATGTCAAGATTTAACTCTAGGATAGATGGCCATAGAGAAGAGATGGCCAGATCACAGATTGCAATATCAAATTTGTTTGTATGAAATAGTTCAACGAGATTATTTATCGCCACTGCAGTTGTATTTTTCGATTATAAAAAGTAAGTGTGTGTAAAAAAATTAATGTTTATTTGAACATGAAATCTAGGTCATGCCACATGAAATCTAGGCGAGATGGCCACCTTTAATCAATATTTCAAAATTATACGAAGTGATGATTTTAACTAAATATAATTAAATTTAAAATAAATATATAACGTTTATGTTTATAAATATATTAATTGATATAATTATTTAAATTTTAACTAACATAAATGCAATAATAATAATAATAATAATAATAATAATAATGTAATAAGACCTAACAATTTATTTGTTTCAGAAAATACTTTAAAAAGTTGGAAACTTTCATAACAGAAACTGATAAAGTTGATAAATAAACTAAATTAACGTAATAAACCTACTATTAACGCAAGAAAAAAACCACGACAATTCCAGTAGCGAAGAAAACGAATACATTTAAATTATCAGATTCTACGAATTCCGAGTAAATAGAATTGGATTAGGATTACTCTGTTGGTTGTTCAAAACAATATAATATCACATGCAAAAAGGATGTTTGAGTACAGTGCATAAGGTACCTTAAGTGGTTCCATAAAACGTGTACAATTTATCAAGACCTTTGCCAAACATTTGGTAAAAGTTTACGAAAAGTGAAGTATTGAAATTGCACTTCAAATTTTTTTTATTCGAGTTTATTCGTTCATTTTCCATCATATAACTGCATCTTTACAAATTGCTATATGTTTTTCATGATTTACTATATGAAATGTGTTATTTTTTTTTGCTATTTAACTTAACTTTTTCTTTCTTGTATTGAATGGCCAACTCTCCTCGGCTTTAAGGAGAAATGGCCATCTGCCATTTTAATTTCAATGTTGTTTAACACTTTTTGTTTTCGATATTTTTTGCATAAAATATTATGAGTATATGCATACGAATTTTAAATATGCATAAATATTTATTGTATTTGCATTCTAAGAATTTTTATTTCAATCTTTAACAACTATGGCCATCTATCCTCTAGAGTTAACCAACATGTTAGCAAAGAATCTGAAAATGGATTTCATTTTTAACCATCATGTTAATTTTTTTTTTGTAAATCGTAAATGTCAAAGTTAAAATCTAGCGGAAATATGATACTATAAAACAGATGTAAAACTTTTTATATGTAATTAAATTTTATTTAATTCAATAATTTATTCATTTTTTTTTTTGTCTTATACTGGGATTCTTACAGCTAAACAGCTGAGTGGTCCGATGAGGTGGGGTAGGAGGTTCAATTTAAACTTTTAAGATTTGAAATTTACAATTTAGGAATAATCCTGACTTGATGGTTAAAAACGAAGGTCATTTACGGATTTAGTGGTTAAAAAATACATACAAATCAATTATCAAAAGTTAAAAATACAACAATCAAGTCTATTTTTAAATTTTATGATTTACAAAAAGTCTTTACTTGATGGTAAAACGTGAAGGTCAATTTTGGATTCAGCGGTACAGAATACATAAGAATGAATAATAAAAAGCTGAAAAACATGACATAACCCAACTTTTGCACACTAGTGTAATGTAATGACATTTTAAAATATGTATCATTTTGTAAAGAATTGGGGCTGTTAATTTGGATCATTTTATTTAACGAAAATTCTGTTTGTTTTTTTAATTCTTATATGTTTATTACAGACTGTATATTTTGCATTAATATGTCAAAATGATTAAAGATTTAAAATTTATATTGCAATGTTAATTTTACTCTGAACCACTTTTTAAATATATCTGACGAAATTATATTTCTACTAAATTTGTAAGTAACCCCTAATTTGCAGCAAAAAATATGCTCCAATTTTAAACAGCTATTGCTGGGTCAATTTTAATCTTAGAATAACGGGACTTTTTTTTCTTACTTGTCAGTGTAACAGGAAAATTTTATTAAATATAACTTATAGGACCAGGGGGCTGTATAAAAATTTAAATTTCTTAATTATTTAAGAAATGTTTTTATTGACCCAAAGCACTTTTAAAATATTTCTTTACCTCATTTAAAACTTTTTTGTAATTGGAACTATATGTCTATGACGGTTTAGGAATTGGCCACTGAACATCGTTGAGAGTGCACACTCTGTATATTTATTTTTTCATCGGGAGCGACAGTAAATTCTAGAAAAGTAGAATTTCTGTTCTCTAGTATTTTGTTTTCATTGGGATTTTATTAGGAAAAGCAACAGTTTGGACGAGAATTTCATGTTTTGCTAATATCCACACCATATGGCCAAAGGTGACCGACCACTTGCGATTGTGTTCTTAATATCTAGAAAAATACATGAGGATTTAACCTGAAAATACAGGTGCGTAAACAGTATAGTATAGGTCATCGATTTCCGTGAAGATGTTTTTCCGAAACCCCATAGGGTACCGCCAACAAATTGAAAAAAACAAATATCTTTTGGATAACCCTGTAAAAACTAACCTCGCAAAAGCGTTCAAACTGGAGATTATGATTAAGTGGATTATTGTAATAAATTTTGTTCATTTGTATGAGTATACTATTTATACTCGTAGAAAAATTAAGGTTTTTATAGAAACAGTCCCAAATTTCGCCAAGTTTTTTGCTTACAATTTTAAGTGTTCTTAACATAAAAAAAAGTTCTTTTAAGAAAATATGACAAACAACATTTTACACAATACCCTGTAAATAGAATTAAAAAACAATAAAAATTGGATGAAAAATGAGTAGGTTTACTAAATAATGTTTCACTGCGCATACGCAAATGCAATCAAAATATAATGTGCATAATGCATTATCTAAGTAGAGCAAATTTCTGTGAAAGTCTCAAAATCATAGCCTGTAAATTCTGAAAATTCTGAAAATTATCGTCGACAGAATAAGATCGAAATCCGTTGTTCCTAAAATAAAGCAAAAACATGAGGGGCTGTATCCAAATGTAGTAGTACCTGCAATATTGTGTACGCCATCTTAGCACTAATCAACAAATATTTGATACAATCTCTCATCTTTTTCCTTCCTTTTGGAAACAACGGATTTCGAGCTTATTCTATCGACGATAATTTTCAGAATTTTGAAGCTATGATTTTGATACTTTTACAAAAGTTGCTCTATATACTTAGCCAATACATTATGCATATTATATTTTGATTGCAGTTGCTCATGCGCAGTGAAACATTTCTTAGTAAACCTGCCCATTTTTCATCCAAGTTTTATAATTTTTTAATTCTGATTTCAGGGTATTATGTACAATGTTGTTTGTCATATTTTCTGAAAAGAACTTGTTTTTAATATTAAAAACTCTGCAAATTATAAGCAAACAACTTGGCGAAATTTGGGACTGTTTTTATAAAAAACTAAATTTATCTACGAGTATACGTGGTATCCTTATAAAAATGAACTCAGTTTATTATAATAAGCCACTTAATCGTAATCTCCAGTTTGAACGCTTTTGCTGCAATAGTTTTTACAGGGAAGATACCAAAAGATATTCGTTCTTTTTCAATTTGTTGACTGTCCCTTATGAAGTTTCGGGAAAAAAAATCATAGTGGAAATATATGACATTTACTGTACTGTTTAGATACCTGGAGTTTCAGGTTAATTCCTCATGTATTTTTCTAGATATTTAACAAAACGTGTAAAATCGCAAGTGGTTGGTCACCTTTGACCATATAGTGTATATAGCAATATTTTCTTACTTACCAACCGAGAAACGTCTGCATCTCATGGATAAGTTGAATGAGATATCATAAACGATAGAAACTTATGGAAATCTAAATTAAATCTTTATATTTAACATATATCTATTTAAGTGATCTAATATTTTTACATTTTTGCTTACGAAAATCAGTTTTGATGGTAATTGTTAAATATTCAGCTGCGTTACTTATCTGAATACATCCGAATTTACTCTATCGCAATATCGCACTGAAAGCCACCAAATAGCAAACGTGATTTGTAGCTATAAAGTATTTTTTGTGACAGAATTTTAATATTATCCACGTGCAAAATTAAAAAGTAACGTTACAATTGTCGTTCATATTTGACGCAAACATATGTTGTAAAACATATTATGGAAGATTAAATTTCCTTTTTATTTCCTAAAAGCAAAACTTTATGCTAAATTTTTTGTAATGCGGATTATTTGAATGTTTTTTTAGGCAATAAAAAGCAGTTGCTATGGTACTGATAAAAGAATAAGAAAAAAAAAATATGTCATAGGAAATAAGTGTCAAATCCACGGACACCCTTTGTTCTTCCGGCTCCTTGTCCTCATTCCTCTAAGCTGCTACCAGCGTTATGAACAGTTATATTTATTACAGCGATCGGTTCTATTTATTACCGGTCTCGTTCTCCGCTAAATCATTTCTTTCGATCTCGTGGTTTTTATCACTTACAGTTTTACTTTATATGTTGGAAGTGTAAAAAAGATTGGCAGAGGAGTTTGAATCCGCATTTTTGAAGTTGTCCGATTTTCGAGGATGTGAATCATCGATTTTCGAGGATGTGATTTCGAGGATCAAATGTTTATATATATATATATATATGTATATACATTTATATTTTTAGTTACTCAAGAAGTATATATTTGACTATGTTTTTGAAGATAGAAGAAAAGTAAATTTTAATTATAAATTGATTTTTCAAATCCGGGGAGCGACAATAGTTCTCCTCCACTTCCGCATCACTAATGAATTATAATAACCAAGCCATATTCTAATTACCATTAAACATAGAAAAAAGCCTAATAATATATTAACCTTATTAATTGAAACTTGGAGGATAACAGTATCGATAAATTCACCCTCTGTCTTATAAAAATATCAACACACAGCACAATCAGCTCTTCATCATTACACGCATTTAAATTCGTTTACAAACACGACCCCCGTAGCGAAGTAAGTAGAGCGTTCTGTTCCCAAACCGGAGGTAGTGAGTTCTGTCCTCCTCAAAGGAAAAGAAAAGCCGACATAAGTTTCCCCTTCTAAAAAATATAGGTACTTCAGAAACTCTCCAAACATGGCAGCACCAGCGTCTTTTTTTTAACTGGGAGAACAGCAAAAAATAAAAGCAAGTGATGCTAGAAGAGTAATGCTGGAATAGCAAAAATTAAAAGCAAGTGATGCTAGAAAAGCAAAAATTAAAAGCAATTGATGATAGAAATGTAATACTAGAATAGCAACAAAAAATGTATCTGTTGCTTGTGAATTACTGCTAGAATAGCAGAAATTACAAGCAAGTGGTGGTCTTGATTGCTGCGAGGCAGCAACATATTCAAGCAACACAAGCTTGAATATGTATGCTGGCCAAGCAGTAAAGTGTTCCAATACATACCATGACTTGCTGGTAATTATGGTGGAACCACCAAATGTGTTATGGTAGTTTATGCTATTTTACTTTTGTAAAATATAAATTCTATGAATAAACATTTGTAAGGCAGAACTGGCTGAACTGACTTAACTGGCTGAACTGGCTTAACTGGCTATACTGGCTGAACAGACTGGATTTTTTATTATAATTAATTTTTATTATACATTCAGCGTAATTTTTCATGATTGAACCTTTTTTCTTACGTCAAATTTCACGAATTCTACCTGATAAATACTAACCTTTTTCACTCTGTTGACACATATGCGGTGACATATGAAGTTCAGGGCAGTCACGGGTCACTATTTTTTCATTCTACTTCACAGCACTTTCTCTAAACAAAAAATATTGACATACTGTTCGAGAGGATTTGCAAGAGAAATATACTACAAAATATTTCTTTTTTAAATAGTGGTGCGAGTATAATAGAAAAATAGTCGCCTGTGGAAGTCCTGTAAATTTAACCACATATCCACTGTCACCTTATTAGTGTCAGTGTAGTGCAAAAGGTTAAATGTGAATATTCGGAATTTCCGGGATAGTGTGAAATAAATTTCCCTATTTTAATTAGTTAAAAATATCACAATTTTTAAAACAAATCTTTTCATTCAACTTAAATGTTGTTAAAATAGAATTTTTTTGCACAGACTGATTCATAGGTACAATAAATTTTAAATGATTTGAAATAAATAAAGTAATTGGTTATTCAAATTATTGTAATGGAAAACAAATATAATGCAGTTATGGTTATTTTTATTTTAAAGTTAAAAAAATGTTTAAATCAAAAATCATCATAAAAAATTTCAATCATCATTTAAATAAGAGCGTGATGTGGTTCTTACCTCCAGCCTTTATTACCACTAATACGGATATATGGAATGTTTGATTCCTCATCTGGCCCTGCAGCATTTAAAACGGCTTCATCTTTATCCACTTGCATAAGATACTCGATTATTGGTATCTATAAATAAAAAAAAATAATCTACTCGTTTTAAAACATAAATACTATAATTCTTTGGATATTAATATTCATTCATGTCATCAAGTAACATCCAAGTTTTTATAGGCTTTTATGTTAACACGTTTTTAAAATAATTACGTTCCTGTTTGAGCTTAGATTTCCAAGTTCAAAATAACATTAGATATCATGACATATGCTATCAACTTTGATTTGCTAACACAAATCTTCTCTTCAAAATATAATATATAATAAATCTTTACTCTATGGCAGTGGACATATAATGTATTTTCTAATCACATACAGGGTGTTGCTAAATTCGACCGTCAAACTCAAAGGGGTGATAACTTAGGTGATAAAAGGGGTGAAAGGGACTTCAAGAGGATGAAAAATGACCACAGAATGAAGGGTCTCAAACCACGTATTTAATCGAAAATGAACCCTAATTGAATTTGGATTTATGGTAATAACTTTTAGAAAATCGATAAAAAATTTACAAAAATGAAGTGAAATACTCTAATCTGAATTCTTTCGTAAATGGCAAAAAAGCGATGCAAAAGGCAAAAAAAAATCATGTTGAATATCTTAAAAATAGCTAAATTTGCTAAACAAAAATATCTAAGAGAACAAAATTTACTACATTAAGCTAAAATGTTGAAACTTTATTTCTTTTACAAATGTGAAAAATTCGCCTTGGTACTCGAAATATATCAAAAAATATATCAATCAGGGGAGGAAACAGGGGTATAATCCCCCTTAATTCATTTTTGGAGAAGCATTATTCTTTGAAATAAGAGTATAATATACAATTAGTGTGAATAGCCTGTGAGATTTGTGTGTGAATTCCTTTTTCGAATGTCAAAAAATTGCAGTGGGGACCGAAAAAATTCTAAAAAATCGTGTTGAAAAATGCATTAAAAATCGCCAAATATTCAAAAATAGCGAGACAAAATTTACAAAACTGGAGTAAAATATTCTAATCTGAATTCTTTCGTAAATGGCAAAGAAGCGATGCAAAAGGCAAAAAAAATCATGTTGAATATCTTATAAATAGCTAAAATCGCTAAACAAAAATGTCTAAGAGAACAAAATTTACTACATTAAGCTAAAATGTTCAAACTTTATTCCTTTTACAAATGTGAAAAATTCGCCTTGGTACTCGAAATATATCTAAAAACCGCTTTGAAAATCTCACTAAAAATCGCTAAATATTCAAAAATTGCTGCGCTCAAAATTTACTATAATATCGTAAACCACTATAATCGGAAATCCTTCATGAATGACAAAAAATCGACGCAAAACGTAACAAATAGGAAAAAAACACTAAAAATTCCATTCAAAATCGTATTAGAAACAGTGTATGGCAAACTCACTAAAAAATGAACTAATTCGAGATCAAATTCAAATTCTCAAAAATTAGTCAATTTCACGCTCACATTCAAAATTTGTAAAACGGGTCCGTTCAATTCAAACTCATTTTCTAAATAGAGCGAAACTCGCTGAAAACTCCTTTTTAATGAAAAAAAAAATAATAAGAAGAAGAAAATTAATAGAAAAGACAAAAAAAAAAAAGTGTCTTGCACAATTTTATGAACTTACCATAGTGATGTCAAAATTTCTTATAATTCTTTGGTATTTGAACAAGACTTAAACTTCTCACGTGTAACTGAAATAATGTATTTAATATGATTAATTATGATAATGTGATCTACCATTAAGAACATTACAATATATCTTTTTATTTTTTTTATTTCATTGTATTGATCAGTGAGATCTCAAACTCCCTTTGCTAATGTTAAACCTATTGTCATGGAATGCACTCTTATTTGAAAAATATCTCTTCAGAAGATTAATATTTTTAACACTTTGCACTCCGTTGTCGCTGCTGCGGCGACATGGTACAGTAAGTGGAAAACTGCGTTGTCGCCACTGCGGTGACATAATCTTTCCTTGAAAAATTCGTTTTGGGCACCAGTAATAAGGGAAAATAAAATTTGCCTTATTTAATCAAAGCATTTTTGAAATTTTGTACTTGAAGGAAACTTCTTTTTAAAAAGTGCTGCCAACCGAATAAAATTTTTGTGTAATGACGCAGAGTTGCTGGTAGCATATAGTCAAAATGACGCGGAGTGCAAAGGATTAACTTTGTTTTTATGTGTCTTAAAGGATGTCTATTTTATTATTTTTAGTTTATACGATATTGCTAAAATATATTATTAAATTTATTTGAGGTGTTGAAATCTTACTCAAGGTGTGTCAGCTTTTACGCATAAAACATAATACGTAGTAAGCATAAGTCCACGGCAGAAGAAAATTTTTGCTGATTTTTTTTTAAACGGAAATATAAGTGTGATACATCAATTTAAAGTTAAAGAGTTTCTGTTTAGGAATTTATAAGTTTTAATTTCCTAAGTATAAGTCTACACCGAGACCGAGCTGGAAACTAGTAGTATTAAAATTCATTTACAGTTGAGCATAAAAATCAACTTATTGAGTTGTATGTTTGTTTTTTTTTTTTTGCTTCTGTTCCTTAAATGAAATTATTATGCATTGAATATAACAAGCTATGATTACATCCGTTAGAATACAATTTTAACTTCACATATTAGTTGATAATTAAATGTCACAAGAGTAACAGAAAACATATTAAAGTTTTAATTTCATAAAATCTACTTAAAAATTTTAAACCAAAACATCTAACTTTCTGATTTCGTCGTATAAGGCAGATTTTACATTAAATATTTTGTTTATACTATGCATGGAATTGTCTCTGGGGAGTTGTCACAAGAGTAAGAAACGTCTGTGTCATAAGAGTAACACATAACACTTTTGTCCATAGTTTGACATAAAACTGCATTACAACCAAAACAAACATGAGGATTAAGGTTTAGTTGTTTTTTCTCTGTTATCAGAGCAGTTCCTGAAATAATTTTAGCCATAAATAAGATCATTTTGTGAATTTTAAAGAAGATAAATTATCTTCATTATTCTTTTATTTTACTGGATGAATTTATTTTTGTTCATTTTTTTTATTATTTAAGATTATAAAATAATCATGACAAATAATAGATTAAAACAACTCAACTCCTGTCATTTTTGTGTGCTTTCTTTTAGTTTGAAGCACATGGTCTTTGATAAAATATTTGATAGGCTTTGTAAAGCTTCGTTTACTAAATTCTGCTGTATAAGCTATACAGATACTTATAGTAACTCTTGTGGAAAGGATTCTGATAGTATATTTTAAAGGAAAGATTTTAGAATTGCCTCTTATACACGACATTGTTTTAAAGAGCAGGAAAAATTCTGCTAAGCGCCAAAAATTGTAGAGAAGAAATAATAATGAAATTGAGTATGTTGATGTGAAAAGAAACAAAAGAAAATATATTACGATGAAGTGAAGAAAGTCTTAGAGCCAGCAAGATCTTCAGCAGGAAAATGTAAATTTTAAGAAAAAGAAAAATTACAGAACTAGATAACCTCAGATAATGTAAGAAAGAGAAATTCTAACTCCACAGCTATGGAGAATTTTATGTCGATGAAGATTTAAGAAGAGGTCATTCTTCAGCTAAATCTACATTACTTAGGCGCGAAAAATGTTACGTAATTTGATCAATTCTTGGGGACATTTACTAAGAGAATACGTTTTTTGTTTAAAGAAGCTTTCCTAAATTGAAAAATTGGAGATTCTTTTGCAGCTTTCAAGCCTAGTTTCATAATACAATAGAAAAGTACCCATAAGAATATCTCTATTTATCGTTGTCACGAAAACATTCCAGCAAATCGTAAGGTAGTAACTGGTGTATTTCCTGCATTAAACATTCCTGTGAAGGATTATTGACTTTAAATGCCGAAATACATCATAAATAGAAAGTAGAAATTCAGAATGTTCAATTTACGATCCATGGGCACAAATAGCCATAAAAGCTAAGACTGAAAACTTTAATGAGTATTATGCATAACCAAATTAAAATAGGGTAGCAAATTTCTGAGTCTTGCATTATGGCTAAAATTTGATCTTTTATTGGAAAACAAAATATTTAAAAGTTTTTGTTAGTAAAATTACTATTGTTTAAATAGGTAAAGTTGAATTTGCTATCAGTTAAAATTTTCTCAAACACTGAAATCAGTCCTGAACCAGTCTTGCATCCACGTTACGAAGATAACACCGAAGAATTATTTGAAAGGGAAGTCTATAATACAGACGCTGATAAACGTTTTGCTATTGACAAAACGCTTATCAACATCTTGTCAATACTGTTACTTTTTCAAGACGTTTATAAACGTTTTGAAAAAGTAATAGTTGAAGAAACCATGTCTGAATGTTTACAAAATTTTCGAAAGCAACTAAATGCATTTCTGAGTCACACATACATTCAAACTTGTACACAGGATTATTTTCATAATGCTAAAAAATAACCATTTCTTAAAGAATAGTTATGCCAGTGGATTTTTTGAAAATTGTACATTTTCATGCAAGGACGAAATTATGGTACGAAATGCTGTATTACTGGTCAAATCCACAAGAGACTGTATTTTCAGTCATTATTTAGTATGATCCCGATTAAATAAAATGTTTTGCTTTTATTTTAAGACTAGAGATGCACAACCCGTGGCCCGCGATGGGATAAGAAGTGGCCCGCGAATTTCGTGAATTTATAATTTGCAAAATTTGCAATGTTATAGCCATATAGAATGTTGTAATGTCATAGGTTGCAAGAAAAAATCGTGAATTTCGTCAATTTGCAGCGGAAAACAATTGAAAATTTCGTCAGTCAGTTAAAAATCGCGAATTTTCGCCCAGCCAATACCATTCGTATCAATATAAAAAAAATCCGAGCTACTAATTTCGTCAGTCGCTGGTCGGAAAATACCTCAAATTTCATCAATCGGAAGTGGGAAAATCGCGTGTTTCGTCGTTCGCGCGCGAAAAAGTCGCAAATTTTGTTGATCGAGCACAGGAAAATCACGAGATTCGTCAATTTATCGCTAGAAAAAGTCGTTAATTTCGCCAATATGCCACGGAAAAATTGCAAATTTCGTCAGTCAATTAAGAATTGTGAATTTCGTTGACTGAGCGCGGAAAAATCGAGTTTCGTCGATCGGGCGCGGAAAAGTCGCAAGTTTCGTAAGCTTATCGCAAGAAAATTTCGCCGATCGGGCGCGGAAAAATAGCGAGTTTCCTCGATCGGGTGCGGAAAATTCGCGCGATTTGTCAATCGGGCGTAGAAAAATTGTGAATTTCGTTGATTGGGATCAAAATATCTAAAAATAAATAAACATAATGTTCCAAACTTATTCTTTGTGTTTCTATAAAAGCTACAGAGCTTTCCATAAGGATAAATATTTCGAAGAATATTTTCCATTTGTAATTTCAAAATAATTTAACATTTTCTTCCAAATATTCCAGATATTTTGAATTTATTTGTATCCTCTTCATCATTCATGACCAAGATTAATAAAACTTATCTAAATATTCTTACCCCGAAATTGAAATCTGGTGGCTGAGTTGGTGGACACATCCTTCTGTACCTATTACAAAACGACTCCCAAGTAGTATGCTCCCACGTACATTTTTCAGGATATGCATTGCAAAATCGTTGACGCCAAAGCCTGAAAAACACAAAGAATTTTTTAAGTGCATTTGTAAAACCAAATAATTACCTACAAAATATAGGACATAATGATATAAGTAAAAATAGGGTAACTGTTGGATAGATGGCCATAGTTTTTAAATATTGAAATAAAAATTCTTAGAATGCAAATACCAGAAATATTGATGCATATTTAAAATTCTTATACATGTACTCATAATATTTTATGCAAAAAATAATTAAATATTGAAAACAAAAAGTGTTAAACAAAATTCAAATTTAAATGGCAGATGGCCATCTCTCCTTAAAGCTTAGGAGAGATGGCCATTCAATACAAGAAAGAAAAAGTAAATTTAAATAGCAAAAAAATAACACATTTTATATAGTCCATCATGAAAAACATGTAGCAATTTGTAAAGATGCAGTTATATGATGGAAAATGGGTGAATAAAACTCGAATAAGCAAAATTTGCAGCAGAATTTCAATACTTCAATTTTCATAAAATCTTTCCACATGCTTGGCAAAGATCTTGATAATTTGTACACGTTTCATGGAACCACTTCATGTACCTTATGCATTGTATCCAGATATTCTTTAAGGATGAGATATTATATTGATTTGCGCAACTAACACAGTGATCCTAATTTAATTCTATTTACTCGGAATCTGTAGAATCTGATAATTTAAATGTATTTCGTTTTCTTCGCCACTGGAATTGACGTGTTTTTTTTTCTCGCGTTAATGGTACGTTTATTATGTTAATTTAATTTATTTATCAACTTTATCAGTTTCTGTTTTTAAAGTTTCCGACGTTTTTTCAGTATATTCTGAAACAAATAAATCATTAGTGTCTTATTATATTTTAATAATTATTATTAAAATATACCCTATATAAAAATAGCAAATAAAGACTTTGTTCTAGAATATTAAAAGGGATAAAACCAACGTTTAAAAATCCACAAATGATAGCAGCAAACAGCTGTTTCGAATCCACAAGCTAGATTCTTCTGCAATGCGAAAGAGAGCAAGGCACAGCGTGCTAGAATAATCAAGACTGGACATAACGAGAAGCGAATAGGTATAGCTTAGTGCAACAACGTTAAAACTTCGACTGCACCCTGTAGCATAACGATATGGGGAAAAATTAAAAAGTCCCTGACCTGCTTTGACACTTTTTTTGTTGGGGTTGATGTTCGCTTGTACTTTGCACTATTATTACTATTCTGTTTTTATGGAGTAAAATGTAAGACGTTAATACTTGAAGATAATGACTTGTAATTATTAATATTGTAATGTTGAAATATTATGAGTTGCTCTCATTATGTATTTTCTATAAAATAAGAAAGGAAATAATTATAAAATTAAAATATGTTTAGTTCAATGTAATAACTAAAAATAATTGAACTGTGCTAGCTTTTAAATCATTCTAAACTAATGAAAAAAAAATTAAAGACATATTGACGTGCTGTATATAATAATAGTTAGATTGCATAATTATACTTAGGAAACAAGTATTAAATTATGAATATTTTAATTATAGAAGTATATGCTATTTTGCAAAACCCATTTTTACAGCTTTTGTTTACTATCATGTTGATGAAAGAGACGAAAAGGACAACGATGTGGGTGAAGAAAACGAATAAATTAGCAATTCTGGAGCTTTTGAATGTTTTGCAAACAGTTTGGAATGGCTCGAGCAGCAGAAATACTGCTATTGATTTACTTTTTATTAAGCCCTTGTTACCATAATAATAAATAGCGTACACATTTGTCCTTAATCTTAAAATTGAAGCATTCTCGATTATCCGAAAATTTCGATTTTCCAAAAGAGGGTCGGTCCCAATTGATTCGGATAATCGATGTTCTATTATATATGTATATTTCAAACGTGGAATTTCGCGTTCAGGTGGTGTCCGCTATTGAGAGGTTTTTCTATATTTAAATAAATATATTTTTTGTTATCAATCTGAAAGTTCAAAATATTGATTAAAATCAGCCCAGTGCTGAAACAGATTTAAAATATCAATTTTATGAATACTGCATACCAAATTTAATGACCCTTTAAAATCAGAGGAGTGGTGCAGGTCTACATGCTAGTTTGCTGTATATACTAGAAAAGTATGAATGGGTATACCATAAAAGTCCAAAGAGATATGGAGCCTAAATAATATCAAATATTGCTTTCTGTATAACACTTTTTAAAATCTTATCCTAATCTGTTTATGATGAAATTAATTCGGTACTCACAATAAAATTTGTGCGTATTTAAACTTCATTTAGCATTTCATAAAACTAAATTCCACGTAGTAATAATCCTTCCTTTTTACAGTGTAGCTAAAACAAAATTCTTTACCAAAGTTTAAACTTAGTATTGTCCTTCGAAAGAAGGTCGCAAAGTTGCAACGCCGCCTTGGTCCGTGCCGCGTTTTTCCAGATACGTTTTTAATTAACTTTTAAAGACACGGGAGGCATATTGAGAGATCCAGTCAATAGTTGCGAATCACATAGTACTCATGTGATTAAGTCTAATTAAATTAGACTGTTTTTAACAATTTGATGTTTATTACCTTTATACTGCTGCTAGACATTGCATTACACAAATATATCATTAAAAATTGTTATCTGGGCTTAAAAAGCAGATGGTATATAGATTACGCCACCCCTGTCACTATGCATGTCCAGACCGTCCGTGTCTTTAAGAGTTATTATCTCGTCTAATTACTGACGATTTTTTTCGAAAATCTTTATCAACAAGGCTTTAATAGTTCTGCTACGATAGGTACGCAAAGCACTTCTCAAAACCTTTCCCGAATGTCTTCAAATCGAAATTTGTGTGTAACGGAAAAATGCGCTTTTCTCAAAAACTAAATGTCTAGGATAATCGCTATAATTTTCCTGCAAGGTTTATGTTATCATCTACTACCTCTAATTTTTTCATACGTTTAGTTTCAATATATTCGGAAATAGAGAGGGGAGGGGACATATTTTTGAGCTACATTTTCGACGATATCTCTGAAAATATAATACCTAAAATTGAAAGAAAAGTATTTTTGAGTTCAACGTTACGAAAGCTTTCACACGATAACCCATACGATATACAACGAAAAATTTTTTTTTTCAGGTAAATTAATTAGCCCCTCTATATTTTTCCAATATATATTTGTGAATGTTCAATAATCCATAAATATGTCGGTCAATAGTCTTTATTACTTGCCCCAATTTGAACTTTCTATGTTCCATAGTTTACGAGTAAAATAACTGTGACAGAGGGACAGACAGACACAGTAGTGATCTTATAATGGTTCCTCTTTTACTTTTTAAGTACAGAACCCTAAAAATTGAAGTTAAATATAAATTATTGCAAAATGTATCAGAAAATAAACTCAAAATGTGCAGTGTGAAAGCATCACACAGCTTTACCAGTTTCATTTAAAGGCTCTAAAATGCATACAGTCAAGTCTCTTTACTTAATAATGCATATGCAAATGCAACAAAATAAAATTTATGATCAAAGATTCAAAGTTATTCAATAGCAGCGTTTGATCGTTTTTCTTTTTTCACAGACAGTAACTTATTTTCAGTTATTAATCTTTTAGCCTTAATGCAATCAAATTTTCAGTTTAATTGTTACTTCTCTGTGAACCACTAAATTAAATAAGGATAATTAACAAACACATATACAGTGGGTGATCGGTTCACGAACTGTTCGGTTTACGAAGAGATGTGTTAATGAACATTTTCGCGAGAGATTTTTTTTTGTTCGGATAACAAACACATGTTCGGTTAACGAATACCTCACAAAACAAACGTTAGCAAACTTACATGGATGAACATTCTACGTAAGTTCATCTACGTATCCATCGTTTATATGGAGTTCCTTTACCTGCGGTTTATTCTGTTGAGTTGTCTACATGACAGACCAGGTGTTACTCCCAATAAGGTTATCTGAGTGAAATATGCTGACTGGTTGTAGGTCCAGTCAGCTTAAATGGAAAAACATTGGCCTTGTAAGCCAAGGATCTGGGTTCGATTCCCAGCCTGGGCATTTTTTCTGCTCAGTTGGAAATATTCATTTCGAATGATAACTTTACCAATCAGTCTGATTGTGTCAAAAGAATAGAATTGACGTAATTGAATTAATGAAACAGCAATTAATAAAAATATTTCCTTAAGTGGCCGCGTCATTGCAGGACGAAAGTATTAGAAAATTTAAATAAAATGTATATTTTTGACTTGTAAAATCTATATTATTATTACCTTTGTCGCCTTTTAAATAAAACGGTGAGCTTTTTAAAGCTTCTATTGTGTATTTTGTAAATACTTTCTTTTCCAATTATAACTCTTAAGTGTCCTGGACATTGAAAGACATGTACTGAATTGTCTCAATAGCAAACTAAATCATGCTCATATGTAAGAAATTTATATTTCAATATTCACTAATTCTTTAAAATACAGACTATCATATTTTTAAGAAAATATTTGGGTACATTTGTAAATATTTTTCATATCTCTTATAAAAGCTTATTATTTTTTATAGAAGAAGCATTTGAATTTTTATTTTATGATTCCACAAATTTCCAAACATATTTTCATAAAATGTGGAAAAGGCTTTGTAAACATAAATGCTTATTAATTCAGAAAATGGGACCTAAAGAGTTAATCACTAATAGAGTGAATCAGTTGTTATTCGGGAGGATTATCGAAAAAAATCAAACAGCACATTTTACAAGTGGGTAAGTGTGATCACAGATCGCACAGAGGGTTTCGTTTAATATTCCTTTCAAAACACTTTATTCTTTTGCAAAATCTGTTAGTTCCACATGTCGCAACAAGGGAGCGCACTCTATTCTAAACAAATCTCTATCTGAACGAAACACCGTTTTACAAACTATCCGTAGGTATATTAGTCGAGGGGATCGGACCCATAGCATCCGAGATAGGTATGCGCCCCTGGTGGTAAAATTTGGAACTGAAATATGTACGCATATGGTGCATAATATGAAAGAGTGGTTAAAGGAGTGTCGGCAAAAGTTAGAAAAGTTCACCTCGAGTGAAAAGTGTGGAGGTTAGAAATATTGCTAAAAATACAGAAGTTAGAGCCCGGAAGGGTAAATAATATAAGATTTTTTCAAAATTTTATGATTTGTCGTTTGATATGAGTCTTCAGCTATAAGAATCCCAAATTTCAAGTCTTTAACTTAATTAGGGGCTTAGTTAGAAAGAAAAGCTTAAAATACACAAGTTAGAACCCTGGGGGGTAAATATAAGATTTGTTCAAAATTTTATGATTTGTCGTTTGATGTGAGGAGTTCAGCTATAATAAATCAAAATTTCAAGTCTCCATTATATTTAGTTTCTGAGAACGAACTCTGTGATAGACAGACAGACAGACACAGAAGCGAGACGAATAGGGTTTCGTCAGATGAACGAAACCCTAAAATTGGTAAATATACACTATTTGGACTAGAATTAAACGTTGGCCTTTATAATTTGCTCTAAAATCCTACCAAAGCATGTAAGCTCTAATCTTTGATATTAGCATATAAATCTGATCTCGTTGTTACTCACCTGTTACTGTTACATACACTAACAGCTGGGGCCATAAATGAATCAGGATATTCGTCACTAGTTTCTAGAGTTGTTGGATAAGCTAGATACATTTGTAGAAAGGTCCAGGTTTGATAAAGGAACCCTGATGTACAAAGGAAAAGTACCAAGAGTTTAATGGCCGTACTGCGACATCCTTTGTATTTAGCAATTTTAGATAAACCTAAAATTGAAAAACAAAATATAATTATTTTGAAAATGTTAAATTTGACAGATATTTTTACCTTTACTGTGCCGTTAACAATTCCAGATATATGAAATTATACGTAACTTTTTCTTTGAAATCTGACGTAATGATCTGAAACGTGATATGATTACAATTTTTAATTATAATTCGTCTTATCTGATCATATACAGTTCAATAAATGAAAGTTAAATCCTAGTGCTATATACACCTTGAGTTAAATAATTAAAGTACATATAAAAGAACAAATAATTGTACAAAAATTACTTTCATGTGTATGCACATAATATAAAGATATTTAAAATACAAATTAAAATTATCTTAAAATACATTTGAAAAGCCAAGAACGTTTTCAAGCATTACAAGGCCGTGATCATAAGGATTTAAATGTTGCTATTATTTTCTTTGAACTTATTCGAGAATTGTCCAGAAGAAAACATTATCATTAAAAGGTTTTACGTCAGATGAGATGTAAGATAAAGTTATTCAAATTTTCAACAAAACGATCTTTAATCTATTATGCAACAAATATCTCCTCTTTCATTGCGCTTATTCGAAAATAGCCCAGAACGTTCCGGTATTTTAAGATATTTATAATTTGTATTTTAAATATCCTTATATTATCCGCATGCACCGGAAAGTAATATTTGTACAATTATTTGTGCTTTTATATGTATTTTAATTATATACAGTCTAGTTTATCCAAATAATCAGAACAATATATCATTTCTTGATCGTTAAAAAATCCTATTTTAAACTCTTCCCAGACAGCAAAAGATGTCGAAATCAGTTCGGCAGTTTGTCGGAATTAACAGCTGAATATCGATAGACATTATTATAATGTGTATAGATCACCCTCTTTTCAGGTAGTTTACTGCTGATATCAGCTGAAATAAGCAACGGATCGATTTGGCTTGATAATATTTAATATAAAAATAATATCAGCCAATCTCATTGAGGTGATTAACATCCGACAATTTGTGTCCCCATCAATACCCCCTACAGTTTCACGAATCACGTGACTGGCCAATTTCTTCCAATGTCTTCTGTATCCATTTTTTCCAATCTCTCAAAGCTCTTGCTTTTATGTTGCAAGCAAAGTCATTTTTCACCAGTGTGAGAAGTGACAAAAGCATGCGAAGAAGTTATATGTAAAGTGAGAAAGTGAATGTAAATTTCTTAGCATTTTGTTCAGAAATTACTCTTTTCATTGTTTTAAAATAAATGATCTCTCGATATATACAACAATCCAATCTAGAATTTAGGAACTTTTGCACTCTTTTTATGATATTACCGATAGTTATTTATCTATACTTTTATACAGGCTTTAATAAACAAAATGAATTAAATTCTTTGTGTAAGGACTACATTTATTTGGTGATTTAAATGAATAAATTGAAAATAAATAATATTAAATAATAAATTCAGAACATTCAAACATTTATTATCGTTTTTTTCTTTTAAGTTATAATTAGGGAAAATATGAAGAACTGGAAATAATGTTCTAAAGAATAACCTTCTTATAGATACCTTTTTGCAAAACCGCTTAATAAAGGAACTTAGAATCTGCAAATTTCATCTTTTTTATTATTATTATTATTTAATTCGCCATTTATGAAAAACTTATTTATTATCATAAAATTTCGATGCATTTCAGTAAATAAAATAACAAAATGTCATTTTTTATAATATTAATGCGTTCTAGAAAACGTGAAATCTATATTAGTTTAATATTAATATACTGGTTTAGATCTGACAAAAACCTTAATACTATAAATTATTTTGATAAAAAAATATATCGACATGTTTCTTAAAAGTTCTATGTTAAATTTATTATTTTAATTCATAAACTAAATCTCAGTTTTTCTCCCCAGTGCGTTTCTATGATGACCAAAAAACATTTATTTTACTACGCGTAAGAGATTTATAACAATATTTTTATTTAATTTAAAAATAAACTATGAAATATTTAACTCTATCGTTACAGCGAAGTCTCCTTTAGTCTGATTGACTTTTTAACGGCTTATTCGCACGTAGCATATAGGAACCGTTCAAATGAGAGATCAGTGAGTGACAAAGATTGTCGTTTTTCTTTTGTTTGTCAGTGCAAACTGCATAGGATTAATATGTTGCAAACGGCACAGAACATAGTTAAAAACGTTGTTCCTAAATTTGATGACATCTAAATGCGACAATGTTCTACTTAATATTTTAATGGAAGAATCATAAAAGAATGCTGCATAATAAGACATCCGAACTTAATGAATAAATACCGAAACATTTCTAGGAGTTTAAAACGTTTTCTTAAAAAAAATGTCTTATCAGAAGAGACATCGTTCATTATAAAGGAACTCCATCTTCCCCAAAGCAAAAATCCCGAAAGTGGTTCACGCTTTTTCTTTTTTAACTTTGAATATCAAATACGGCTATGGATGTAAAAGACTACGACTTTTGTTCCATTTACCTGTAGTGTGAGATTTAAAAGAGCGACCAATTTTGAAATATTCCACGCATTTTGGTGACCGCGTTCTTCAGATATTTAGTAGCGACAAACTGAATACCCTAAATGCGGAGATACTTTTAAGGTATAAACGAGGTAAGTTCATTTGGAATTTTCCATACACTGTATTAAAATAATGTGTAAACAGAAATTGTAATTAGTTAATCTCCAGTGAGTTAGGAAATTAGGAATTTCAGCGTGATCCTCCAACAGCGTTTTTCTTTAACCGTGTACTTAAATGTGTGTTTAAAATGATATAAACATAAAAATACGTGTCATTAAAATTATTAGTAAAAAAAAATAGCTTAAGAATATCGGTGTACATTCGAGACAGACAATATAGATATATTTTTACAAAAATTCGCAGTACTTGTATATGATAGAAATTCTGCAAAATTTTGTATAGATTGGAGACACTTAAATTATGTAAATGCAGAAAAGCAAATAAATTTTACAAACTTTAACCCATTAACTGCGGAAACTCTAATATAGTGACCTTCATTTTCTTTTCCGATTGATACCACAAATATCGAAAAATAATCTTCGCTTTATATAGTGTTCAAACTTTCTGTAATTAATAAAGGCAAATTTTTTTAATTTAAAAATAGTGGTATCTTGATAGTTAGTTTAAATCTATTTTTATTGTTGCGACGACTTAACGCTAGCAGTGAATGGGTTAAAACGTCCGGTAGCTTAAATGCCGAATCTGATTAAGTCATTTATGCCTAGCGTCCCACTTTTGGGACTCTTCGAATTTCAATAAATTTGCATAATTTTTTTCTTCTATATAACATGAAAATTGTATGAAATAATTATCTTTAAACGTCTTTATCTGTTAAAGAAAGGTGACAGCATAAGATCGATATCTATTTGCTTAAATGAAGACTTTTTTCTGAGTTTATAGATTTTTCATTTTTCAAGATAGCAAAATGTAAAAAGTAAGTTTATTTGTGTTTTTCTATCAAGGGTCCAAATAAATAAGTCATAATTTTAGAATCTAGAAAGATTTGCTCACAAATCGGCATTTAGAAAGTTTTTGAAAGGCTTTTCGCGCATTTTCACCCCTTTTAAATTTAAAATTTTTGAAGCAATGTTCATAGAGATAATTTATAACTAATAAATATAATAAATATAAGCCATGTCAAATTTGATGAATCTAAGTCCATCCTTAACACAAAAATTGCAGTTTTAGAACGTTTTTTGCTCCTGAAACACCTTTGGGGTAGTGGAAACACACATAAAATATAGCCTATCTTGGAGCAAGAGCTGTGGAAATTATTTTTACATCATTCTCTTTGAAATCGGTTCAGTATGTCCTGAGATTGCATAGAAATCGCAATTTAGAACGTTTTTTACAACTCTTTTCGCCCATTTTCATCCCTTTTAAATTTCGATTTTTTTAGAAAATGTTCTTAGAGATCATTGATATTTTATAAATACTACCATTCCAAATTTCATGATTCTATGGCCTTTCATAATACAAAGACCGCAATTTAGAACTTTTTTTAGAACGCTCTTCGCCCATTATCACCCCTTTTAAATTTCTAATTTTTTAAGAAGAGTTCTTATAAATCATTAATATCTAATAAAAAACTAATATCCCAAATTTCATCTTTCTAAGCCCTTCAGTAACACAAAAATCGCATTTTTAGAACTTTTTTGCTCCTGTACCACCTTTGGGGTAGTGGCACTCTTAAAAATATAGCCTGTCATGGTGCAAGGGTTGTCACGATCATTTGACACCATTATTTTTTTAAATCGCTTTGGTATTTCCTCAGTTTGTGTAGAAAACACCATTTAGAACGTTTTTTAGAGCGCTTTTTGAGCATTTTCATGCCTTTTAAATTTTGAATTGTTTATGAAATGTTCTTAGAGATCATTTAAGTAACTACCATTCCAAATTTCATGTTTGTAGGCACATTCAGTGACACAAACATCGCATTTTTAGAACGTATTTTGCTTCTGCACACCCTTTGGGGTAGTTACATCGACTTAAGATATAGTCTATGTTTTATGTGGACTAAGAAATTTGAGAAAACAAAAATTCAGACTGAAATGGTTTAAAGCATGATGCAGCTAAGTTATGCCCTGGTTTGGGGTGTCCAATTTAATTTTCCCACTTTCCTTAAATCTAGTATTTAAATTCTGTTTTAGAATTTTACTCATTATATTAAACTTTTTCAACTTTTAGATGAGAATAAGATGAAAAACGGAAACCATGTTTATCTAAATGTGTATTTTTGTCTCCATATATGTATTCAAATGCATAGAAAATGGTAATTTTTTTGTGAAAGTGTAAGGAAAGGAGGGGGCTTGGAGGCAACACAATATCAGACAATGGTCCTCTTTTTGGCTTAATCAGGGCTGATAAATCGATTTATTAGAAACAATACACGATTTTATCTATTTATAAGTCTACTACTATTATCATGTGACATTTTAAAATAACTCGAGTTTTACGCAATAACTATTCTTGTTAAATACTCTTTTAACCCGTGAACTCAAAACTAATGCGGATTCGCAGCGATCACAATTTAAAATGTCGGGTTTATTTAAATCATGCTTTATTTAATTTCTATATTTCATTAACAAAATGAAATGTTTCTTAAAAATCAATATCCCATTTCGATTCCTTATTAATTTCGTATATGAATCAAGTATTATATTTCATTATATTACCAACAAACGTTTACGCAGTTTAAGTTTTGATTTACCAAGTCACACTACTGTTGAGATTATGAGTTAATATTCAGTGACGAATTGCGCGAATTTAAAAAAAAATTCTGCGACAATTGTTTAACCATTAACTGCTGTTAGCGGTTTCACACAGCACTTCCTTTTAAAATTGTCACGGATTATTTCTTAATCTTGAGTTTTGATTCTTAATTTTTAGAAGGAGACCGGGATGGACATCTATGCTCTACAGACTCCTTTCTTAGTGTGAACAGTCTCTCTCGGGCAGTAAAAGTAAAAGTTTAACTATAAATATTTGTGAAATTTTGTTTCATTTGGAGCGCTAGTGCTACTGACTTCTTAATAAGTGGTTTTAAATTATAATAGTCCTGTATACAAAGTTTAGTACAGAAACAGTATCATATGTGTTAATGAATCTTTGTTTTAAATCTTTCATCAAGCTATCTTGGAGACCGTTCACTTTAGCTACGACACACTTTCTGTCACAGCAGTTAATGATTAAAAGAATATTTCCAGATAATTGGCATGTATAAAACGCATTGTCACATTTAGGGTTTTCGAAGTCTCATTTAAATTTTAACTGTCGTAAATGTTTCAAAAATTCTCTAAATGCGACAACCGAATATTGTAGGATTATACTACAAGTATTGATTACATTACATTTGTACAAAATAAGTCAGTTTTGAACTAAAGGCACAGTATTCAATAATTTTCTGCGTAATAAAATATGTATTTATTTAATAACAAATACACCTTAAATGCGACAAAACTATGGTGAACCGCGTCTCACTTTGGCACAATGACCTTACAGTAATTATATGCTATTTATGCTTTTGTTATTTTCCTAGTACCTAAGAATAGCACAAGCCATGCGGGATGAATCTACTGATTGCAAATACTTTTAATCTAAAATAAATATTCTTTCGGTATTGAATTTTTTAACGGAAATATTGCCGATGAACGGAATAGTGGTGAATTATTGGGTTCAGCATAAATAAGGTAACCAATCCTGTTCTTCAAGTAAGGTCGTTATTAATTTAGTTTCTACTTTTAAAATTTATTTAGTATAAGCATTCGGTAGGGCATTTTAATTTGTTTTTTCCGTCATTTCTGTGGGCACTTTTTTATGATTTTACTGATATAAGTTGAAGTATGACGCTTTTTAATAGCATATATTTTTTATTTATAAAATAATCGCATAAAAAGTAATGTCTATGTTGTTATCTAATGAAAATTATAGTTAGCTTATTTCATATTAAAGATTGGCAAATTAAAGAAGCTAAGAAATACAGGATGGAAAGCGTACACAGCGTCACTTTTTAGCGACGTACTTGAGCAAACTCGGGAGGAGCACAGGGATATAAATTCGTAGTTTACACTATATACGGAAATGTCAAGTTCGATTTCTCACAATAATGCATAAAGAGCCGCATATCGAACCGAAAGATTTTAGTGACACACTTACGAAATTGTCCGAGCGGACGCGTCATACAAACGAAATGATTTGATCTCACTGCTCATTACATGGCAGTACATTACACGCCTTTACGTCATTTCTAATCACAGCTTTATTCGAATAAAATGCTGTATTCTGATATCCCTCATGTGACATATAATTATGCTCGAGCTCATCTCATTTCGATAGTTTCCCGAATCCTTTTGAATATGACACTGCGTATTCATCGAGATAGAAACTATTTGTAATACCTGTAAATATGACTTTCTTCTGGACATGGCAGCAGCCGTTCCCATACACTTGGACATCGTGTGATTCCCGTTTTTTAAACAGCTTCGAACACCTAAAAAGAAAAACAAAATAGCGGCAAAATAAGTTTGTCTGTCAATCACCTTAATAAGAGCGTCTGATTTATGATAAAAGTATCTCAATCATTGGAAAACATTTTCTTTTTTAAGATTTGGAAAAAGATTTGTTGAAAAAACATTGTGAAGCTAAAAAATAAGATCTACTAAACATATAGGGTAGATGTGCAAGTAATGGACACCCTTCAAAGTTTTTGGTCTATAAAAAAATAAAAATAAAAATTTAACTTTTATTATTTTTTTTCATAACTTCTCCTTGCATATTTTACAATCTTTCATTATTGTGGGACTCTTAATCAAACCAATCAGGAAACAGAAAAATATGTTTCGAAGTTCCACCTTTTTTTCAGTGAAAAATCTTAGTGAAAATGCTATGAGCTGGCTTTATCTAATGAATTTATGTATTCGTTATTTCTTAAAAAATTTACAGCTTTTTGTATTGGTAGTAATAGCCATTTATGAAATTTTATCTATTTTTAAGGTTTTGAGAGGGATGCACATTACTGAGATGCTTAATTAGTCACTTTACACTAACGGACACCCCATGTAGACATTGCTAAACATGCAATTTCCGTAATGTTTATAGTGCATAAAATATTTTGATTTAACTGAAAGCCTAAATAATCAAATTTAATTTTTTAATTACTTTTACCAAAATGTTAATAACACAAAAACTTTTATAAATAGCTGCTTTCAAGTTATTCTATGTCATTTATAAAATTTCAATATTTTATACTTTTTCTTTAATTTATATAACTCTGCCTTGTATATTTTATAATCTGGCAATCAAAACAGACAAGAAGCAGAAAATATTGTTTAAGGGTGCAGTCAAAGTGGGGCTCATAGGGCTTAATCCCTACCCATTTAAACAAAAACCATTAAGTTACAGAAGTTGTTAACTTGGGAATGCTCGCGCGTATCACGGATATGTACGATTTATATTTTGTGATCAATAAATTCAAATAAAACTTGTCATGTTATTTAATCGGTGGCATTTCCCACACATTCTGCGATTCAATAATTTGTAGATTACTTTTCGAAAAGTAGTGGTGAGAAATGTAATAACTGTGCGTGCCCTGGGTATGTCATACCCTGCGCGTGTAATCCCGTTTTAAAAATCTATTTTCTATCTTAAATGTTTGTTTATTCATCTCTGACAAAAAACAAAACAAAGAAACAACAACAATATTTTAATATTAATGAAAGTTGTAGTAATCATTAAACTAGTAAATCTACAGATCCATTGCCTTAAAAATCACTCCTACAGTTTTATTTTGAAACTATTTTATTTAGTATTTAAAATATCCAACTCACAGTATCATTTCTATCATATTTTTAATATTATTTATCATAAGTAATATATCAAGTAGTCTCTGGAAATTTAATTATTAAAAATAGGGATACAAATCTATACATTAATATACCAAAACATTTTTTTTAAATTACCATTACTTTTTAAATCACCCCCTGTCTCAATAATTTGATAGCTATAATTACCTAATATTTAGTATTTTAAACTATTCATCTAACTAATTAAAATATCGATCTTCTGCTAATTACAATAATTCATGCAAACAGTTAATGATTATCAGAAATACTTTATTAATTACTGCTATTCTAATTGCTAAATTTATTTGAAAATAACTGTTTTGTTTCATTAGTATGCTTTCATTAAATTCTGGTTCTAAATTATATTTATTACTTTTTATGGGGTGTTCATTATTGGGACAGAGAGTGTCCATTAATGGAACAAATTGTGTCCATTGCTCGCATTTTAGATATTTTGATATATTTGTGTTATTTACAATTAAATTTTGATTCATATTGGGAAATGAGACTATGAAAATTGATATTGTTGGTACATTAATATAATATTGAAAAAACTGGAATATCATAATTATAACTATTAATTAAAAAACAATTTTTAAAGGAATCCCTTTATTGTGTCCATTACCGGGGCATCTACACAACATTATTTCGGATGTGAACATACCTTTTTCTGCGCAACTACGAAACACACATTGACGAATAAGAAGTTAACCGAAGGGTTTTTGAACAGTCTTTTAAATAGTACAATATGGCATTTCGTCAAAGCATGTTATTTGAGTAGAAAATGCAGTTCTTTAAAAAGTAAATAAAAAATGTATAAGATATAATACCGCATACATTTATTAAAGCAAGCAGGAAAGACCAGGAATTTTCCACAAACGGCAAACTTACTGTATATTATTCAAAGGTATTTGGATATAGGAATTATGCCTACAAACGCATACAAAACACAGCAAGTTAGAAAACAGAGCACAACAAGGTATACTATTGGGATACGATTATCGTTTGAGAGTCTATAGGATATACACCGAAAAAAGAAAAAAAAATAATAGTACCGGGCAGTAAAATTTATCGAAAACAGCATTCAGATCTCAAATAATGCAACTGAAGAAAGTTTTAATTTTCAAAGGAACAATTTTGACCAAACGGAATACACTGAGGAAGAGCAAAATATCTTGAGATAGAAATCGTTAACACATAAAATAAACAAATCAAGTCCAAATAAACAACACTCAAAACGAATATTACGTACACGTCTAACGAATGATACACTCGATACATTTTTTTAATAGTTTGATTACATAATCGTAACAAAGGGATAGAAAGATATGCAAGAAATAGAAATTTTCCAACAGAAACAAAATTGGCTTAATGCTACGTAAGACAAGATAAAATCATTACAATGCAACAACACTTCGACACGGGTACATGCACAGCAAAGAAAAAACTCATTGTTTTCAATTGGACCTTCAAAGCAAAATAATATGATACAGGGAAAATACAAAATTACAAAATTCGGCTTGTTGCAAAAGGTTTCTTATAAACATATAGAAAAGACTATGATGAAACTTTTGTCCGTATCGTCTCTCACACTGTCAGAAGATTTTTTCGCGCAGCGTGTGTATATCATAAATTAACCTGTTGATTCACGCTGGCTCGACAGTTGTATGCAAAATATTTCCTTGACCAAAGCACGGCTTTCATACAACAGCTGAGCCTTTTCCCCTTTCTGAAAGCCAGTTTCATCAAGCACTTGACATTTAAGCAGTGTTCTCTATTTTTGGTCACTGAAAAGCTCATCCAATTGCGCGAAGATGCAAAATTTTCTCTTTTGCCGATTGAGATAATTATTTACTCGTTAGCGATTTACTGGATGTCTCTTTTATGTGTAACTGGTTATGTGTAATAATTTATTCTTTTTTTTTCGTTCAGTTTAGAGTTGGCTCGAATGCACTATTTTTTTTTTACCATGGCTCCAAGGTTTAAGGTTTTTACTCAGAATGAGATTGAAAAACACGTGAATGATTGTGATTCAGAAGACATTGCTGATAGCGATTCTGAGAACGAAAATGATATCCACCTGTCTTAGAATAGACCCATTGATGAGAAAGGTAATATAGTTATAAACGACAGAACACAAAAAATAGTTGAATGGAAAGTTACTAGCGAATAGGATTATCTAAATATTCTAGATTTCTCAGGAAAGGATGGATTAAAAAACCAAGATAAATTAAAAGTAAATACTAAACCACAAGATCTGCTTGACTATTTTAAAGTTCGATTTTCTAAAGACGTTTTGGAATTAGTACGCCTAGAAACAAACAGATACGAAGAACAAGTCTTTTAATCCAGGCCCGACGGTTTAGGCACAAGTAAGTACTTACTTGAGTAGTAGTCCAAGAGCTGTTAAACATTTTAGGGAAGGTATTTGAGGCACCCTGAAAATTTGTGCAACACTTCTTTTGTAATGCCTGAATACAAAATCGAATGTCTGGATGAACGATCGTGGTCCAAAACCTGTGCCAGACAAAAAATGGACACGTGTCTGGCACAGTTTTTGTGCCGACTAAAGTGTCTGTCATTTTCAAAATATTTTTTTCTAAGCATAAATATTATTGTGCCTCAATCTCAGCGTGCCTCAAATACCTTTTTTGGGTAGTCAAAAAATGGCACTTGACACGTGTCTGGCACAGTTTTTGGGCCGACTAAAGTGTCTGTCATTTTCAAAATATTTTTTTCTAAGTATAAATATTATTCTGTTTCAATCTCAGCGTGCCTCAAATACCTTTTTTGGGTAGTGTCAAAAAATGGCACTTGACACGTGTCTGGCACAGGTTTTGGGCCACGATCCTTCAGCCAGACATTCGATTTTGTATTCAGGCATTACAAAAGAAGTGTTGCACAAATTTTCAGGGTGCCTCAAATACCTACCCAAAAATGCTCAACAGCTCTCCTACTATAGGTAAAAAGAAGATTCTGAACTTTCTAGGCAAAATTTCTTTGATGGATCATATAGAAAATGTAGTCTCCAGAAGTATGGGTCTGGAAATGAACTAATCGATATGCAACTTGTTTGAAAAATAACTACTCGAGAAAGCTATTTGCAATTTTGAGTTTCTGGATTTTTGAAATAATAATTAAAAGCTTCCCAAAGATTTACCGGAATACGATAAACTTTCGAAGATAAGAAATTTTTTTCAAATGCTCACTAATACAATTAGAAAATTATATAAGGTGCTTGCTTTTAAGCAATATATACCTAAAAACTGAAAATAGGAACTTCATATATACAAAATTGTTGACAAAACTGGATATGGGGCATTCTCACAATCTTTTGACTTTCATGTCCCTGAATAATAATTTTTATTTTAATACACTTTTTTGTGTTTTTTTTTATTTCATATACTGGGGAACATCCCATTGCATTATTGCACAACAATATTAACAAGATAAATAAGTTTGGGCCGATGTTGGGGGTCCAAACACCTGGAAAACTCCCATACCGTCCCGTGTCCCTGATGCTGATTTTTAAGTTTGGAGCCGTCTGGATAAAATTATTTCAATAAAAATAATTCGATGTAATTTTTTTCTGAAACTGGAACTATTGTTTTACATAAATATATAGCTAAAAATTAACCTGCACACATTTTTAGGGTTATTATTATTTTTTAAACTTTGTCCCTATGTCGTAGATTCCTTACCATCCCTCTTCTAATATTATACAGAAAATCATTTCAGATGCAGCCACAGAATTTTTTTCAAGTTTTTTCTCATGAAGAAGTATGCTAGAGAAATAGTGTCTAAAATTCTTTGGCAGTTACTGTAGAAATTAAATCAGCATTTAAATATCAATTTCAAGCATCGTGGCTTTATTGGTAGTCTCACCTTCCCCAAGGTTTGTTCCTGCACATTTCGAGGTAAATTTAAAATAAAATTAATTTAATCCAATGTTAACAACTGTTTCTAAAAATCAATGAACATTGTGGCTATCGCTTATTCTTAACATGATTTTCCTAAAAATAGGTGGTAATTTTCCTTACCGTTAAATTATTACCGTCCCTTGTTTTACCATTTTGTCCCTTTTTTCCAATACCTTCCCCTTTTTTTACCTTACCGTCCCTTTTTTAACACCCTTTTAAGACAATGTTATACAAAAATTCTGTATTAAAAGTACTACATTAGGGTGGTCACAAGCAACATGGGGAAAATTTTTTTTAACGTTTTCTTCGGGGGGACCCTCCTAAAAGTTGCCAATTAGTTAGAAAATGAGATTGGCAAAGTTTCAACTCAAATAAATAACATTAACCCGTGCCTCATCGAGGTTGAATTCTTGAAAATTTGCAATTTTTGCCAAAAAATTGTCGTATTTCTTTCTTTACGTGAAAAATATTTGTCTTAGAAACCTGATTCTTGTTTTATTTCATAGAAACTGTTGTTGCCTTGAACTTTTACTCTCATGAAAACTTATATTTAATGAACATTTAGTATTTTTCTGGACAGCTAGTGAACCATATCCTCAAACTCTGCATTTTTGAAACATAGGTAAAAAATGACAAATTAAAAATTTTATTACTTTTGATAATTTTTTTTGCATTATTTTTATTAATAGACAAAAATAAGTGAACAATTTTTTTAACTTTAAAAATATTTCACGAATTATAATTGATTATTAGTTATCTAGTTCTGTGTCTAGTAAGAAAGAGCTTCTCGATTTGTATTGCAGTTGAATCTCTGAATTTCTCTTTTTATTACAAGGCTGTTTTTGTTATCTGTTATGGTTATCTATTTTTAGAATTGACGAAGCATTCCGTAAATCTCCTTCCCGCCCTCTTGATATGATGGCAGAAATGTAAGATTTTTTAAATTGGTCACATGTCTCATCAAATCATCGACAATAAGCATCCAAGTAATTGTCAAGTTTTATGTATTTTATTTTATAATATTCGCAAAATGAACTGAACGCCAGAGAAGCTGCTAGACTTAGAATACATCCACTAGCTAACCACAGACATCGACTCTGCAAATAACTGTTTCGTAAACAAAAAACTGAGCTCATCAAAAACAGATTTTAAAATTCCCGTTTAGAGAGAACTGTTGTTCACTGGGTTGGAAAACTGCTTCACCATTTTTTGAATAAAGAAAATGTAGAGTGAATAAAAGTTTTAATTAGTTGTGGGGATGAAAAACAGTTACTACGAGTTCCTCAACTTGAAAATAGTATCGTAATAATTCAGGTGAAAGCTGTATTTTCAGCAGTTGAAGAGTGGGAGGAAGTTGATAAAATCCAGGCAATATTTTTTGATACAACTGCAGTAAACACAGGTCGCCTCAGAGGAACCTGCATTTTTCTATAGCAATTGTTAAAGGGAAAGTCTTCTGTGTTTACCATGCCGCCACCATAATTTAGAATGTTTCCTAAAAGCTGTTCTTGATTGTAAAATGGGCATAATCACTGCCCCTCAGCCAGATATTTAAAAAAAAAAACCAATTCTGATTGGTTGGTCTAAATTAAACCAGAGTAAGTATACAAATGCTATTGATGATGAAATACTAGGTATAAATAGTTAATTCAGAAGAAATTCCAAATTTTCTTACAGGAACTTTTAAAAATTAACAGCTCAGGGATGATTATAAAGAGTTTATCCAACTTTGATTAATTTTTATAGAACTCCTTCCTGCAAAAGACATTTTTTCAGAGCACCTGGTGCTTTTAATCATGTCAGATGGATGGCGGCACAGGCCATTCATTCTCTCAAAATATATTGTTTTAGGGATCATCTTTCAATGATAAATTTAGAAAAAGAAGGTATCAGAGATCTTATTTTTAATCAATATTTATGTAAAAGCGTGCTTCAATACTTCCACTGCCACTTTAGCCCCCAATTCAAGACCTGCAAATAATAAAATCACTTGTTCACTACAGAAAATTTGATAAATCGGTTACAGACAAAGTACTTGCTAAAATGACAAACCGCCTTTGGTATCTTAACTCGGATCAAGTTGCATTTTCATTTTTAGATAATACTTTGGTAAAAAAAGTCAACATAAGCCACTTTATCTAAACCATTACCACTTAACTCTTTTCCGGCGCAGTGTCCCATGTAGGGACCACCTAATTTTAATTCCAAACTTACAAACGGCACGAAGAATATTTTAATAAAATTTTGCTTTTACAATGAAAGGTTAAAGTAATCTGTTTTTAATTTCTAAAATTGTCGTTTGTAAATTCCGGGGTAGACAATCATTTCATTCTTTTACGAACAGAATTTTTCTGTGCCGGAAAGGGTTAACGTGACAGTTGTAAAGGAAAATAATTTATTTTCTTTATTATGCCTCCTTTCTTGTAACACAACTTTAATAATAAAATGCAATTGAGCATTATTTGCTCTCATTTCTATACTTTCTTTGCCCTCCCTTTTTTTAAAAAATTCTTTCAGTTTAAAATTCGATTTGTTTCCTTTTCTTTGGAATTTTTTTTAATCAAACACTTTATTGGACTTCACAAAACGAAAAAAAGAAAAACAAAAGGTGGGAAGCATATGAAATGGAATGTTACAAATTTTTTACGCTTTTTCATAAAAAAGTCAATTTTTAGGATTCAGGTGATGTCTGGTCCTGAAAAATGCGCATATTTTTATATCTATACGTTTTTAGAAAAAAATGGTGTGTGGTTCTTCAAAGCAAAACTTTTTTTATAAAATGAGACCTGCATTATGTTTCTAGGTTCAATTGTATTCATTTTATGAAGGAAAAACAGCATTTTTTTGCGAAAAATCGCGTTTTTTTCAAACTTAAACCTCAATGAGGCACGGGTTAATATTATCCAAATGAGCTGAAACTTAGCCAATCTCATTTTCTAGTCAATTGGCAACTTTTTGGGGGGTCCCCCCGAAAAAATTCGAAAATTGATTTCTTGTGACCACCCTAGTACTACATTGTTATTATTTCTTATTTGAATATTCTGCGGGTACTATGCAAATTCATTATAAGTAAAAATTCAGAAGAAAATAAAAAGTTATAGGGGTAAAATGTTAAGGAAAATTAAACTCGCAACTTTAACTTAAACCTCAGTTAAATAAAAAAAAAAATCGCAGCTGACCCTTTTTTCTTTATTTTGAATCATTAAGGCATTCGTCTATCAGATTACAATGTCATTTTAGCAAGTTTAATTTTGTCAGATTTTTTCCCCCCAAAAGTCAAAAGGTTGTGGGAATGCCCCATATATATATCCCATGGGGGGTATTGAGACAAAGGCAAGAATGAAAAATTTTCAACATTCTACAATGTTGTAAATGCAATGACAGGATGAATCAAAGGCAAGGGCTATAAATTGTATTTGGGTTTTTTGTCTTTTTTGATTCATGATCCGTTAAATTAGAAACAGATGAAATAATGTGGAACTGTTCAGAGTAATAGGAAATTTGTTTTTAGAAATGTCTGTCAGATCAAGCTAACACGAGGTGATTTCCATGTGATATGGACAAAGGCTAATTACTCTTTTTTGGGAGGATGGAAAAGATGTCTATAAGTTAAGTAGTAGACAAAATCCTTAAAAACTGCAAAACATTTCATTGGGTATAATGACGTGAAAAAGCTTACAATCGTAGCCAATAACAACGAGAATATGGGACATGTAGACATAAGTCACTTGATGACTACAAGTTATTCTTACAAAAGAAAAAGTGTTAAGTGGACGAAAACAATATTTTTCCATTTATTTGACATCTCAGCGCTAAACACATACACAATTTTTTTTTCACTGACAGCCAGATATACAGTATATAGCCATTAATCACCGGACACTTTCAATTTTAGACATTTAAAAATTTACTTGTAGGATTCTTCGGGTACTTCAGGATTATAAAGAATATGTTTGTCCTCATATTTATCAGCATCGATTCGATAAGGAGGACAATTAGGGGGATAACCAAGAATCAAAGAAAAATAATAATATTTGGGATCACCCTCTAAATCAAAAGGTACGAAATGATCTATCGCTGCAGCATACAGATATGTCGATACTGTACAACATGTGTACTAATTGTCTGAGCGAAACGAAGGCTAATACACAGCGCAGTATGACTTTCCGTACACGTGCAGCTACAAAGTATATTAAAGTCATGGCCTACTCAAAAAAAGCCTAATAAAAACCTTTCGTCAAGCATAACTCAAAAAATATTTCTCGGAATTCGTTTCTGATTGCACCAGAAGGAACCTATGCGGGTCGCCTACCGATTGCACCTACTATGAAAAACAAGTTCTAAACCGTTTAAAAAGTATACAAAAAAACTAATAAAAGAGCACGATTTATCTGCATACGTCACAGAAATTTGGTGTGCGTCACTTTCACCGGTGGATGTTACCGGAGACAACCGGATTATAACACATGGAGCAAATAAAAAAATACGCACGCAGTAATATTGAACTGCAATAAAAATATTTAAATTTAATCAAACAGGAAAAGAAATCTGTTTTTCTATTTAAATGAAAAAAAGGCATAAAAGCTTTGATTTGAGATTTTGCGATAATCTCTTATTTTAATCGCCAATTTTTTTAATCGCCAAAAGCACTTTTATATTTCGCGTGTGAAAATTAGAAACTATTTTATGATGTTTAATAAAATATTTTGATTTATAGCATCATTGCTTCTTATTTTATTTATTTTTTTACAAGATTTCTTTTAACTTACAATTATGTTTGTCTGTGGCACTCAGTTTTTCTGATTCATTTTTCACCCACTTCCTGTTGACATAGAGTTTTGAAATTTGGAATATATATGTATTCTTGAGGGGAATACATGAATTTGATCATTGATTTTAAAAAATTTAATCCCTAAGAGGGCAACGGTGTGTGTGTGTGTGTGGGGGGGGGTGAATTACTTAATGGTTAGGTTTGATTTTCTATAGAGAAATCAGCATTAGCTTCAACAATGAGTATTTGTTGAAAAGTACTAATGACAGGGTTACCACAATATCACCAAAAATTGGCCAACGTGGCGAAGTATTGCTAAATTTGGCGAAAATAAAGTTTCTATATATGAATCCAACTTGGAGATAGCTGGCTAATTTGGAAAAATTCCCATTTAAATCAATTTATCTGTGATAATTGAACTCACCGATTTTAATTTAAACTCCGTGCATTTAAGGGTTTTTTCTAGACTTTTCTACTATTTAGTGCATTTAAAAAACATATATTTTCTAAAATTTGTGAATTTTAAAGAAAGCTTGATTTTCAAAAAAAAAAAAAATTCCATTTATACGAATTTCTGTTTAGTATTTTTAATGAAATTGGTACTTTTGCAGTATAAGGGCCTTGTCGAGGTAGAGAAAATGGGTTTGGCGAGACAAGTAAGCTTTTCATGCATATTTTCTGGCAACCTATTCAATGTTTCATATACTTAAGTATTTTTTTAAAGAATTATACAATTTATTTTGTGTAAACAAGCCACTTACCTATTTTTATATACAAACAAACGTAAATTGTATATAAAAACATTGATATTATTATATATGTATAATTTTTTTTATATTTATGGCACAGATGCCATACACTCATCGGGTTTGACATGATTTTTTTATGCCAATTTAGCAAAAACGTCGTTTCCGAATACCAGTTACATATAGCCTGATATAACAGCACTTTATTTTTTATTTCAATATGAAAACAAAATAAAGTGATAAACAAAACCTTTTCTATTATTTTTAAAAGGAAATGACATTCAAAAAATGATATAATTCTAGAACAAAACAATTTATAAAAAAAAAGCAATTTATCAAATTACAACGACCATTTGGAAAACGATTTTTTCGAAGACTAAAATTTAAGACATAAAAAATCACACGGAGTTGATCATGCATTATGTACGCCATGGATTAAACATTAATAGTGTTATTACACGTAAAAAATGCAAGCCAAAAAAAATCACCTGCGACCCGTGAGATTTCATGAAACTTAAGTATTATCCACTTGAAACTTACGTAAATATCCAAGCATTTCATTGGCTGTTCGGAAAAAGGCTTTTCCATCGTCAGATTTCCAAGAAATCTGACGGCCAATTTTAAATAAAAGTTCATTCTTAAACTTCTAAACATCCGACAATATTACTTTTTACACCGTCGGATAGAAAAAAAAATGTACTTTTAAATGCAATTTGTTTGAAAGCTGTATCTCAATTTGTTTCTGAGTTATTATTTTTTTTTGTAGTTTTTATTACTTTTTTGTCATAGTGGCAACACTCTGTTGTCCATCTCTGTTGAAAGTAAAGGGAAATACAGATTACTGTATAGACCAATCATAAAACGAATAAAATGCAGATTAAACCAATGAAAACCTTCAGATATGCTTTTGATTTTCCATCCTGACGAGAACAATAACCATTTTTCCAAATGATTAATAACATTATATGAGGGGCTCACAACCATAATAGTTATCATAATCTAAACATAGTGTGTATTAGCCCTCGCTTCTGTGAGACAATTATGAAAGCAAAGTTGTTTTTACATTTCTGGCACAAATTCATCAAGTGGAATTAAATTTAAGTAGAATACATGAATTGCACCGTCCATGAACTTGTTAAAGCATAAAATGGCTGATATGTTCCGTTAAATTTCTACTTAAAAAAACTCTTAAAAACTGTTTTATTCAGAGACATAAATTATTTAAATCCAGTTAATACATCAAAGATGTCTTAATCATATAAACCTTTTTTTAAATGTAACTCAATATTATTAAGTAGCTATCTGTTTTTAGAATAATGTAATACTTTTTTAAATACCTTACCTGCACTAAAAATAACAATAAAAAACCTTACTGGCCATTGCATAACCAAACAGAGCATTACACGCATGTGCAAAATTTAAAAAAAAATGTAATTCCACAATATAATTTAAACCATACTGTCTGAAAGATAACGAAAATCTTACTGTTAATATTACATGTTCTGTTGTTTCATAATGCTAAATTACATAATATTTAATACACATAAACCTACCTTGAATAAATAGCCTTTTTCAAACAGGAGGCATTATTATACATTTTCAGTGCTTCTGCTCATTAAAACATAGTATAAAAGGTATCCACATAGATAGCGTAAATGTTTTAGCCCATCTGAAAAAAAATTACCAGTTACTGAACAATAAATAACAATTCCTAAATTTTCAAAAATTTCAACTACTGTATTAGTCTATCATCCTGTGTAAAAACATTTCTAACTGAGATACATTCCATGAATAAAGGTTTTTCTGACAAGTCCTAAAAGAAATAATAGGGATATTTAAAAATTGATATTGCATTTTTTCTCTTGCTCCGAAGTGCATCGATGTATTTATTTTATGTAATTAAAGGATAAATATAGTATTGCTAAACTTATTAAAAAACAGGGTGGATAGTTATCACGCACCCTATCATGCATGCATATCAATACTTAGCAAAAAGGGATACCTATTAGATTTTTTTCCATACCCGATTAAGCGTGCCGTTTCAAACTAATTAATATTTTGTGAAATTAATATTAATTTAATCGACTTTTCTTTGTATGTGATTCAGTATTGATCGCAGCAATTATATTTTTGCTCTATTAAAAGTTCCATTTAATGCAGAACGTTTACTCATCATGCATAAGTAGTATTTTTATTTCTCGAAGTGATTAATTGTGCACAGCATTAAATTACATTACAGAATTAAGAATAAGATACAGAAATACCCGATGTCCCGATGTGATACTTATGATATTATTGTAAATTGTTTAGTTACGGAGATATACGGTAAAAGTTCTCAGCGGTATTGTAAAGGAAATTGGAGGATATACTGTACAGACAAACGGTATATACTAGAGTGTATATGTGCTATGGTTATGAAAGTGGACATATTTACTTAACAAATCCAGAAGTGATGCAGCGTATACCTAACCCTACATCCCTGAGAGTTCTATAATCAGGTTAAAGTGATTATGAAAGCTATATTTGACTATCTTAAGGGGATGGTGGAAGTTTAAAATAATTTCTTTTAATTTTCATAATAGAAATTTGAAAATTTGTGCAAATATATATATCATCATAAGCATATATAACACATTAAAAGAAATTTTCAATCTTATTATAATTTTAAGAACATTAAAAATTTTTAACGAAAATTCTTAAAAGGAAATTTTAAAATGCTCCTTGCGTCTTAATTTTTTAGATATTTCCCCGATATTAGATTTTAAAAACGTTAAATTCTATTACAAACATATCTGTGTGTCGATATTTTTAATCCCTTAAATAGTTAATTTTTTAAAGGTATTTTTCTGAATTCCATATCGATTTTCATCAAACTTTTGCCTTATAATAAGTTAAAAATCAAATTTAATTGTCTTAATGAAATCAAATATTTAAATGCAGACCCAGTATTGTTTTAAGCAATATCAGGATTCTTCCTTATCAGTTTCTCAACTTTTGATCCAAAATTAAGTAGCAAGTTGCATTAAAAAAAACCGAAACATCAGTATTGAGAAAAACAGATTTAAAGTATATTAAAAGGCCAAAAAAATGTTTGTGCACAAAATTAAAACACGTGTAACTTTACGTACACTGTAAAAGAAAATCTGTAAAGTTACTAAAGTTTTTCTAGGAAACTGGGATTCCAAGAACTTTTTATGTAACGGCAACAAGAAAAATTCCTGTAACAGCGTCTGTTACAGGAATTTTTCTTGTTGCCGTTACATAAAAAGTTCTTGGAATCCCAGTTTCCTAGAAAAACTTTAGTAACTTTACAGATTTTTTTTTTTTTACAGTGTAAAATAATAGCATCTGTTTGCGGTTTTCCATGAATGACGTATTACAAATAGGAAAATGATAATACACACAAAAAGAAATGTCTATTTTTGCTCAAATAAAGTTTCACGGTCTCCTTAATATATATAAAATGCAAAGAGAATTTTCATTCAGGCCGCTTATAATTTGAGTTCTGCTGAATAGATTTTGATGTGACTTACATTGTTAGTTAGATAATTTTTCAGAAAAGATGTCAGTATAAAACATAACGTTCTACTTGATTAGTTAAACAATTAGGAGGAAAATTCTAAATCGGATGAACCCAATTTCGAAAGATTGGCTTTTTATTAAGGTTCCGCTGAATGAATTTTTATGGGATTTAAACTGTTAATTATATCACTTTTAGGGAAGGTTTTGGTACATTTTCCAATTTAAAAGATTCTGTTAAGTGGACTTCGATGGTACTTTATCGATTAGTTAATTTTTCCGTGAATGTTTTAGTATAAACACATATCAATTGCTTGGTGTTGCCTTATTGTAAAATTATGCCTGAAAGTTCTAGAATCAGGCGAACCCAATTATTATGAGCTGTTAACCTTTTCAATAAGTCTAATTAACGGATTCTAATGAGACTTGCATTGATAATTTTTCATGAACCCTTTTAGTATATTACTTATTGTTCTATCATTCTTTACCGAATGCTACATTAAATGATCAACTAAAGAAGTTAGTCCTTAGCAGCCTAAAGTTTATATGACTTCATAAGAGATATAACAGCGTAAGGACGTTCATATTGCTTTAAGCAATTCGTTTGGACATTCCAGGTAAATGTTCATACTCTCTTAAAACGCATGATCAAATTCTCAGATATATTTCGTTTGTTTCAAAGTTTCTTTAGAAAAACCGATCAGCGTAGCGGGCGAAGGCCGCTAGTACTTATATAAACAATGAAATAAGGCAAAAACAACAAATATTAAGAATCGTCTAAATACATTTGCAATAATTTTGCATCTCCTTATGTATTAGGTTTTTCGTTAATTTTGTAAACTATGTTTACAGTTTATAATTTAACCCATTTATGCCTAGCTTCCCATTTTTGGGGCGCTTCCAATTTTAATAAAATTGTATAATTTTCTTCTTCTTTATAACCTGAAAAGTATATGAAATGACTACCTATAAATGTCTTTATCTGTTACCGGAAGATGTTAGCATAAGATGGATACATATTTGCGTAAGATATAGACATTTTTCGGAGTTTATTATTTTTCATTTTCAAGATGGCGAAATGTAAAAGTAAGTTTATTTTTGTATTTTATAACGTATCTTGTAGACTTCTTTAAAATACGTATTTTTTTAATTGTGAAATTATGTATTCATGCCTATATTTTATACATTTTTGTAACGTACAAAATATAGGTCGCTAGGCACGGATAGGTACATATTTTTATTAGCCATTTAGGGGACAGTTATTTACATAAAGTCCTTTTCAAAATTATTATGAAACAAATTGTTTTTGAGCCTCAAATACAATTATACTTAGTTTATTATTACTAATAATAATGTTACTAGTGTCTGTAAACAAATATCTATATTTTTTTAGTAATTCCTAAAAATACAAATTATAGTATATAATATACAATTTAAAAGTTTATTGTACATAAATATAGACAACACATGTAATTATGCATATTATATTATTACAAATATTATGAATATTCCCGTATTTAGTACGTTTACATTTTATCAAATAAATGCAAAAAAAATTAGCATAAGTTTTATTTTTTTGCAGTTCATTTTGCAACATTTTAAAGTGTTGTTACCAACAAATTTGAGAAAATAAAAATTCATGTATAAATGGGTTGAGATTTTTTTTCTTGAAGTGGTAGTGTTGAATGTCTATAGAAATCATCATGTCGAATAATTTTGAAGCTATAGCAACAATAACCGCAATGAAATGATCAATGACGTTTTCTTACGTACAAAAGCACATATCATAATGTCGCCTGATTTCCAAGGAAACAGCGTAAAGTGGCCAAGGATTGCACACTGCGCAAGTCAAGATATAGTAGTCGTTTGTATTACAATTGCTTACATTGCGTTTTTTCTTCGCTAATATCTTGACATCAGTATCAACATCTTACACTTCCTAACACGTTTTAAACTGCACTGTAAAAAGACAAATGTTTCTTAACATTTCAGGGGCAGAAGAATTCTGTTCGTGAAATGATGAAATAATCGATTGACACCAGAATATTTAAATGAATTTCTTAGAAAACAAAAACTTGCGATTTTGCATTGTCATTAAAAAAAAACAAAATTTTATTAAATTATTCTTGGTGTCATTTGCCAGTTTTGGAATTAAAATTAGTTGGCTAGACCGTCTAGCCACCGCCCTTGAAATAGTTACTCCAGAAAAGAATAATATAAGCACGAACGAAGCTATATATTAACCTCTTCTGGAGTTACGCACGATTGCAAAAAGCGTTTTTTATATCCAGAAACCTCAGAAATCAACATTTTCTTTACAGTATAAGGAAATGTTAATGGTGTCTGAGGTGCCCCTACAATTTTTCCTGCACATAGTAATTAAAGTGTGACTTCATAGCTATATTATGAAGGACAAACATGTTCATGACGTCATTTTGACGGTGGGAAGAGCCGGCGATTAAAATTCGCTTTTACTGCAATTTGTATGTGCGTTCGTAATTATATAAATACGTAGAACCTATTGTCTTCATCTGATCCGTACGTCTGTCTGCCTGTCCACATATAACAGCGCAAAAACTACCCAACCGAATCATTTGAAATTTAATACATATAATCATTGCAGAATTTTGTCCAATTATTTCATATTTTGTGCAAATCGAATTAAGACATAAAAAGATATTAATAAAAGTTTGCTTCAATTTATTAAATAATGTTATAAGTAGTTAATTCAATGATAACCCATGATGGTGACGATTCTAGGTTGCCATGGTGATTACGTCCTATTTAAGATGGAGTCATATTATTTCCTTATTACTTAATTTAATATATGTAATCGTAATAAATTTTGTATTCACCCATTGTTGTGTAAGAGTGCAACAGCTATTGCACCAAGATCTGAATATTTATAAAAATAGTTATATTACGAACGCACCTCATTTGCACATTTGACTGACATTTTCCGACTTGTTATTATTATTCAAAAGGTATGTTATCTAAAATATCATAAAATCTATTATTAACTTCTAAACATCGGATATTTTAATTTTTTTCACAGTCGGATAGGGGAAAAATGTACCTTGAAATGCAATTCGTTTGAAAAGTGTATCGCAATTTTGTTGAGAATTTGTCAATTCAATACTGTATCGCAATTTACTCATTTTTTATGCCTTTTAAAATAATTTTTAAGATTGAATGTTTCTTTTAATTTATCTCTATTGCGTTCAGACAATTGCGAAACATGAATCCGTCTGCTCTTAAAATAATACAAATAGTTCGGCATTTGTTTCCGGTTTATATTCGATAACGAAATTAAAACTTCATCGATAAATGAATAAAATATTGAAAAAAAATAAGACATGTAATTAAACTACGCTATTGAATAAGTAAAATTTTAAGAAAAAAAACTTTTGCTGTAAAAGGCGACCATTGGCGTTCTCTTCGGTTACTATCGCTTGGCACGAGACCAACACGAAACTATTGCTTTTAAAACAATTTCAAAACCTTCTTTGGATACCTTAAGTATATTTTTCATATAAATAGGATTTTTGGGTGTTGTTAGTTGGCAAAATGTATAAATAAATAAAAATGACAGAGAATTATTACAGTTTTCAATAAAAGAAAAAAATCCCTGCATGCTCGACCTACAAGCACAGGTAGATTTCGAAGTTAAGTACTAATTTCACCAACAAAAACTAAATTAAGATTAGAGATAAACCGAGTTTAAAAATTATATCTGGCTGCTTTTGAAGAGTTTTTAATTTAATTTTTTTTTCACTAAGAGTTGGTTTTATCAGAATCATGTTAATGTGATTTTTTCTTCTACAACCACACATACACACACTTTTGTTTATTGTTATTTATTCATTTAGTTTTGCCGTTCATTTGCCGTTTTAGTTCATTTAGACTTGGTCCTATCGAAACTTGTCAAAATAAATGTTGTAATTAATATTAAGAAGATTTCTAATAAATTTAAGCGGATTTGATATCTTGCGAATTGACGAAGTTGTAGATTATTTTCTTCCTCAACCACACCACCCCTCTTTTTAATTAATTTATGTATTTATATATATTTACTGTAAGAGTTATTCCTATCAAAAACTTGTCGATATAAAATATGTAGATAATATTAAAAATATTTATAATAAATTTAATTGGATTTGATATCTTCAGAATTGAAAAAGTTATGAACTTTTTCGCCTTAAAACCATATTGTTTGCGCCCTTTGGGTCCTTCTTTAATGATATTAAAAATTTGTCATACATAAATTTTGGCCCTTTTCCTAGAAGTACAGTCGAACTCGCTTATAGCGAGCCCTGATTTAACGAGAACCCTGATTTAACGAGGAAATCATAAATACTTGGTTGGTACAATGTTAAGTCTATCGGAACATAGCTTGCTTTTAACGAGCAAACCCCGGCTATAGCGAGCTATATTTTTGTGATTCATAAAATTTCTATTGACTTTCGCCTCTCCAGCTCAGATAACGTTTCTTGGAAAAATTCCTTATCATTCCGAAATTAACAGAAATGGAGTGTGCAGAAAAACTTAAAACATTTTTCGAAGCCAGGGGTTCAAATGAAGATGTTTTTTGGGCCAAGAGTCCTCTTCGAAGAACAATAATACAAAAAAGAGACAATAAGACAGTTCAAAGCAAATTAACCAACTTCTTTTGTACTGTACAGAAATAAAAAAAATAAATTATGTATAATAAAGTAAGTATGCATGAATTCGTGTAATTTTTTTACGAATCCGATTTTATGAGCACCCTGTTATAACGATCAAATATCACGGTCGTTTCGCGCTCGCTATAACCGAATTCGACTGTAATAATAATTCTAAACTGATTCGATATGTATCACAATTAAGAAGTTATGGGTTTTTACCTGTTTTCACAAAAATCCACAAATCTACAATAAAAAAAATATTTACCGAATACGATTCATATTTTTAGAGTTCAATTATCTCTCTTGTTACAGATCTAAAATGGAAAAATTTAAACTATTTTCATCTATAATCCACATGTTTTCATATAATTAGTGAGAAAATTATCAATTTAGATCCCCATAATTGACACGTTTTTTACAAGCAGTTGGGTCAATCAAACGACTTTTGAACTAAAGACCATCTTGGCATTTCTTGATATGCACTATATGGCCATTAATGACATGCAACTATCAATTTTAGACATTTTGTAGAATATTTAAAAATATACTTGTGAGATTCTTCTGGAATTTTAGGATTAAAAAGAATAGGTTTGACTTGATATTTATCAACGTCGATCTGATAAGGATGCAATTAGGGCGACAACAAAAAATTAAAGAAAAAAGTAATACTTGGGATCACACTGTAAAATAAAATACACAAAATGATCTATCGCTACAGAATATACATAGGTAGACATTGTGCAATATGTGTATTCATTTGCGTAAGAATAGATATTAATAGAGATGTAGTTATTTCTTTTTAAATTTAAAAAAATCTTGCTTATTTTTTGCTTAGAGCATACAGGGCTTATAGCAAAATTTATCGTCAGTTTCAGGAAAATTGATAATTTGTAGTAAAAATAAGGTAGTGCAATTTTGCATAATTTAATAGTTAACTCTATGGAAAAAATTATTAAAAACAAGTAAGAAAAATCTTGCGTTAAGCATAGATTATGAAACACTTTCCAACACTTCCTGAATGCTTTAACAAATCTTCGTTGTTTAGGGAAATAAGTTATATAAGAGAAGTAAATAAACCTTTTAGAAAACGCTTAAATCATTTGAAAAACTTATTTCAGCAGACACCGCCCATAGCAAATATGTATTCTAATTCTTTTCAACAGCCCTGTATTTGATCTGTAGGTTGATATATATACTACATATTAGGGAAATTTAGTTTAGTAAGAAAACGCATAACAGGTTTAAATTTCTCTTTCAGCAATTTATACTAATAGATGGATACATACTTGTATACTTTTGTACAATCCTGTAGTTAACCTAGTACCATTATTAGACGCCAGTATTTATCTAAAGTTTAATTCAAAGCAAAATACTCTTAAAATTACTGAAATCACATTTCCAGAAATTATCATTTATGTACGGCAATCCATCCAATTCTTTTCATGACCCTGTTTATCATTTTATATATGTTCTACAAACATTTCTTAGTAAACTAAATGCAGTTCAGCGTAAAAATGCATAACTCATTTAAAAAACACCATTAAGCAATTTGCAATCATACCCAGTAACCATTAGGAATTTTTTTGTGTAGCCCTGTATATGAATTACAGCATTTATACACACCATATACTATGCGTAAATATAGTGGAACATAAAAGCACATACCACAATTAAAAATGCATTTCCACCAACCATCGCTACTATACAGTACTTTGGATTCAATATAGCATCTGAAATATTTTGTGTGTCACTGTAAATGCTATGCACTTCGTATTATACATGAAATAAGTTATAGTAAACCTCAGCGACGTATATCAATTTCATTATACAGTGGCGGTCAAAAGTTTCCGGCCAGTTAGTTTCTTTTATTTGTTTAATAGAACGTTTCAGCGAAGTTGAAGTGCAATTGCGCCAAAAGGTAGGAATAAGCAAATTACCTCTGACAACGTGATCATTCTGGTTGGATACTGAAGTTACTTGATGCAAAGGGGAGGAATTCGAAATTCGCGTGTGCAAAAAGTTTCCGGCCATTCGCCATCCATTAGTTTTTACTATCGGTAAAACATGATTTTGGCCATGTTTGTTAATTAATCAACGTGAATAACGTATTTGAAATTCAAAAATGAAAAGTTGAACATTTTATCGTTACTAATCAAGTGATTTGTTTGTCGCTAAAGGGAGAATCCTCTCACGAGATTGCCGCAAAGCTGTCGATCGGAAAATTTGCTGTGAACGATATTTAAAAAAAATATAAAGATGATCATGGCCTTCGGACCTTACCACGGTCTGGGGGACTCCGGAAAACCACTGTTCTTGTGGACAGAATTATCAGGAAAAAGCAGTTGATGAACCGCATGAAAATGCCGCTGTAATTCCCCGCGATTTACGGCGTTAAAATATTGCTGAAATAAGTCGGTCTACCGTGTCAAGACGCTTACGTGACGTAAGACAATATGGAACAGTCAGTGTTAAAAAAACTTTCATAAGTAAAAAAAAAATCAGAGGGCCCGACTAGCGTTTCCCAAGGAATACAATGACTGGTCAAGTGAAAACTGGAAAAAAAGTACTATTTTCCAATGAATCGAAGTTTATTCTTTTTGAGAGTGATACCAGACACTACGATCGACGACCTAAAAGCAAAACATAAGATTCGAGATATGTTATTCCTGCAATGAAGCATGGCGGAGGACACGTTAGCTGTGGGGAGCATTTTTTGGAAAAAGTGCCTGTCCATTATTTGAAATCCGCGGCAAGATGAATAGTGCAATGCATAAGGATATCTTTCAAGATCATTTGTTGCATTATTGGAGGAAAAATTGTGGTCGTTGTTTCATCATGATTACGACCAAAAGCATACATGCAAGGTCGTCAAGCAGTGTCTTTCGTACAAAAAAATTCCGCTTTTGAAATGGACAACCCAATCTTCCTATCTAAATCCAATAGAAATTCTTTGAAACTAACGAGGGAAACGTGTATGGAATTTTAACTATTCGAATTCAGCAGCATTTTCACAAAAATTGCAAGAACCGTGGACAAAACTTAACTTTGACGATCTACACCGTTCATTGAATCGATGCCACGTTACTGCGCCGCAGTACTTATTGCTAAATGTATGAATACAAAATACTAACTGTAAATCTTGTTGATCACTGTTATTTTCTGTTATAACACCATTTTTTTCCAAACTTGCCAAGGTGGCCGTATGTAAAATGATCCTTGTTATCGTTCGCGCATGCGCAGACAAAAATTTTTTATGCAACTTCCCATATTTCCTTAAATATTTAATATATTTATATTCCAATTTAGAGCTGGCGGCGGCGACAGAAATGACTACATCATCGAGTTAGGGGATGAAATCATGAACCAGGACAAGATTTTTAGGAGTAGATTAAGGAATGACTGATCGGCCTCGACATTTCTTGGTACGATATGAGCAGCAACGATATAAGCCAACTCGTCATTTTGGCGTCACTATCACGTCATCGAATTATGGGATGAAATCGGTGCCAAATTAAAGGTAAAATGAAGTCATTAAAAATATTTTGGTCTGTCTGCTCATATTCTAATAGAAAACCCAGGCAGACAAAAATATATAACAAAAAATACGTCCACATGTACAATTGAAACCCTATAAACATAATATTTTACATTACATCGCCACATATATTACTTCGAATCGACTTTCAAGATGAATTAAGGGTTAAAAAAAAGATTATTAACAGTACGTGAGAAAATGACTGAATCGCCACAATTGGTACAAAGCGAGAAGAACGTGGCACCAATTCCCTATTTTGGCAGTACTATCACGTCATAAAGTTACGGGTTGAAATTTTGGCACATTAAACATACCCATTAGTAAAATACGAATATTTCAGTCTGCCTCGTCATATCTTGGTAAGAGATAAGCAGAGCGGGGCGCCAATTCATAATTTTGGTGGTATAATTAAGTCATCGAGCAACAGCTTTAAATCTGGGCATATTAAAGGCACATCAGTACAACAAGAATATTTCAGTCTGCCTCGTCATATCTTGGTACGGTCAGCAGAGCGGGACGCCAATTGTTAATTTTGGCGGTATAATCCCGTCATCGAGTTACCGCTTGAAAATTTGGCACATTAAAGTTACATATCACTAAAATAAGTATATTTGAGTCTGCCTCGTCACATCTTGTTGGAATGAGACGAGCGGAGCGGGGATTCTTAATTTTGGCGGTTTTAACACGTCATCGAGTTACGACATGAAATCTTCATGTAGAACAAGATTATTAGTAAATTAAGGAATGGCTGGTCTGCCTTGACATTTCTTGGTACGATTTGAGCAGCAGCGGGCACCAACTCGTCATTTTGGATTCACTATCACGTCTTCGAGTTACGGAATGAAACCGATGCCAAATTAAAGGTAAAATGAAGTATTTTAAGAATATTTTTGTCTGCCTTCGCGTAACCTGTAAGAAACCTCCGGAAGACTAATATCTATAACAAAAAATACGACATAATGTACAGTTGAAGCCCTATAAACATAATATTTCAATTACATTGTCATATACTTCGAACTGACTGTCATGATGAATTAAAGGTTGAATTGGTGTCAAATATTATGTTTATAGGGTTTCAATTGTACTTTATGATTTCTTTTGTTATAGATTTTAGTCTTGCGGGGGTTTCTACCAAGATATGCGCAGACAGACCATAATATGCTTAAAAGACTTTATTTTACTTTTAATTTGGCACCGGTTTCATCCCGTAACACGATGACGTGATAGTTAGGCAAAACGGACGAGTTGGCGCCCGCTGCTGCTCATATCATACCAAGCGATGTCAAGGCAGACCAATCATTTCATAATCTACTCCTAATAATGTTGTCCTACATGAAAATTTCTTGTCGTAACTCGATGACGTGATTCTACCGCCAAAATTAAGAATTGGCGCTTCTCTCTGCTCGTCTCGTACCAAGATATGACGAGGCAGACTGAAATATTCTTATTGTACTGATATGTACCTTTAATGTGCCAAAGTTGCAAGTCGTAACTCGATGACGTGACTATACGGCCAAATTTAAGAATTGGCGCCCCACTCTGCTGATCTCGTACCATGATATGACGAGGCAGACTGAAATATTCTTGTTGTAGTGATATGTGCCTTTAATCTGCAAAAATTTCAAGCTGTTACTCGATGACTTGATTACTCCGCCAAAATTAAGGGCTCAATCCATTTCAAGTGGTCCAGAAAATCATCAATTCGTTGCTTGACCATTTTTAAAAAATCTGAAATTTTTTGTACAACAACCCTAACATGATGGAAGTTCAAAATGACTATTATTTTAATTTTATTAATTTTTGCTTGTGCATGGCGGCAATCTTTGTTTCATCGTCTGCAGCAATTTTCTCACAAGAAGGGTTTACGGAATTGTAAATAATTCATCGTTTATTTATCCAATTCAACTGCGGATTAAAGCAATTTGCACAGAATACATTGGGCTAAAAATTTGGTAATGGAGTAGTTTCCGAAACTAACTGCTTATTGGTAAAATTTAAGCATAAAATTTCAGTTTTTTTTCCAAAATTTGTCCGTTTACAAGAGGAAATTTTTCTAGCAAGGGATACTGTCAACATGACATTTTTTTTTTTTACAAATAGGCCGAAAGTACTTGTACTCACACGCCGAGTTCCAGATCTGGGACTTGCTTTCTCTTCGCTAAAAAAAATTCCAAATTTTTCAAAAATGTCAAAAATCGCACTTTTCAGGCTTTGATATCTCTGGTGGGGCACGAGGTAAAAATCTGATTTTTTTTTAAAAAAGCGTATTGTATGGTAGTGTTATGCACAAGAAATTTCAGGATGGAGATTTGACTACAAGGTGAGATATGGCAAGGGCAACATATCAAAACAGTACTGTCACACTATTGTTTTGTTCTAGTCACAGCCAAGTATTTATCTCAGAGTATCATTTAAATTTATATTTTAGATTATCTTTAAATAATAGTAGCAGGAAATAAAGCCTTTTGCAATTAATTTAAAAAATAATTATGCCTAAGGCCTACATGTTGTATGGTTTCAGTAATTTTTGTTGTAATTTTAGTAACTAAAAGAAACCTCAGCACTTTTACATAAATATATATATATACAAGACCTGAGACAAAAACAGAATAGGGAAAGAGAAAAGCTGTTAATGTTAGCATACTTGTTGAGACATGATCACACGTGTCAAAACACATTCCTGCTTGTTGGTTTTAAAACCACAATTTTAATGCTGCTTGCCAGTCCCTGAAACTTGTTCCTTCCATAAGTATGTTCCTGTAAATGAAACATTATACGATGCTACCATGCATCAGCCTCAAGTAATTTTCAGAAAGTAAAGATACCCAAAGTCTTTTCAAAATTTATACTACAGAAAAATCGCATTTTTGCATAAGAAGTAAGCTAGCAATTATTAATGAATTGAGACTTGCACATAGTGATTTCAAAGTATATTTCTATAAGTCAGCAGGGCCAAGATCTTCAATCAAGTTATCAAGAGATGACAAGACTTGGTTCCTACAAATAAAATTTTGAGAAAGATCAAAATTGTGGTTTTTGAACCAACAAGCAAGAATGTGTTTTGACACGTTTGATCATGTCTCAACAAGTATGACAACATTAACAGCTTTTCTTTTTCCCTATGTTGTTTTTGTCTCAGGTCTTGTATAAAAATGTTTTTTTTCTTTATGTAAAAGCTCTGAGGTTTCTTTTAGTTACTAAAATAACTTACAACAAAAATTAATGAAACCATACAAAATGTATGGACTTAGGCATAATTATTTTTTTAATTAATTGCTAAGCTTTGCAAAGGGCTTTATTTTCTGTTACTATTATTTAAAGGTAATCAAAAACATAAATTTAAATGGCACTCTGAGATAAATACTTAGCTGTGACTAAAACAAAACAATAGTTTGGCAGTATTGTTTTGACATGTTGCCCTTGCCATATCTCAGATTGTAGTCAAATCTCCATCCTGAAATTTCTTGTGCATAACATTATCATACAATACTCTTATAAATAAAAAGTTTCAGATTTTTATCTCGTGCCCCACCGGATATATCAAAGCCTGAAAAGTGCGATTTTTGACATTTTTGAAAAATTTGGGATTTTTTTTTAGCGAAGAGAAAGCAAGTCCCAGATCTGGAACTCGGCGTGTGAGTACAAGTACTTTCGGCCTATTTGTAAAAAAAAATTATGTCATGTTGACAGTATTCCTTGCTAGAAAAATTTCCTCTTGTAAACGGACAAATTTTGGAAAAAAACTGAAACTTTATGCTTAAATTTTACCAATAAGCAGTTAGTTTCGGAAACTACCCCATTACCAAATTTTTAGCCCAATGTATTCTGTGCAAAGTGCTTTAATCCGCAGTTGAATTGGATAAATAAACGATGAAGTATTTACAATTACGTAAACCCTTCTTGTGAGAAAATTGCTGCAGACGATGAAACAAAGATGGCCGCCATGCACAAACAAAAATTAATAAAATTAAAGTAATAGTCATTTTGAACTTCCATCATGTTAGGGTTGTTGTACAAAAAATTTCAGATTTTTTAAAAAATGGTCGAGCAACCAGTGCTGGACCACTTGAAATGGATTGACCCTAAGAATTGGCGCCCCGCTCTGCTTATCTCCTACCAATATATGACGAAGCAGACTGAAATATTCGTATTGCAATATTCAGTGTGTTTAATGTGCCGAAGTGTCAAGCCGTAACTTGATGACATGATAATACTGCAAAATAGGGAATTGGCGCCCCGGTCTACTCGTTTTGTATCGAATTATGCTGCATCAGTGATTTTCTCAAGTACTGTTAATAAGCTTTTCCTAAACCCTTAATTCATTTTGAAAGTCGATTCGAAGTAATATATATGGCAATGTAATGTAAAATATTATGTTTACAGGGTTTCAATTGTACATTATGTAGTATTGTTTTATAATAGATTTACACCAGATTTCTACCAGGTTATATGCAGGCAGACCAAAATATTCTTAAAATACTCTATTTTACCTTTAATTTGTCACCGGTTTCATCCCATAACTCGATGACGTGATAGTGACGCCAAAATGACGAGTTGGCGCCCGCTGCTGCTCATATCGTACCAAGAAATGTCGAGGCAGACCAGTCATTCCTTAATCTACTTCTAAAAATCTTGTTCTGCATCATGGTTTCATCCCGTAACTCGATGACGTAGTCATTTGTGTTGCCGCCCGATCTAATTACACTATCTCGTTTCTACTACATTTTGTCAATTTTTCTGAAACTGGCGTTAAATTTGGTTAAAAGCACTGTACGTTATAAGCAAAAAACATGCGAGAATTTTTTTAATTAAAAAAAATCGCTATATCTCTATTAATATACATGCTATTCTTACACAAATGAATACACATATTGTACAATGTCTGCCTACGTGTATTCTGCAGCGATAGATCATTTCGTGCATTTTATTTTACTGGTTGATCCCAAGTATTATTTTTTCTTTAATTTTTTGTTGGACTCCTAATTGTCCTCCTTATCAAGTCGACGTTGATAAATATGAATTCAAACATGTTCTTTTTAATCCTAAAATTCCAGAAGAAACGGACAAGTATATTTTTAAATATTCGACAAAATGTCCAAAATTGAAAATTGCCGTACATTAATGGCCATATAGTGTATATATAAATGATAAATGAATTTTTTTTGCATGTTTACGATATTCATAAATCGAGTTTTAGATCGCTAGATCGTTTTTAGATTTTAAGCTATGTATAAATGCACTCATTTCTTTTAAGACAATTTTTTGCTTATCTTCATATACAATAAGTTCTGTATATATTTGTTTCCTATGTAACCACGTCTGTAAATTTTTTTTCACCTGTGTTTGGAAGAATAAACAAAAATATTAACAATTATATTAAAATTTTGCACTGATAAAGCGTAGATTAATAGTCTAACTAACTTTCGGATTAGTAAAAAGTAGAAAATATATATTTATAGTATATATTATATTTAAATATAATGTATTAAAGTGTACTTACTGTTTTTAAAAAAGGACTTTCCGGAAGATTCAATGGTTCGAAAATGACGACATTGTCGGAATCGGTTGTAGTTGAGACTATCTTCACGTGACAAGCACACATAAACTGCCAGGTATGCGATGTGATATGTCCTTCAGGGACTGGTATTTACAAAATATAAGCTGATGGCCTTGTTAAAAGTATGACCATATTTATTCCAAGTACCTAACAAATATAATACATTTAAACTATATTTGTTATTTTTTTTATCGGAAGAACAGTTGATTGATACAATAACATATAATATTTTTTATGCAATTTTAACTAGTAAATATTAGCATAATAATGTCTCCTGAAAAATCTATAAACAAAAACATCGCCGATATTCAAAATATCATCTTTACAAAAAAAAGTTTCTGCTTAAAAAATATGTATGAATTAGGGTATATATATATATATAAAGAAAGAAAATGCAGGAACATATTAATATAATTTACTGGTTACACAAGATAGGAGATACCAAATCTGCGTGAGATAAAATATGATTATGCTTGAACGAAGAATAAATTATTCAATAAAATATAACGGGAACAATGCTTATATTAGGAAAACTTCTAAAAGTTACGTTGTAAATTAAATGCTTAAAAAAATAAGAGTTAAATATTTGAAAGTGGAATATGATTTAATTTGCCTGCTATATGGATATTTTGTAATATGTAATTATATAGAAATTATTAACTTCTGTTTCAACGTTTCTCTAATTTCCTTTTTTATGCAACAAACTGCTTAAAGTGAGAATGAATGATTATTTAAATAGGAAACATGGGCCTTATAGCAACGTGAAGTCAAACAAACAAGTAAAAATGCTTTACACGCAAATATGTCCTTTAGCTCTATTAAAGAATTATTATTAAAACTGATGTTATTTGCATAACAAATTAATGACTTTTATACTAACATGTATTTTAAATAGGATATGTTCCATTTTTCAATAGTGAGTAATCACTTTTTACTTTCATACTGCTAAAATTTCTACATAGTACACTATCTTTTTTGCTATAATTATGTATTTGATATACGAATAGATCTATAAATCTTAAAAAGTGTTAAAATACACTTATTATGTTATGTTCTGAAATTTTCATTAATGCGGAGGCAGTTCCTTTTCTGAATCACGAATTGCAGTGATGGGAATTATGCATGTTGCTTTGAAATGAAAACATAATATTTTTGAAAACTTCGCTTTCAATTTTCAATGTAATATTTCTATATTTTGATTTTCTATTATATTTAAACATAGCAACCACTTGTTTGATTGTTTTTAAATCACTGTTACTGAAAAGTTTCAACTTCCTCAATTTAATTTGTATTTATTATTTTTCAGTTGATTTAGGATAATGATTTTTATTAATTTTTAATTTCAATATTTACAATATTCGTATTACTTATATATTAATATATTTATCATATTATTACAATGCACGCCATACACTATATATATGAAAGGATAAAAATAAATAAATAAAAATAACCCCATTTTAAAAGATAAACCTTTATAAAATTCAAAATTTTAATTATTTTCCCTAGATTCTGAAATCAAATATTTAAAAACAGTTTACTCATCATAAAAATCTTTGACACTAATTGGCATTTATCAAAAAGATTTGGAAAAGAAATTGCCGTTTGTTGACATAAGACACTCATCATAAAACATATTAAATTATCTTAAAATCCTTAAAAAAGAAATAAATATATCTTAAGTCAAGAAATAATAAAATTATAAAAACAAAGGATTAGGATAAATCTGAATTACATTTAAATCATACAGTTTGATCAAATTTCTCCAGAATCACAGTTATTAATTTCAGAGCAATAAATTAAAGTACATATGTTTATAGTACAAAGTTAAATTAGTGTCAAAATGAAAATTGATGGTTACATTATAGGAGGTAAATCATAATTAACTTTTGTCTGATTGACAGTTCATACTATGATTACCTCATAAATACCAGTTAACATTACAATTAGAATTAGCTCTTGGTGGTGCAATCGTATAAGTCAAGACTCTTGTCTCCATAAAAATACAGTATAAAAAAGATAATGCACAAATCATGAAAGGATAAACCTCCCACTTTGATACTTCTGCCCTCTGCTGTAAAAAGTAAAAACTAGCTTATGAATAGCCGAGTGCAGGGGGAGGGGACAGATTATGATATGATCCTCTGTTATGTCTAACAGTTAGAGAGCTGTTGCTCTCTAATTTGCGGCTCCAAAGTTACTGCGCCCGACTTAATGTGTGATCATGTAATATTAAAGAAAATAAAGTCAGGTTCAGGAAAAAACTGCCCCAGCTTTTTTTAATGCCACGACTATCATCATATAAAATGAAAAAAAGCGGATTCCTTTCATGTGTATATATATATATATATATAATAAATATCAAATCACAAATATATGAAGAAATTGGTAAAGTTCTAAAGATGATTTAGAAATGAACATAGGAAACCAGTATGTAAAATACGAAACCATGAATGACTCACAGAATCGTCAGAGGAGCTTGTGAGTTCATTCACAGAAGATGCGTTCTATATATATATATATATATATATATATAAACATATATTTCAAAATTTTGTAAAGCCTTTAATGTAATTTATTGTACACAGTGCAACTTATGTAACTTGAAATATATAGGTGAAGCATCGGGTCCAATGCATAAACGCATCAATCAACATCGTTCAGACTCCAATAAAAAGAAAGCAAAAAATATACAGTCTACAGCTGAAATTCAACATTTTCATAAACATCAATTTAAAAATACGACAATTGAAATCCTTCAAATTCTAAAAAATAAAAATTCTAAAAAATATGAAATATTATAACACCATTTATCCATATGGACTTAATAGTGAAACATTTCATAGACCTGTTAAAGTGTTTTCATCTATAAATAATACTATTGATTATTCTCCAATTTAACCTACTCTTAATCGTAATTTAAATTCTAAAACAACACGCAACAAGCGTGGAAAGTTTTCTTTAACAGTTGTAGGTTCCAAAGAATATATCTTATAACACTATATAACACTAAGAATATATAACACTATACAAATAAATAATTTTCAAAGTAACTATTTAAAGAATTATAGCTGGATATTAATTCGAAAATATATATTTGCTATTAAAAAGAAACAGATTGTACAACATTTAAATGTATTTCTTAGTAAATCTTTTTCTAAACATTTCTCAGATTTTTTTTTTATCTCATTATGACTAGAGTTAATCTATTAAATATTATTTTACAAAAAAAAAAACAACCCCCCCCCAAAAAAAAAACATAAAATTCAAAACACGAATGCTCAAATAATAATAACTTTTTCAAATCAAATATTTAATAAAATTATTATAAATTCTATAATTAATGATAAATACTGTTATTTTCCTATTAATAATCTTCATATATCAAAAACCTTTAAATATCCGAATACAATTGGTAGAAAGACTTTTAACTACAATACATTTTCAAAAAATACATCTGCTGCAAGTACTTTTCCGTGTAAATGCAATGGCCCCCCTCTAAAAAAATACATAAACAATGATCATGGACACATAATCACTGGAAATCTTAATATTGTTAATGATTTTAAATTGAAAAAACTAATGGGTTATGGTATTAAATATAGACTTCCATCTAAATTTAATGTAAAATCTATTATAAAACAGTTTACATACGATATAGATATTTTTATATATAAAATTTCGATCTCTTACAATAAACCTATTGAATATTTTAATCAATGGAAAATACTAGTAATCGAAAAATTAAGTAGGGCTTTAGAATATATTTCCGATTTGGTTACTATTAACACAAAGCATTTTTCCAACAAATTACTAAATTACAAAAAAAAAACTACGCTATTACATATGTAGAAAAATCTCCTAATAATTATACATTCATTTTTAAATCTTATTATCACCAACTTCTTACATCTTGTATTTCTTCTAATAAATCTTAAAAAAAAAAAAACTAATGAAAATGTAATAGTAAACAATGGTAAAATTCAAAGTTATTATAAACTATTAAATATTCTCTCTACTAACTTTAATTATCCTTATTTAGTTCTCATTACCAAATTTCATAAGAAACCAATTAAATTTAGGACTGTAACTATTTGATGCAATGCATATAATAATATTGCCAATAAACTTCTACTAAAAATTCTTAATCAAATATATATGCTGACAACAACCAATGATAATACACATTGTATAAAAAATAGCTATCAACTGGTCAATATTATGAAAAATCTTAAATGTGAAAATGATATAACGACATATGACTTCAAAGATCTTTTTAATAATATAGATTTATTAGATTTACATAGTATTATAAATGCATTGTTTAAAAAGTATCATCATAAACTGGATTTACCAGTTAATATAGATATAGCTTATTTTAAATATTTAACAAACTTCATTATCTCTAATAATTATATATTGTAAGAAAACACATTATATTTACAACACGTCGGTTTACCACAAGGAGGTTGTACATCCAGTTTATTATCAGGCTTATACTTATATCACTAGGAACGTACTTTTACTAATAATAATCTGCATTTAAATCAATATATTGATGACATAATTTTAACTGCTACTGATCATACTAATATTTCTCAATTTCCAGTAGATTATCCCACTAATTTAGATTTAACGGAAAACCTCTTATCTAACAATACAATTAACTTCTTAGATCTTAAAATTACAATAAAAGACAACCAAAACAATAACAGATCTATATGATAAACGTAAAGAATTTAAATTCAAAGTTAATACATTTACTAATTTTAAATCTTGTCTTCATAATTCTGTATATCGTAATATAATACTTAATCATTTATATAGAATAAAATATTTATGTTCTTCTCATCTAATTAACAATAATATTGAAAAACTAATTTCTGATGCATTAAATCGTGGTTTTCCAAAAAAATTCATATATTCTTTAATATACAATTAGTGCTTAAAGGATCTTAAAAAATAAATTATCACATGCTTAAACAAATTAAAAAAAAAATATGTAAAATAAGAAAATAATTATAAAAAATTACAAATTGTTAAATAATAATAAAAAATATTATAGGACGGTTGGGTGGGTAGATGTTAGAGTACGGAGAAGGGTGGTGTTGTGTGGATAATACGCAATGGTTATTTAAAAAAAATAATAATAATAAATGGGGAATTTGATTTATAACTACGTTGCTAATACACATTTTATAATGGTTGTTGATTCGATGCTTTTGTGTATTTTATGGTGAAGTTATATTTATATCAATTTAAATATATATTTATTTTACGTAGCGCTAAAAAAGGGCTGTATTTGTAGCTTGCTATTTGGCAACAGCCAAAGCGACGTTTCTCAGTGGTAGTTACGGTCACATGTCCGAACCCACTCAGCAAATCAAAATCCTGACAGGATCTCTCTTTTAACGCAAACCGTTTGAGCAATACATGAATGACAATTGCTATTGGTCCGTTTTACAGTGACGTAGTTTTTGATCCAAGGTTGTATTTAGACACAGGCGAAAACGTTTTGTTTACATTTCGATAGCGTGATACGTAGCATGTTTTATAGCGTCTTATTATAGTTTTAAATTAATTTAAGCCGTGATTTTCAATACTATAGGCAAAATGAAAGGAGAAGGACCCCATCTGACACTAACATGCCATTTAAATTTAAACGGCTTCAATTTCCTGTTAGCGCCAAACTTTTGATAAATGCATTTTTATTTCTATTTTCAACAAAATTTTCAATTACTTTTTATGAATTAAAATATTTGTATATTGCTTGCTTGGATCTCATAGCGACCAAACTAAAAATATTTTTTATTGTGTTTTCACTAAGGTTTTTAATTAATTGTGTTTCCAAGGTAAGTTTTTATTTACATTTTCAACAGTTTTTCATTACTTTTTTATACATTAAAAATGTTTGTAAATTTAATACGTGTAATGGTTTATGATAGCACTCATTCTGGCTAGAGTTGACATAAATAGTGGCGAGCGTTAGCGAGCAGGGGGCTGAGCCCTTTAGTTCATTAAATTTATTCATCTTCATTAATATTGTATATAGTTAACGATTAACTTATATTTCATTTTTATTCTACTCAGGACAATATCATATTAATTTCTATTAGTATACCATCTTAATAGAGAATAATAAGATAATTAGTTTATTTGATATAACTATTGCTATGACAGTACGTATTGAAATTTGGTTATTTGTTTTTTATTATTCTTTTAATCTTTTTAATCTTGTCTCATTTTGAACTTAATTAATATTCAATGATTAATTCTTGGTATTCTGTGTAGGGTAGTCCCAAATTCTTATTCTTCAGCTTTTTTATGGCTAATATGAAAATAAACCACAAACTTTATATGTGAACTTTAAACATTTGGGTACTGAAGATTCTGACTAAGTGCTACAAATATCCATTCTTCTTTTGCTATTAATTTTATTAATTTAATTGTTATTATTTTTTTATGTTTGATGGTAATTCTTAATGTTTTTTAAGTGTCATATTTATATATATTTATTATATATAATTTATTTTATAAGTTTTAGCATATTGCTATATATTATTATCAATTTTATAATATTATTTAAATTCTGTGTATAGATTAGTTGGGTTTGGTAGCAGAATATATTGTATGCATTATATGCTATTTATATTCTAATAACTTGATATTACATCTGTTATAGTTAAATTTCATTATAAACATTTTAATTGGTTAATCTAATAACATTTATATGTATTTAATGTTTTTGTGAATATTGATACATAATATAGTATTACTTATTTATTAGGATATGTTGTTACAGCAGATGGTAAAATTTGAAAGCACTAGCTTCAATAATGTTACTATGCTACCTTTATGTAAATACATGTAAATATTAATTATTAGGGTTATAATACCCATTTTAATTGCAACTAAATATAATTATATAAATGGACAGTTAAAGATTAATAATTGTATAATTGGCTAAAGATCGTTAAAAATAGTATGGGGCGAAACGGATTGAAATGGAGGTAAGAAAGAAAGAAGGCAATGATTTATTTATTCAATTATTAAAAAAAAATTGAAAGTCTTTCATCTTTTTTTATTCTCTTTTAACAATCTGATATTGTAAAAGAAATACATAGCTTTTGTATTAAGATCAAACTACTTTTATTTTAGCATATTAGATGGCAGCACCAAAAATTTAATTTGCATTATGTCTATAGCTTTAGTTAGTGAAATATTCTTTAATTTTTCTTTCAACACCAGGTGGCACTAATGCTAGTTAAAGGCGATAATGTAGATTAATGCTTTTGGGAATTTTTTACTTTAATGAAGTAAATTTAAAGGTGTTTATAGGTATTTTAAATACTAATAATGTAATGATTTTCTATTTATATTAATTAATTGCATTTATCAAGGTATTTCAAAATGGATTAACTGCGACCATTAGGTATTTTTGTTTGAGTTAACTTAACTGCAAAAATAACCTTAAAGTTACAGCGATAATGGATGACATGTGCAGTTGTGTACCTGGATTAAATAAAAATGGGGTTGTATTGGTAAGCTGTGTGTTTTTATTATATTTCATTGATATAAATTAATTATTTAATAAGGTTGTATTTTTTTTACATTTCATGGCATTTAATATTATTCTGTTTTCATATTGCATCTATTCTTTTGGTCAGGTAGTCGTTTGGGTACAGGGGAGAAAAATTCAGCTTTGAGCTTATTTTTCTCACAGGAAACGACTATTTTTCTTATATATTTGAATTCTGTACTCTTGATAACGTAATTCAATATATAAACTTTTCAATTTTTATCAGTATCCATATTTTTCTTTTTTTTCTTCCATATTATTACTCGTAAGATAGTACAAGGGACTTTACTTTACAGCTGGTATATACTATGTTTTTGGAGTCCATGTTATGAGTGTTGGGGGGTACTGTATTTGTTATTGTCATTTCATTCATAATATCACAGTTTGTTGGTGGTCGATAATGTTTATTTAATGGTTACATATATATATATATATATATATATATGTATGTATGTATACACATACATGAAAGGAATCCGTTTTATTTCATTTTATATGATGGTAGTACAACTGCCAGATGTAGACAATTTGTGGCTTTTATAAACTACGTTATTTTTAAGGAAATAACGTTCATATAGCTTCGTTTTCTTACATTTTTTGAGGGCCTGAGTGTGTTCGTAAGTGTTCTGTGATTGTATGAATTTGGAAGGAAAACTATATTGAATGATCTTGCATATTGGATTTCTACTTTAAGAGTCGACATGGCTCATACGTGTACCTTGTCTGTGTTAGATTGTATAGTTATAATCAGCTAAAAGTAAAGCCCATCCAGGTATCTTGATGTAAAGATTTTTTAGGTAGCTTTCATTACAAAAAGCTACCTATTGCAGCCGTTCGGAGGAAAGCGATTTCAAAAAATTTTGGTATATTTTCATCGATCATGACCCCCAGACCCCGAAACCACCCTCCGTTCAAAAGTTGATATATATATATATATATATATATATATATCCATATATATATATATATATCTGACATTTGTCATACTGTAACTCTCGAATTTGTGAACCGATTTGGATGAAATTCGGTATGTACATAGTACATACCAATGTCTCGACCGAGCTCGTTGGCCAGCCTCATCCGCCATTTTGTTTCAAAATGGCGGCCATTTAAAATTTTTTAAAAAATTTTAAATTTGAAATGTGGTACCAAAGAATTGAAAATGGAAAAATATTTTTTTCTTATGTATTTGACCTTTATACAAAGATTCCGGAGCAGTTTTTGTTTCGTCTATATCTTAAAAAATGGCTGAGTTATAGCATTTTGAATTTCTAGCGTGGCTGACATTTTGAAACGTCCTGAATTTTGTCACGCGATAAAAGGCGTATTTATGAACCGATTTGGATGTAACTTTGTTTGTACGTAGTACATACCAATGTCTGGACCGAGTTCGTTGGCCAGCTTCATCCGCCATCTTGCTTAAAAATGGCAGCCATTTAAATTTTTAAGAAAAATTTAAATTTGAAATGTGGTACCAAAAAATTGAAAAGCGAAAAAATATTTTTTTCTTATGTATTTGACCTTGATACAAAGATTTGGGAGCAGTTTTTGTTTCATCTATATCTTAAAAAATGGCTGAGTTATAGCATTTTGAATTTCTAGCGTGGCTGATATTTTGAAACGTCCTGATATTTGTCACGTGATAACAGGCGTATATATGAATGGATTTGGATGTACCATGGTGTGTACATAGTACATACAAATATCTCGACCGAGTTCGTTGGCCAGCTTCATCCGCCATCTTGTTTCAAAATGGCGGCCATTTAAAGAAATTTGAAAAAATTAAAATTTAAAATGAGATACCAAAAAATTGGAAAATGAAAAAGATTTTTTTCGTATGTCTTTGACCTTAATACAAAGATTCCGGAACAGTTTCTGTTTCGTCCATATCTAAAAAAATGGTTGAGTTATAGCATTTTGAATTTCTATTCTGGTTGACATTTTAAAACGACCTGATTTTTGTCACGCGATAACAAGCGTATTTATGAACCGATTTGGATGTTACTTGGTCTGTACATAGTACATACCAATGTCTCGACCGAGTTCGTTGGCCAGCTTCATTCGCCATCTTGTTTCAAAAGGGTTGCCATTTAAAAAAAATTAAATTTAAAATTTAAAATGAGGTATTAAAAAATTGGAAAATGAAAAAGATTTTTTTATGTTTTTGGCGTTGATACAAAGATTCCGGAGCAGATTTTGTTTCTGAAAATTTGTTCTTTTGTTTATATCTTAAAAAATGGTTGGATTATAGCACTTTGAATTTCTAGTATGGCTGACATTTTGAAACGATCTTATATTTGTCACACGATAACACACGTATTCGCCTATTTCCATGTAAGAAGGCATGTGGATAGTATACATCAACATCTCGGCCAAATATAAGTTACTTTAAATAAAAGCAGCTTGGATAAAGCTGACTAATTTCACGAAATTCTCATTCATAATGATTTAGTATTGATAAAAATTAGTATTGAAACTCCTATATTCGGTTTTCACTAAATTGAGCTTCTTGTGTTTGAATAATATAAGTTGGCATTTTTAAAATAAGGAATTTGAAAGCTACCTCTTCTTCCCGGCACTGGCCGGAAGGACTTTTTATTCATAGTAAGGGCAAATGCATTGCAATCAATGACTATATTGAAAGGACAGAATGTAAACGCGAAATTTTTTCACAGCTTCTGAGACAGCTAAAACTTTTAATTCATAATTCGAATATTTACGTTCGGCATCTGTGTTTTTTTTTTCACTTAAAGTAGACCGTTTTTAATGTGATAACCCAAAAAATCAATTTCTCTAAGTAAAAAGTGTTTATTTATTTTTTTTTGTAAGATTTACTTCAAACCCATATTTAGCTAGTTATAATCCCTAGTTATACCCATATTTTTCTGCCCAAGTCAAATTTTATTAGTCGAAAATATTTCTGAAAGTAAAATCTATTTACCTTAAAAACTGTAATATATGTTTCACTTGACATTTATAGTATGCGCTTACTTCAGTAGTTACTCGTTGTAAGATTATTATATTTTGATAATTGAGTATGGTTTATTTTATGTCATACATTTAAATTTTAAGAAACATATTATGAACATATTGCTGCGAAAATCAAATTATAAAATAAATAAATATACTGTCAAAATTACATTTTCAGTCCTCCTCCACTCAGTCCTTTTTTATGCCACTTTTTTTTCGAAGAATAATCTTTTTAGGTTTGTTTTAAAAAAATTGTATAAACCTTAACTGTAACGAATTTTTTTTTTCAAAAGTTGTAAATGTCCAGCATTAAAAATTTTCTTCAGAAATAATGGTATTTAAAAAATTGATCCCTGTATTTGTAACACGGTCATTAAATTAACTAATTCCCTATAAACAATTTATTCTCTACAAACAATTTATTATATATTACCTTTAAACAAACAATATTCAAGTAAAATACTTTTTTTTACACGACTGAAAAGAAGGGTTATATGTTTCACGCGCATATGTGTATGTGGATTTCTTTATACCCTCGAAACGTCCCAACGGCTGGGTAGATTTTAATGAATGAGGTCTCCATTGATTCGTCTTAACCGTCCGATGGTTATAGGCTAAATTTTGTTTTTTTATTCAAATTGGTGGCGTTAAATACAAAATGGCAGTAGATGCGAAAAAACTTTTTACGCACCATATAGAGTGGCATACCATTGGATAGGTCTTTCAAAATGAAGACGATGCTTCATTGGCTATTTTACAGTCAGAAACTCCGTTTAAATATTACACAACTTGGAACTTGTGTAGGTAGGATCTCTAGCTTTACAGAAACTCTAACCATTATAGACATTTATCGGCTTCATGAAAACCATGTTTATAGATAGGAACTAACAATTAAACACTACCTAAAAGCCATCAGTACAACTAAATAAAAAAAGAGGTAAGTAATATAAAAAAATAATTTAACATTGATGAGAAATAATTAATTAGTTCGCTTTATACGCAGTCGGGTTTTCTGATTTTTTAAATTTAATTTTTACTTGTTTAAACAGTCTATTAGTGACTGGCAAAAACAGAATAAATGTCAATTTTTCCATTCCTTTAGGAATATATAATACTTTTTCTTCTTTTGTAAGTTTAAAAAACATCCCTGGAAAAAGCCACCGAGTCTCCAGCATAATAAATGTACGACTAGCTGTTACGTCAGACATAGAGTAAAGAGACTTTCTAGTAGGACGTGTTGATTACAGTGCCTCTTAACCACGCCACGTGTATAATAGCCCGTCGGTTTAAAACTAGGGTAGCTAGGGGGTAACAAGTTGTGGATAACATAGTGATGAAAGTTTTCGGCCATCCATTATTCGGTTGTATGGGCTATATGGGATGGTGCTGAGTTTTGATGAGAAACGTACGGCCTTCCAAGGGTTACAGAAGTAATTCAAAGCTATTGCACCCTTATATAAACAACGGCGTTGACTCTGGAACCTTGAAGAAGGAAATGTGAAGGCATCAGGCCGTCTACGCTGCTCACGACATCCCGGAATCATCAATGAGGCTGGAAATTTTCTTTGTACGGCGGGCGTTCGGAAACTTGTCTGAGATTTTACACAGCCACAGATCAGATCTTTTTTGCGGTTCGTTTTCTGCACCTGGACAAAGGTCTTTTTTCCCTTTTCTCATTTCTTAATTCATTTTTTCAATTCCACTTTTCTCATCCTAGAAAAACAACTGCATTCCTGGCTGATCACTATGTTTCAGCTTGATAAGGAGGCGTTTGGCTTTGTTTACTTTTCAACTTTGTTATTACGTTTAATTATGTTAAAATGTATACTTTTGTGGCTTTCAGAAATTTTGAACTCAATAGCTTTATTTTTAATACGATAAATAAAATTTAAATTAAAATTGTGTTAGTTTAAAGCCTTTTTAGCTATAATTTACATATATTTATTTAGATATATAGCTATTTAATGGTGTGCTGGAGCTTGTCGGACCATTTTTGAAGTAAAGATCATATAGCTTATAGTTTTAAATGCTATTTAAAAAACATCTTCCGTATATAGTTGCCATTTTTAATTATAAATTGTTTTGGTAATATCTTAATAACACTCAAAATTCAGAATTGCTATACTACAGCTCAATTTTACACTCAACTTTGCTAAATACTAAATGCAAATAATATATATATATATATTAATACATTGGTTTATATAATAATTAAAAGTTTACATATAGTAAATGTATCGACATTTAATTAAACATTACTTTTAAGTAAAACAACTCTATGAGCAATTACGTTCCTCTTGTAAACAGTAAAACGTTGAGTAGACTTTCTATTATATATATATATATTTAATTATATGCATACTTTTATGTCTATATAACATTAATTAAGTGTATTTACTAATAGAAAGTCAACAGCTATGATTTTAATTGTAAAATACCTGAAAAATAATTTTTGCCAGGATTTTGAGTCAAATACTCCACTGTGCGGCCCAAGAATATGGCACATAAAAATTGAAACTGATCTAATTAAGCAAAAAATTGCAAACCTTTCACTATTAATTTTGGATTTTTTGCGTCGTATTTTATACGTAATTTTTCTTTATATACTACTTTCGTTCAGTAAGTTATGTTAATATTTATAGAAAATTAAAGCTGCACATCCGACCTAAATGTATCCCATTTCATTCCAAATTTTTATCTTATCGGAGACAATGCAACACTTCAAACAACAGGTCTGGAAGAGAAAAATGTCTTTGCAAAACACTGGATCGCCAACATCGTCTGAACTTATCATCTTCTTACTAGAGTTTTTGTGGATGACCATAAAATTCTGATCAGATAAAGAATTCAAATTTATGTGCAGAAGGATTCGTAAATGGGATTCAACTATTCTACCACTTTATTACAGACATTATATATAAGTTAAATATACTCAGCTACAGTAATTTAAAATACACTGCAAAATACTGTAGATGTCAAAAAGTTAAAAAATACACATATTCTAAAACATAAATAAAATATCCGTACAAATGTAAAATAATTCAAAAATATTTTCACCTCTCTTACTGAGGCATCTCCGGTTAATGTTACTTTTCGTCTCATTTATCGCTATACATTGTCTTCGAAATTTACCCTGCCACTTTTCCCTATTTTTAACATGTGTCGTCATCTATTATCAACTGTTGTGTGAATCATATCATTACAGATTTCAGATTTCGCTGTAATTATTTCAATGGTTTGTCTCATTAATACGTCATTTAAACAATTGTAGTTTGATAATATTTTGACATTTTAAAAATCTTTGTGATGGGTGATTTATTATTTAGTCTTGCCATTGCAGTAGAGGATTTATTCAGTTGTTTATCAAGTTTATTTTCTTTTATTCTGCCTTCACTTTTCCTTTTGGTCATGCCTATATATGAAGTATCATTTCCTTTATTATTTTAAAAATTTATTCAGTACATTCCTGATGTTTGTAAGTATAAAAATTTCTCGATGTCTGTTCTGATTAATTTAAATATCGATAGGTCATAGGTGGTAGGAATATTCCTTCCTAGTTTTTTAAATCCTCTTTTTAGTTTTAACGAAACTCCTTTTATGAAAGGAGATGAAATTTATAAATTTAGTTTCTTTCTGTGCTTGTTGTATTCTATTGTCTCTTGCTGACACTTTATTGATTAGTTTCTGTTCCGTTTTAATGGAATACTCTGCATCCTTGGATATTGATTTAATTTAATTTATTTATATTTGTACGAGGTCCTCTGTTGAGCAAACTTTAAGTGCTCTATGATTATAGGTATTTGTTGCTGCTATTTGATTTGTAAAGGGGGTTATTGAGTATTTGGAGATTATATAAACACTAGCTGTTACCCATGACGTCGTTCACGTAACATAAAAAGAAGAAATGAATTAAATAAGCAAAGCATTTCCCTTCCGATAATTAAAAAAAATATATAATAAACCAATTGTTTATCACATTTTATAAGAGACAATCTATATATATAAATATATATTACGCTATCGTACGTGGCACATAAATCGCAATTACGTGTTAATTGTTTAATGGCAACACCCAAATGAAATGCATCTCATTGGTTATTGAACAGCATTTAATGCATCTATACCTATAAGGGGGGGGGGGATATCCATGAGGACCGTATTCTGCCACCAAAAGTGACGCGAACTTGGCGATATCTCTAATAATTCACCAAATTCCCATAGACTTCCATTGTAAACCAATAGGGTTTACTTGCTTACAGAAAATCAACAAATGGAGATATTTTAATGCAACTTAAACTAATATTAGCTTAAGGAATTTTATTAATTATATTTAACCCTCTCGCTGCGTACTTTTTTTTAAAAATCAAAATAGGTTCAAAAATCACGCATTTTTTAATTACATATTTCAAATCTATATATAGCTTAGAGTTTAAATATGTAAACATTTTTTGTAAAAGAGTTCAAGATCTTAAATGGGCTTTGATATTAGAAATTAGGCGAAATCAAGACTGTCAATGGAGACTATTTTTATAGTCTCGCACCACTATTGTAAGAAAATCAATTTTGTAGTATATTTCTCTTGTAGATGTTGTTAAAGTCTATATGAATTTTTTTGTATTTAAAAAGTGGTTCGAGTTGAAATAAAAAATAGTCGCCAGGTGAAAAAATGAATCCCCGAGGAAATCTCGGATTGCGCAAATTTTGCTACTTTTACGTTGCCCGAGGAAATCTCGGGTTGCGCAGCGAGAGAGTTAAGGGGGTCCCAGTAAATTAAATTAGTAACAGGATACAATGCTTAGCATGCTTTCCTAAACATAAAATTTAAGGGAGACCAAACTGGTCGCCAAGGGGGACTAGTATGAGTAATTTAAAGTATTTCTTTATTATAAGATCATTGACATAACTTAGGTTTATACACTGAACCAGGATGTCTGTTTATATCATGAAGTAATAAGAAAATGGCAAATATGTCATATACGCACCGGGGTACCTAATTGTCGCCAACATAGATTATTTTGCTTGACATGGTAACCGAGCTATTGTTGTTTATTTATTAATAAATAGTTTATTTCTTTAATTTTCTTTTAAAATTATATAAATTGCTTTGTTCTATAGTTCTTAATGAAACTTTTTTTTATTTATTGTTATTTCCTTTATTAAGTAATAGAACATAATTTGAAAATTCGAAAACAAGTATTACGTTTATTAAGTAATTAATTTATTAAGTTAATTAAGTAAACAAGTTTAAGTATTCGAAAACAATGTTTTCTCCAAATTGTTATCAAAAACAGATCTCGCCGAACCAAGTGCGTATATGGCATATGTTCCAAGGAAATTATCGGATGATACTCCTTTATATGTTTTACAATCATATTTGTCATTAAAGGTATGCGAAGAATTGGTCATCTGGAATATTATTAAGTCTTTACCACACAAAAAACAAACCTGTTTACAACAATGTATTTACTTTTGCACCTAATTTCTTTCTCTAAAAAAAGCAAATTGATTACCAACCCGATTACAGAAGATAACCTTTCTATCTAGTTACTTTTTTACTTTTTAAGAATGAAAATACATATTTCCTGATAATCATTACGTCATTTTCGACATTGATAATTTTACTGGGCATATTAGTGACATTTTCTATCCATTTGCTCTTCAAACGTTTATTTTTTTTTAATTTAAAATTGAAATTTAAATCTCTGTGTTAACCGTGCGCAGACGATAAACCGTAAGCCTTGATAACAATTTTCTTTAAATAATAAGAATTAATACCATAATACAATCTCATTTTATTTCAACATCAAAGCATATCCGTTTTATATTTTCCATATATGACGTCACATTTGCCTTCTTTCCGCACTTACTCAAAATTTATGCACCTTGTATTATTAAAAATACCTGAAAATTTCCATTTTAATCTTTTAATTAGAAATTAAATTATTATTATAAGTTTTTATTTTTTGGCAACGAAAAAAGGAAGATGGTTAAATTTTATCGGAAAAATGTCAATTCATTGTGTATGAAAAATAATGAAATTTTGGATTATTAAGCAAGATATTTGAATAAAATAAATTAAACATAGCCTATGTTCATTTCCGGCTTGTAATCCATCTATATCCCAAAATACAAAAGCATTAATTCATTCGTTTATATGCTGACTTCATTGACATTTATAATATTATAAGGATTTGCATTTTCTTTTCTGTATACTATTGTATGGAGCTTATGTTCTGAAAGAATAAGTAGAACGCCAGGAAATTTAAATCTTTACATATTCTTCAAATACTCAAGAACCGAATTTCCATGCAAAATAGCAGCAATAATTACCCATATTCGTAGAACCCTAAATGTATGCTCAACAGAGGACCTCCTAACAGAAATAAATATTTCTAAATCAATATGCATGGATGCAGGATATGCCACTAAAATAGTATAGAAACTAATCGATAAAACGACACAAAAATACAATAGAATACAACCAGTACAGCAATATATTAAATTTATAAATTCAATACGTTTCATAAAAGGAGTTTCGTTAAAACTAAAAAGAGAATTTTATAAACTAGGAACGAATACACCTATCACCACTGACGTATCGATCTTTAAATTAATCAGAACAGACATCGAGAAAATTTCATACTTACAGACATCAATAATACACAGAATGAATTTTAAAAATAATGAAGGAAAAGATATTTCTTATACAGGCATGAAAATAAGGTACCTTTAAGACAGAATAAAAGAACATAAACGTGATATACAACTGAATAATGTTAAATTACTATTTGAAAAACCCTTGTACACGCAGGGATTTTGATTTGTCTCAGAGGCATTAGAAAATACAAAATTGTAATTTTAATTGATAAAAGATGTTTAAAATGTGTTTTTTCAAAAGATGAATTGTCACTTACTTTCTTCATAATGTGAGCTCTTAAAATGTAACTCATTATTACCTGATATATTAAATTTCTAATTGTTCACATGTCATGGTCACACAAATCTCTTTTTGGTATCATCTGGCACTCGGAAAAGAAAAGGTTTGTCTTCCCTATAGAGAATCAATATTTGAAATTATTTTATCAACCAAGTTTAATAACTGTTTACTAATTAAGTGCTGCAATTTAAAAGAGGTCAAGCTAAGAGAATAAAGGTAACGTAGTTTTATTAAGTAAAAAAAAATCTTAATTTTATTAACAGTGTCCAACAAAGTTGAAAAGTAATGATGAATTCGATTGTCCCTCTGTCGGTCCGTGCTGTAACTCGTGTAAATATCCTCCGATTACTATGAAATTGATAGATGTTGTTGGGTATCACTATCGGATGTTTCGTATTGAAGACGAAGTGTATGACAGTTAAGTTTCATTTACAGACACACTCAAAAGCATTCCGTTACATTGCGACTACCCTTACAAAACCGACACTCTGCCAACCGGGCTATACGTTCTTTGAAATAAATGCTGAAATAAAGATTACATTTTGAGAAAGGAAATGGTGAAAGGGAAATCCGAACCGTAGCTCCAAGCTGTAAACCTGATGGAGTGCTTTCTTACGGACGGTCGAAACGCATTTGCCAGACAATTCTTTTGACGGTAAATTAAAAAAAAAATATTTTCCTTTTTTGTTTTTCTTGATTGTAAAATGTTTATATTTATGCTTTAGTCTCCCACAAAACTGTAAGATTCTCATTATTGCTGCCTGGTTTAAAACATTGCAATTTATAATAAATACTAAATATTAGTAACCAAAGCACAGCTACAGTAATATTTATAAAATAATAATAATAATTAACGAATATAAATGAGAACTATTTACTATGGAAACAGAGAAGATAACAAACAGAATCATAGATCATCGTCTGAAGAAATGTCTGACAGGTATGGATAATTATTTCTAAAAATGACTTCATTTTTCCCTATAAATCTCATTATTGTAGATGTTCTTTTCATGAGAACAGGACTTTCACTATTATAATTAATACTTCTTCTGTGCCATACTTCTGTGCTTTTTATCGTGATAATATATTGTCAGAGGACAAATCAGTACGTAGTACAGTGCGGTGGAGGGAGAACACATACACAAGGCGGGGTATCACGTTCACCTATATCGTAAAGATATTTCTGGAAGGGACGTGATTTGTGCATATAACGATTATTTATGATAATTTCCATGGGAACACTTGGTAATAAGTTATGTGTGTAAGGGTCTGTTTCTTCATTGTCCCATCTTTACTGCCAGTCATTTTATTAATTTCTGTTTTAATTTATATTTTAAATGAGAAACCGCATGTGGAAGGAAATATGATGTGACATTAGTGTCATCTAGCCATTGTATCAGCTAATTCATTCCCTGTGAATCCTGAGTACCCTTTGCACCATTTAAAGTAGAAAATGTTGCTAGATTTGTGTATTGCACTTAGAATATCGGAAATCATATAGTCAGCTGTATCTGTATTTTGCAGAGCCATTAAATTTGAGAAGCTATCTGAAGTGATTAGGAATGATTTGTAATCTAACGAATGCGCCTTAATAACAACGTTTTCAATGGCAAAATATGATAACGAGTGCATGGCTGCTGCTTAAGACCGATATGTTTATATCATACTAGTGGATACGTATCATATATAAAGTGTGTCCACGTATAACCTGACCGATCTTTATTTTCGCAACCGTTGGTCATAGATGCATACTTCCAATTACAAAAATGGTCAAAATTAGGTGCAGGGTTAAGATAAAAAAAAAGTTTGAAGCGAAAAAAATATTTAGTGAAGAATTACAAAATCAAAATTTTTATACGGTCCCCTGGTCCTATAAGTTACATTTAGTAAAATTTCCCTGTTACACAGGCAAGTAAGGCAAAAAAAATCCTGTTATTCTACGATTAAAATTGACCGAGTAATAGCTGTTTAATGTTAGAGTATATTTTTTGCTGCATATTAAGTGTGATTCACAAATTTAGTAGAAATATAATTTCGTCAGATATATTAAAGAAATGGTTGAGAGTAAAATTAGCATTGCAATATAAATTTGAAATCTTTAATCATTCTGACATATTACTGCAAAATGTACTATTTGTACTGAACATTATAAGAGGATAAAAATAACAGATTTTTTGTTAAATAAAAGGATGAAAAACAAAAGAGTCAATTCTTTACAAAATGATACATATTTTAAAATGCTGTTAGATAACACTGTCTTTCAAATTTTGGGTTGTGGCATGCTTTTTAACTTTTGAAAATTGATTCTTATGTATTTTTTAGCACTGAATCCGAAAATGACATTCATTTTAAATCATCACGTCAGGAATTTTCTCAAATCGCAAATTTCAAAGTTAAAAAGCTAAAAGTTAAAATTGATCCCCCCTCCCCTCCCAACCTCATCGGACCAACGAGCTGTTTAGCTGTAAGAAACCCAGTATAAGCCAACAAATCTAATAAATTATTGAATTAAATAAAATTAAACTGAATAAAAAAGAAATCTATTTTATAGTATTAGATTTTTTGCTATTTTTTTAACTTGAAATTTACGATTTGCGAAAACTCTTGACATGGTGGTTAAAAGTGAAGGGAATTTTTGGATTCAGCATTAAAAAATACATAAAATGTAATTATAAATGTTAAAAAACACAACCATCACAGGTTTATGTTATCCAATCTAAAACTCTTTCTTAAACTTCTTGACGGTAATCTATCCGAAATTTTTGTGTTATCCTTTAATATTATAAGTATGGTAAGAGTCGAAAATCATCATAATATTGCATTGTCATCGGATTTAAGTCAGTATGTAAAATTTAACTTCTATCGGACATTTCAAAGTTAGTTAAAGTTCGAGTACAAATTTTAAACTGGAAAGACGATCATTGCAAGTTAAATAAAACCTTATGAATATAACATAATTTTAGTTAAAAGAAATCACAGCCTCAAATAATTACAAAATAAAACATATGTTTAAATACAATTATTTTAACTAATCTGAAACTAATAAAAGTTAATCGTAATATTTGTACGATTTCTTTCAAAGCGCAGATACCTTGAAGTAAGTTTAAGTACTTTATATCCGACCCCTGAAAGCATGGTCAAACCCATCCGTTTTCATATGCAAAAAAGTAGTATAAGTCATGCATTTCAAAGTTTCATAACTCGGTCAATTTTGTTGTTAGATGAATGAGACTTTTTTTGTCTTACTTGTTACTGTCACAGTAAATGTTTAGTAAATATCACTTATAGGACCGGGGGATCGTATAAAAATGTTAATTTCGTAATTTTTTAATAAATGTTTTCTTGACTCAAATCGCTTTAAAAATAATTCTTTACCTTATTTAAACCATTTTTGTAATTGGAAGTATGCATCTAGGACCAACGGTTGCGAAAATAAAGGTCGGTCAGGTTATACGTGGACACACTGTATATATATTAATTTTTTATTGAAATTCTATAATATGTTTCGTGTGTTATGGCTTAATTGCCTGAAATAAATATTTTCATCCGCAAACTTGATTATTATTTTAGGTTGAAGTTAAATATTTTAAGAATATATTAATGTAATATTAAGTGGATATGTATAATGCAATTTTTGTAACTCTGCGCGCAACACATCCCAGGTGAAAATCCATGCTGGTATTTGTTTGCTAGACAAGCATTAAATGCTGTATCCTAGCAAAGTAAACTAGCATAAACTACCATAACACATTTGCTGGTTCCACCATAATTACCAGCATGTCATGGTGTGTATTGGAACACTTTACTGCTTGGCCAGCATACATATGCCAGCTTGAGTTGCTTGAATATGTTCTGATAGAGAAACCAAGAACTCGGTATATTTATGTTAGCCCGGACGCAGGGGATAAATCGCCAAACATTGTTCCTGTCGCATTTTTTCGTATGCTATTAATTTCATTTGAAATATAATCCATTCTCTCATTTTATTTAAAATACACAACTTTAATTAAAAATTCATGACTTTTACTTATTTCTTAAAAAAAAAGAAAAAAGAAAGAAAAAAAAGAAAAATAAAAAGAATAAAGGATACCATAAACCATGATATTTAATTAAAACTTCAAAGCATGTTGGGAAGAGTTGAAACATGTCAATCAAATAAAAATACTTTACTGTTTTTAAAGATTTAATCTTTTACGGTTTTAGCAATTAGAAATAAAGAATTATATCAAAGCTTTGTTTTAACCCAAGAGTAGTCGCGTCTTTTTTTTTAGAACGTTATTAGTCGCGCTCGGTGTCTTTGCCGCCCCCCCCCCCCCGCATTCAGATAATGTAAAATAAGAAACATTTTTCACTTAATATTTGAATATTAAATTTTAATGAAGTTATAATTTTACAGTTTACTTAAATTATACATTATATTCATGAGATTTGGATTAATGGGATATAGAAAAAATGAACTGTCATTAGTGATTGCTGCGCAGACTTTTGCAGCAATTTCAACTTTGCTTCTAAAAATGTACCTGAAGAGGAAACGGAGATGTCTTGATTCTTCACTACGGTGTTGGAGAAACATATAAAGTAATCTACATGGTTGTTCTTCATTCTATTTATAAGTGGATACGAATTAGGTGAAAATAATTTATATGGGCGGCGAAAAGACCGACACTACTGCTGGATTAATTTACCACGCGAGAAATAAAAAATGCCAACTGGCGAGATAAAAAATGCTATTGGCGAAATTTTTACCCGGCTAGCATAAAAGTCCCAAGAATTCTTTGCGATCATGGCAACTTTTATGTTAGTTTTATTCGAAAAAATAATTTTGATCTAAATGGCTGCGCATATGCAGAGTGTAATTGTTTATGACAGTCACATGACTTGAACTATTATCACATAGAAGAAATAACGCGATAGAAATAATATTTGGCGATTAATCAGTACCAAAATTGTCGCCTGGCATATAAAAAGCGAAGTGTTCAGCCCGGAACAGTTGATGACAGTCGAATGACTCAGGCTATTATTATAGAGATTAAGATTAGACTTTGAATTAATTGGCTAAGACTAATCATTAATAGACCTGATTACGTCAAATAATCTTATTTCTATTGATGCATTCTTATTTATATTTTTATCATTCATTTTTAGAAGTTTTTACCTAAGTTCTTAAAGATATTAAAATATAAGTTAAGGGACATTTATAACTATACTTAATTCTATTTTGCCAAAATATTTTAATTTAATCATTCATTCACATTCATTCACATATCTTTCATTCCAGTGTTAAGCTATTGGCTATTTCCTACTGGCTCACTTTATAAGATTGCGAATATTATTATAAAAATGGGTTATTTAAATTAAAACAGATCTGGAAAGCAGCGGCGCACGGCTATCATAACAGAACCGATTTTTCCAACGGAGAAAAAAATCAGAGCATGTGTTTAAATGCTGTACGTGTAGACATATAAATTTTAAGTACAAACAAATCGTATGTTTGAAGTCAGTTAATAAATATACTATTAAAAATTGCAAGCAAAATGTCCTGTCATTCGACCGTTTTTGTTGATAACGATTAATCTATCGTAATTTTAATTGAACCTGAGTATATTGCAGCCAGTAATATGGCGATAATATATTCACAACTTTATCAAATATCCTTTATTGCGGGAACTGTCGAATGACTGACAGTTTAATGCAGATTTTTACAGTGTAACTTTATGACATTATTTTATGACATTTTAGGTCTGACCGATATCAGATCTCTGAATTCTTCAAACACTATGACTTTACGTTAGAAAAAAACAATGTCCAAATATGAAATGTACACCAATAAAATATATTTTATGTTCATAAAGTACAAAACATACTTTTCTTTGTAATCCTGAATATATATATATATATATATATATACTCAAATATATATATATATATATATATATTTAAACGAAATAAAAGGAAATCAAATTAGTGTCCAAGCAAATCTTTTCATCTATTGATATGTTCCTACTCTCCTAAAAGTCCAAAAAAAGGTTTGTGAGAAATGTAAATTGTCCTATAAATGAAAAACAAATCTGACTCAAAAACACAACTTCTCATCTTGAAATAGCTCTTTTTATTATGTCGAAAAATATGCTCATACGTACAACAAAGAAAGTTGTATAAAGATGAGATGCCAACTTATCAGACCCAAACTGTACATAGCTGTAGCCTATAGCAAAGTGTATGTGGAAAATGATTGCCCCGATTACTAAGCATTTAGATCATACCCAGAAAAATTTCATTATAATGTATTTAAAAGGAATCACAAAATTTTCAATTGCCCTAGATTCTTTAAAACCCACACCTATGTACAGCACAAGTATAAGGTATGTTGTAAAATATTGAATGCATGAACGATATTGTCGTTTCATTAGCGCTGGAAAGAATTCCTATTGCTGTGCAACCAAAACAAAGGAAACACCCCATAAATGTTTCAATCACTATGCACACCTCACTAAAACAAAGAAAATAAATAAAAAAAAAGAGAAATAAACATTTCACTGAAAATTCTCTTCTTTCACTTAAAGATAAAAAATAATTAACTTACGGGGCTGACTTCATTCATAAACTGCACAAAACTCCAAACATTTCAATGTAACATAATTTTGACATTATATTTGGCTTTTATGGTAACTTTTATTTTATAATATAGGAAGTTACTTGTCAAATAGTTTAAGAATTATGAAATTTAAAGTTTGGAACTCCCAATGTTAAATTAATCTGCAATTTGTGAAAAAAAACATATTGCAATGACCATAGTTTTTTAAGCATCATTCCTAAAACGCTCGCTGGAATAAGTTTTAATTTTGGATTCGCATAATTAAAGCAACTAGAAATCTATTTCTATTTAAAATAATTATAGGTTTTGTTTTATAGTTCTTTATAAAAATATGTTTTTAAATTCATTTTCGACAAACAAACAAAATAATTGTAACCTATGAATTTTTAATAGAAATAGTTTTCGAGAAGCTTCAAATATGCAAATCTAAAATTGTAGCTAATTCCGTCAAGTAGTTTTTAAGTTATGCTTAAAACATTACCCACATTATCTTTAACCGTCGCAAAACAGACTGCAGATTTAACATTATAAGTTCCAAACTTCAAACCTTCATAATTCTTATATTACTTGATCGAATAACTTAGTACTATTTGGTTTCACAGGAGTTTTGGAGTTTGCTACAATTTCAGCATGAGTACAACCCTCTAAACTAATATTTTTCAATCAACAATTTCCTATAAAATGGCCATTTCAGTTTTTTCCTATGAGTATTTGATTTTTTTGTTCCCTTTGATTGCACATTCATTTGTTGCATTTTTTTTATCTTGCCATTTTCTTAATTTTACTTTTAACTGATTGAAACAAGTTTCTATTAATAAAAAAATAAAAATTTTTACGAAAATTTTTGTCTTTTATCTGTACAAAAAACAATTCAATACAGCCAACTTTTACTTATGTATATCTCGGTTATAAATAATTTTAAATATCCTGGAAAAGGGTATACTGTGAGAGAAGAAGATGCTTTAGATTTCTGACGCGTACATTGTTTTGTTTAAATGTGCTTGCCTTTACTTATTTGTATTTGAGAAGTCATTTTATATAGTAAATTACTGGGTGGTAACAATTATTTTCTGTAATGAAAAATGAATTAACCCATGTTGGATCGCTGTCCTATAAATAGGACAGTTAATAAAATATTTTTTTAAATAAAATTGGTAAGGTTTTTCTGGATGCATTTTGTTATGACGTCTTTAAAAGACATAAAAGTATTACATATAAACAAAAAAAAAGTAACCAATTAAAATTTAATTGAAAAATATCTATTTAAAAAATCCTTTAAAAATTGTGACCTTATAATCTAGAGTTTTACCATTATTATTATATTTTTATTGGAGAAATCATAGAGTATTTTTGTACAACATAAACAGTATTTTTAAAGTAAAATAAAATATTTTCTCGTAAAATTAGTTTATGTATGCATTTTACATGTCCTTACTATGTGTTCTACTAATATGTCCTGTTTATAGAACAGCTAGTTACTTAAAAAATTATTTTTTTTTTCAAAATTTTGCTAGTATCTACTTAATTACACCATATTAATGATATAATCGAAGTTTTAAAATTTTTCAAAAATATTTAATTGGTGTGGTCCAATATGGGTAAAATAAAATTCACAAATTACTTATTTCAGCTCAGTTTAGAACCATAACTTTTATTTTGTGAATTTACATCATACTTTCTTTTCCTGCAAGTTTATTCACTTGATAATTTTTCGCATAGTAAAATGAATTTTAACTGAATGTACAGCAAACTTTTTTGACACGTCTTCTACCGGAGTTAAATGACACCTTTAAAAAGTTTTCATTTATGTTTATATTTGCTCGTAGTTTTTGAATGTAATAAGCATTTTAAAAAAGTCGTTAATGTATTAAAAAGGATTTGCAATTGTTTTAACCAAAATCCCAAATGAGAAATCATAAATCGAAACCTTTTAAAAGGTGCCATTTGACACCAGCAGAAGTAGTGTTATAAAACTATAACAATGATGATTTTCACAATATGGAAGCAACAAATATTCATTTGCTAATTTTTAATGAAAATTCTTTAAGGCTCCTGTCCCTGCCGGGGAAGGCACTGACGAGCTAATGCTAATCCTATGGGGAGGGATTTTTCTAATATCTCATTTATATTTCGACATTTTTTAATAATTTTTTTTGCATCGGATAGCCAAGTTCCGTCTCTAGATAGTACGTTTTTTTTTTTTCTACTTTTTCGATTTTGGTTGTAGATATTTTTTAGAATGACACTTTCATTTTTCAGAACCGGTTTTGAAAATGAAAGTAACTTTATAAAAAATATCTCCGACTAAACTCGAAAAAGTAAAAAAGGTGCGTTGTAGAGACGGACCTCAGCTACCCAATACAAAAAAAAAAAAAAAAAAATTATTTAAAAAAGTTGAAATGCAAACGAGATATTAGAAAAATCCCGCCCCATAGGATTAGCATTAGATCGTGACTGTATTCGCCGGCAGGGACAGGACCCTTAAACTCAGTACTCAGTGCACTTGATTCAAATATAACGAAAAACAATGTACATAACAAAACTACTTATTTGCATAAAATTTAATAAAAAAAATTTTGATGATCAATTTACCTGTATGCAAGAAGAGGGAAGACTAGTAATTTATTTGACGCACGGGAAATCTAATTTAACCATTTTCTAGTTTCCGTAAAAACACATGCAACCATTTTTTCCCCAAATATCCTCTACCTATGGTTTTATTTTTATGCATACACGGTCTTTAGTGCAAAAAAAAAAAAATCATTTCTATACGTACAAAAATATTGTTATACAAAATATATTTTCAAGTTCACAAAAAATCTCAAAATTGAAGTTTATCTCTAAAAATGGTTCTAAAATAAGACTTAAGTAGTTATAAAAATTATGCATTCATATATTTTAGATAATGAGAAAATATATCAGACATTTACTTAATTATATAATTATATAATCACATTTTCAAATTAATCGAAATGCTATGTCATTTGAATTTTTAAATTTTTGAAAAGAGAAATGTAAGGATTAACATCTATATCTTTTACACCTTTTTTCTGTAGAAATTTCTGATATCGGAATAAATAATATAAGTATAATACATGATCTTTCTATTTTTCTCTTAATCTATTAGGATAATTTTTTTTCATGCTAAAATCTACTGCATTTCATCCTTAAATTGCACACAAAATTTTATTTTATACTAACTGAATTTATAGAATTAAAATTTCTAAAATATGGCTAAGTATAGAAAGTTAAGTTTAAATACATGTCTATTGTTTTTTAACAAACTTTTAACTTTTTAACAAACTAGGTTTACCTGTAAAATTAGAAATTTTCATAATACATATACAGTCGAACCTCTATTTAACGAAGTCGCTAAATCCCGGAAAAAAGTTCGTTATATGGAAAATTCGTTAAATAGAGATTCACCTTTTAAAATACTTTAAACTACAGACGGATTTTAAATTCATAACTACTCAATATTAATACTAAAAGTAATTAATCACCTTTTTTTTTAATAAATTATATCGATTTGTTTTATTTATTTTACCCACCAATATCCATCATCAATTCATTTTTTCCATGAGTTTAAATCTTTGAAATCTGCAAGGAAAACAAAACATTGTGCGGGAATACACTGTATTTTCTGTTTAAAGTAAATAATTTTACATTAAAATTAACGAATTTTAATGACATTATCGTATTTATTATTATTATAACAAATAATTTTAACCATACATTAACCTATGCATCCTTAAATTTAATTTCTGAAAAACTTAATTTTGCCTGAGCTTTTACTTTTAAAAAGTGCTTTCTCTCATAATACGTCTCGCATCTTTGCAATGCACCAAAAATCCCTTCATGCGTATTTTCTTCTAACTATAATCCGCGTCGGATTGTTTCAAATGATTTTAGCATTTCATCATACGAAGTTTTGTTAATTCCTGCATCATTATCATTTCCATCATCATCATATTCGTCTTCATCGCAATTGTATTGCTGTATTGTTTTTATTTTTCACACTGTCGAAAATATCCAATTAGGATGGTGTTTCCGAGGTCTCAATTTCAGAATTAAGTGAAATGCAATCATCAATCAGCACATCATGGTTAATTTCTTTTTTTTTCTCATCTATATCCACATTTTTTTAAGTTACTCTAAGGGATTATCGTCTTCGTCCTCCGCCCTTACCGAATTCTCACTGCTGACAAAGAAGGCGCCTTGTAAAACCAGTTCAAGGCCATTGAACATCATAAAATGTGTTTAAACAAAGAATAAGTTTGAAATGTCCAGAAATATTTTGAGAAATGGGGAGGAAAAAAAAATAGATCACGAGAAAAAGTTTGTTAAATGGAGAATGCATTTCACTATTTGGAGGTTATTTTACGAAGTCTTTCGCAAAACGTTCTTGGTTCCAAGGAAAAGTTCGCAAAATAGAGAAATTCGCAAAATAGAGGTTCGTTAAATAGAGGTCCGACTGTAGAAATATATGCATGCTTAATTATAGGTATATTAAAAACAATTTTTTATGGCTTGAAAATATGTTAATCGGTTAATATGATACTGAATCGGTAAATATGTTAATATGATATTGGAAGCTTTTTCAAATTATTCCGTGTAGAAAAAAATGTAAAGACTCTGTTTAGTTTCGTGTTCAAATATACTTTTTAATTTAATAATGCAAACACTGTCCTTGTTAAGAAAAAACATACTGCACAATAATAAAAAATATATATTGTTCACCCTTTCGGCCCTGATTTTTTCATAAAGTTCAGAAAAATTATAACTTTTGTCAGACAGAAGTTTTTAGTAGTAAAATACATATCATGTTATTTTATTTTGATTAGTAGAAAATGATACATTTTGTCAAATGCACACATATGTGACCATTAGGTCTTGCAGCATTACATGATAATTTCATATTTATAGTTTAAAGCATTCGAAAAGTAAGGAACACATACGTAACCACCAGGGCCAAAAGGGTTAATTCTCTAATCAGCAAAATATTCTCGAAACTATTATATATATATATATATATATTTAAATTAAAAAACCACAATCAAAAAGGGTGAAATTTTAAAGACAGGGAGAGATTAATTTTTTTTTTAATAAAACAAAACACACAATAAGAAATATGTACATAAATTGTTTGGAGATATTACCTTCCAGAAATTTATTTTAAGTTTTGTAAAATTAAGTTTTTAGATTAATTATGATTTTAAAATATTTTCTTTCCCCGGGGTATGTAAAAGCTTGTCAAAATTCTGTGGATTTCTTCTGGCTTCTTCACAGCAGAACCTAAAAAACAAGTAATATAAAATTTTTGTTTTTAAAGTCAATTCCTACTTAGGTAATCAAAGAAAAATTTCATATAATCCCTTAAGCTAATATTAGTTTTTGTTACATTAAAATATCTCAATTTGTTGATTTTCTATAAGCAAGTAAACCCTATCTGTTTACAATGAAAGTCTATTTGAATTTGGCGAAATATTAGAGATATCACCAAATTGGCGTCACTTTTGGCGACTTATTTGGGTCGCCAAATTTGGCGATATATCGGCAAGTTGGCGATAAACTTGGCGGTATTCGGCGACAGAACAGCGTCTCCCGTATGGTAACCCCCTTATAGATATGAAGATGCATTAAATGCTGTTCAATAACCAATGGTTGCTATTTTGTCTCCCATATAAAACTAAAATTAATTAATTAAAATTTAATTAATGAATTAATATTTGAAAAATCTGTATTAACACCAATTGTCATCCAGTAAAAGTTTAAAAATATTTATTTCAACTTGATAGGATGAATAATAAGTATTTTATTAACGATTGAAAATTTGAACAAGATATATAAATAAATATAGGGAGAGTATGAACTAATAGTAGTAATCGAAAACAAGATATGTTTAAAATATAATAACAGAAGTTGCACTGGATCTAAATAGCATACAATCACTGTGAACTTTTCATTATTTGTTTTTTAATTCACAATTCTTTCATTCTTTCATTTGTTTCCAAATAAAAAAAATATTTTCCAGGTAACTTTTCCCTTAACAAGTAACCTCTTCCACACTCTTTTTTAGATTGAGAATGTTTGAATTTATTTATATAGTAGCTGACCAGCTCGGCGTTGCCCGATGTCGTTATAATAATATTTAAAAAAAAATCAAATTTGTATGATCTTATAACTTTGGAAAATCCTTCAAATGAACCAATTTTGGGGGAGGCCCAACTGCCTTCGGTAGCATAGAATGTTTCAAATGAACTTAATTTCCTGGGACTTTGGCAGAGTCCAGTGTGTTCCCAACAAACTTCAATCAAACAAGATCAAATCTGTAATCTGTTTCCCGCTGCCTAAGTCAGCGTATACTGCGAGAGATCCACATGCGCCGGAGTCAATCTAAGAACAAGTTGAATAAGTCAAACCTCGTTTTAATCGGGCCTTGAGAACCGGAGATAAGAAGTAACCATTGGAGATGAAAGGTGGAGCTAAAATCTGTGAAACTATAGTAATCTAAGTTGAATGCACCAATTTCCATTGAAATCCAGCCCTTAGAAACCCATAAAATAATGTGTCGTAAATGCTCGAAAATGGTGGTAATAGAAGTCTAAGATAAACTTTCATAAAGTAGAAAATAGCTGAATCCTAATCTAAGTTGAATTAAAAAATTCCCGTTGTAACCGGAATCCTAGAAACCCAGGAATGTTCGCGCAGCCAAGCTGTGGAAGGGGCTCTAATCCTGTAAATTTAACAAATTACGTTTAACATTAACACGACATTTAATTTACCGATAAAATCTCACTAATTTAAAGCTAACCCCTTACCTTTAACAGAAATGCGATGTTTAATTCACGGGTGTAGTGAGTAAACGTAATTTTATGTCGAAAAAGAAAAATAATATTCGAAAAAATTCGTAGCTGTATTTTTAAGGAAATTTTTAATAGTTTATAAAGTAGCCGGGAGACCAAGGAATCTGGTTGTTTTCACAGAAAATGCACCAAGGGCTCCAAGAAGGCAATTATAATTTAAAATTAGTGGTAGATAAAGTCTGAGAAATTTTGTTGTGGTTGATGTAGTAGATGTAGGACCTAAGAAGCTGATGGGAAAAAAGCTAGTGAATCGGACCATTTTATAGGAAGTATAATAGGGGTTAAAGAAATTTGCTTAAAAGATGCATTTAATATGTCCCAAATATAAAAGATGTTATTACATAATGTACCTTTTAAAAACTTTCACAATTTTCGCGCCGAGCACTTTCGATCTCGACCTCGATCGTCATCAGGGCAGCTTTAATTGCATACTGACACTTCCTAAACGTACTCCATCCTTGGCTGGACAACCAGGTGAGCCCATCTTACAGCGGATGGGGGAGAGGTGGAGGCAGTAAGCGAGTCCAATTTAAAGTGTATGAAGGAAGGGGGAGAGGTGGCAGTAAACTGAACATTTCTATTGAAGCTTAATCTTTAACTTATGTCTCAGAAAATATCACACAATAACAGTGAAGCGTTCTGTGAGACCGCTCCATCGAAAGATGAATAAAAGGCGCGATTAACTCATAGAATTTTGTTTTATTACTAAATTCTTTGCACTTGGCTGTTATAATTAAAATTCTCCTATTCAAAAGCCTACAGTGATAGTACTAAAGTTCAAAATGAAAAAAAAAATCAGTAGCGTTTGTAGTCAAACTAAAAGTTACAAGTTAAACTTTAAAAATTTTTAAAAGTAGCGGTCTCAGAGACCGGTAAAATCAGTTAAAAGTTAAAAATACATCTTCTATTTTAAAAACTTTAACCTTATTCTCGGAATGCCATGTGACATATTAGAATTAATATACTTATTACTTTATTGGAATGTCTATGTAATCTTTTATTAACGAAATATGATAACTGGAAGTAGACATAATTATTCTTGCTTCATTAAAATGAATATTTAAGTTTTGCTATAGGTTAAGTCTTGCTAACGCTGTGATTTGTCTATTAAACTGAATGTCACTTGCGTGTTCTTTCAATTTGGCCTTAAAATTTTGTCCGTTCATTCCCGTATGTACATATCTTTTCTTCTCGTGCTTCAATTAACAATGGAATTGTGTAAATAACTGCTATTTTATCACTAGGAACAGGATCAATCTTGCTATGGATTAAATCTTTGAGTTTTCTTGTTGTTTTAGCTACCATACTAATATTAAACTTCTTTACCGGATATCTTAGCTTCTTAAATAAACCAAAAACATAGCTGTTGGAATTATCTGTTATTATGTGCTAAATGTTGGCAACGCACTTGTACTCTAATGTATGTAACCATAGAAACGTAATTCGTTTACTTCATTCAAATTTATGTTTTTGTCTTGCCTTGAGTGCATGCATCGCATCGCATTGTCAATAAAGTAGAGATACAGTCCTGTTAAGAATGTGAGTTTATTAATTTTGTTAATATGCACCGCTGACAAAATGGTCCGTCGAGCCGGAGATAAACATTACATATTGAAAAAAATCTGTGGTTGTGAGTGAACAGTTTTCAACAGTTCTTTCGTTGAAGTTTTATAAAAGGTTGATTTCCCAAGCTTGTATGCTTCGATTAATGAGAAAAAGAAATCGTCTGCTCAGCGCAAACAAGGTAGGAAATATTCTAATATTTCTTTTTGCTGTATTATAAGTTTTTAAAATGGAAACTATTGATAAATTGAAAAAGAAACTTTCCACATTAAAAACGTCTGTTACAAAATTTATTAGTAAATTCGAAACATTAATAAGTGACCTAAAATTTAGAAATTGGTAACTCCTCAGAAATTTTAGAACAATTAAATGATACAGAACAATCGCTATAAAACTTTAATAAAGAAATAGAAGATGTCATTACTATAGAACAAGATTATGAAATAGATATTAACACTACTGAGGACTATCATTATAGCATTATGAAGACTAAATTTAAAATAAAAAAATCAAATTAAGTGTTTAGAAGAAAGTAAAGTTCCCAGTGAATTTCAATTAAAACCTATTCTAATAAACAACGCGATAAACATTAAATTACTTGAAATTCCACTTCCAAAATTCTCCGAAAAATTCAACGAGTACAATACGTTTAAGCTACAATTTAACAACATAATAACCTCAAATGTACAAATATCGGATGTTCAAAAACTGCGTTATTTATCAGCTGCATTAATAAATGATGCAAAGGTAACGATTGCAACAGAAGATACATTTTCATCTTTGTTCCAAGCATTAAAGGACAGATATGAAAATGATAGTGTAGTAATAGAAATACACATTAATTAACTTTTAGACGCAGATAAGCTCACGCAGCCTTCCGCTAAAGACCTACGAAATTTAGTCCACAAGGTAAGAAAAAGCATTCGCGCATTAAGCGTTTTGAACTATAATAGAAACAATCTTTCCGATATTTTAATATTAAAGATGATTCTTCAAAAGTTAGACAAAGATACTCGAAAAAATTATGAATAGAGTATAAGTCAAATGAAGTACCAAAATTAGATGAATTAATTTTATTTTTGGAGAAACGTTTTCAAATTTTGGAAAATATCCATAAATGTACTTCTATAAAACCTTTCATTAAGGATCAGAAACGTTCATGCAACTCTAAGTCATTAACCTTGTTAGCAAAAGGTCAACACAATAATTTAATGTATAAGGGTGATCACATTTTAATGAAATGTTCGCAATTCTTAAATTTGCCCGCTAAAAACAGTTTCAGTATTGTTAAAACTAAAAGACTATGCTATAATTGTTTATTATCTGTTCACAACATTAGTTAATGGAAAAGTTTAAGTACGTGCAAAAAATGTAGCAAGCGTCATCACGTTTTATTCGCCTGGAACGCGGTGAAGAAGGTATTGACAATAATCAGGGTATACCAACTCAAAACAGAAATAATATTAGTAGTAAGTAGTCACCAACCGCAACCGCATTTTCTCTTCATAGTTACAAAAATAGTCAGTTGTCCGTCACCACTTTGAATGAAATACACATTCATTCGATAACACGCATTCAACCATTAACAATACTGTAATGAATATGGTGTCTTCTTTTAGAAAACAAGTACTGCTTTCAACCGCGATAATATCTGTACAAAATGCTAGAAGTTAATTTGTTCCTCTTAGGGCATTGCTAGATTCAGGATCTCAAAATAACTTTATAACGGAGGAATGTACCCAGTTATTGTTCTTGGAGGGAAAGAAAATGAATGCATCACTTTCAGGACTAAATGGTTCAATCATGAATATAAAAGAAAGTGTTATAACAACCATTGCAAATGAGAATAAAAGTTTTAGTGAAACATTGAAATTTTTTGTTGTTCCTAAAATTACGCGCATAACGCCAGCTACATAGCTAAACAACATGCCTATTACGCAATTACAGACATTTCAGTTAGCTGATCCATAATTTGATAAACCAGGTTCAATACATGTTTTATTGTCAAACGAAGTGTTTTTTTAACTTAATGGGAGCAAATAAAATAAATATGCAAAATTTGGTTTTTCCAGATTTGGTTATGTTGCCAGTGGTTCTAAGTCTATGCCACAAGAACACAATTTCAGTAATTATTGTGGTCTTGTTCAATCTGTGGACGATTTATGCAATACTATGCAGAAATTTTGGAAAATGGTAGCGGTTCATGATACAAATCCAATAAAAAGTAAAGAAGAGCAATATTGTGATTAACATTTCCTGCGTACACATACTAGAAAAGAAGAATGCAGATATGTTGTGGAAATGCCAATTAAAACTCGTGAGCTTTGTGGATGCTTAGGAAAATCAAAATAAAATGCAATTAAGCGATTAAATCATTTACTTAAGCGATTTACGCACAATCTAGCTATGAGATTCTTGTATGAAGATTTCATTAACGAATATAGTAATTTGGGACAATTAGAAGAAATCTCTTTGGAAACTAATCCCAGTTTTTCATATTATTTGCCGCATCATGAGGTATACAGACAGGACAAACCCTGCACGAAATTAAGGGTTGTCTTCGATGGTAATGCAGCTACTACGAGTGGTATTTCTTTAAATGATGTTTTATTAAACGGTAGATTAGTTCAAGATGAGCTTTTCGATATCATTTGTCGATTCCGAATGCACAAGTACGACTTTACAGCCGACATCATAAAGATGTATAGCCGGATACTAATTGCGGAAAATCAGAGGGATTTGTTGCGCATTTTGTGGAAATGTGTTGAAGAAGAACCCGTCAAAACATTTAAATTAAAGACATTTACATACGGAACATCGAACGCTCCATATCTTGAAATACGGACTCTAAATCAGCTCGCAATTGATGAAAAGGATAATTTTCCGCTAGCATTACGTACAGTACACCAAGATTTCTACGTCGACGACCTGCTAGCAGGAGCTAACAGTTTAGCAGAAGTCCAACAACTGAAAGCACAATCAATCAAATTGCTTGAACGTGGCGGCATTACATTGCACCGATGGTGTGTAAAACACCCGAACTGTTAAAAATTGCAAATAGTAACAAGGAATATTCATTCAATGATCGTGATGAGGACCAGAGCACTAAAACTCTGGGGCTGTTCGCGACGCTCTTTTGTTTAATTCATCAGTTAAGGAGCCAGTTGTGTATACGAAAAGAACTGTTCTATCAAATATAGCTCGGATTTACGATCCGTTAGGATTACTCGGTCCTGGAATAGCTAAGGCTAAAATTTTCATACAGAGACTTTGGTTATTAAAGTTAGGTTGGAACGATCCACTTCCAGATGATGTTAAAGATTAATGACGATGCTTTATCAGAACACATCAACATATAAACAATTTAAAAATCAATCGTTTTTTTTTAAACGAAGGACATTTAGAAATTGAACTGCATCCAAGCATATGGAGCAGCATTTTATCTACGCTATCCGACAAAATTGAATACGTGATTAAATTTACTCTGCAGCAAGTCTAGGGTTGCCCCATTGAAACCTTTGACAATCCCAAGACTTGAGTTGTCCGCAGCTGCCTTATTGTCTCAACTCGTATGTAAGGTAGTGAATTTACTAAAGTTACATATCAATAAGGTAATTTTATAGTGTGACTGAACCATCGTCTTAGCATGTATTCAGACTCTTCCTCATCTACTCAAAAGCTTTGTGACCAATAGAGTTTACAAAACTCAAGAGTTGACTCAGACTTTTCAATGGAAACATATACGCTCAGAGGACAATCCTGCATACCTTGTTTCTCGAGGACTAACTTTAGGCAAGTTAATTGATTGTGAACTTTGGTGGCACAGCCCTTCCTTCCTAAGAGAAGGAGACATAAATCCAATAAAAACATTGACTTGGAACATGTGAAAGACACTATTGAGTTTTCATCAGAGTTAAAACTGAAAAAACTTTACTATATTAACTTGTTTTAATTATGTTGAATTCATTAATGATATTTTAAGTATTAGCAAAAATTATACTAAAATATATAAAATATTTTTAGGTTTTTAGATAATACAAAAATATGAACTGAAAAAAGAAAGGGACATGTAAATATTGATGAATTATCCAGAGCAAAAATATTTTTGATACGGCAAGTTCAAAAGAGCGAATTTAACGCAGAATATACTGCATTGTTAGAAGGTAAGCAAAATTCTAAGAAAAGTAAATTGCGATTGTTAAACCACTTTTTGGATGCAGATAAGGTGCTAAAAGTAAAAGGTCGTTTAAATCATTCCGACCTAAAATTTGTTCAAAAACTTAATTACGTTCTGCCAGCTAAGGGTAAATTGTGTAGCCTAATTGCAATTTACTACCATAAAAAGTATCTTCATATAGGTGCACAAGCATTGTTATGTTACTTGAGGCAACAATTCTGGCGATTACAGGGAAGAAATTTAGTTAGGAAAATAATGCATGAATGTATAACTTGTAGTAAAAATAATTTTATAACTATACAACAAATCATGGGTTCGCTACCCACAGAGAGAGTACGTCTTGCGCACCTTTTAATTATGTGGAAACAGATTTTGGTGGCCCCATTTTTATAAAAAATAAGGGACAAATAAAGAGAATTCTTAATAAAGTGTGTTTGGCAATCTTTGTTTGCTTTGTAACTAAAGCAGTGCACCTCGAATTAGTGTCAGAATGGACCACAAAAGTATTCATTGCAACGTTAACAAGATTCATTGCTTGGCGTGGGAAATGCACAGTTTTCTTTTCAGATGATGCAAAAAATTTTGTTGGCGCGAACCGGGAGATACAAAGACACTAATTTGCTAAGACGTCCGGAAGAGAGGTTGGCAAATTATTTGTCAGAGGAGAATATTACTTGGAAATTTTTTCAAACTCGAGCAACTAATTTTAGTGGATTGTGAGAGGCAGGAATAAAATCGGTAAAATATTATCTAAAGCGAAGAGTAGGTAATGCAAGGCTAACTTTCGAAGGGTTATTCCCTGTAGTTGCTCAAATAGAGTCTTTATTAAACTCATGTCCAATAACGCCATTGTCTTCAGACGTGGATGACTTAGTCCTTAACGCCAGGGCACTTCTTAATCGGGAGACCTATGACAGCCATAGTTGAATCAGAATTAATTAATATAAGCGGAAATAGACGGTCTAGATGGCACAGGATTAAATAATGCGCTCAATTGATACGGAATCGTTGGAATAAAGAGTATTTGAGTACGCTTCAATAGCGGTTCAAATGGCAATTTTCAAAAAATGACGTAATCATCGGTACCTTAGTGTTGATAAAGGAAGATGATCTTTCTACACATAAATACTTACTACACTGTTAAAAATATCGTGAAAAATTACCTCTGTGTTTAAAGGCTATCTATTTTCGGACCAAAGAGAACGCTCCATAAGCATTTATGCGGCGTTCTCATTGGTCAGAAAATAGATAGCTTTTAAAAAAAGAGGTAATTTTTCACGATATTTTTAACAGTGTAGGACGCATTACAAATGTTTTCCCAAGTACAGATGGTAAGATTAGGGTAGTAGAAACTAAAAACTCAAGGGAAATTCTTAAAAGAAGTACATCCAAAATTGCGTTAATGCCACAATAAATTTCAGAAAATTAATTATGAACTATTAAACAAAAAAAAAAAAAAAAGAGGGAGCTTGGTTGTGCATTTTCTCTTAATTTTTATTGCTGTATTTTTATAATTGTATTATTCATTGTTAAAAGAAAACTGTTGTGTTGTATCATATTTACTAAAACATTGGTAATGTTAAAATTTTAGTTTCTGTTGTATAATTGATTGAAGTTGAACCTTGAATGTCGGGGGGTAAGTTGGAATTATCTGTTATTATGTGGCAAATATTGGCAACGCACTTGTTCTCTAATGTATGTAACCATAGAAACGTAATTCGTTTACTTCATTCTAGTTTATGTTTTTGTCTTGCCTTGAGCGCACGCGTCGTATTGTCAATAAAGTAGAGATACAGTCTTGTTAAGAATGTGAGTATATTAATTTTGTTAATAGAGCTTAGAATAATATCACTTATAGCTAATGTTACAAAATTTAAGTTTATTAACTGGACTGCTTTTATGTGCTTTAAGTTTCATTCCTCCTTCATTTTATTAATAAACTGGCCTATGAAATAAAATATAAAGAACATAAGAGCAATCCAATAAATAAACAAAAATTTTGTAACTTTAGCTATATTCCTGGTTTATTTGAGAAGCTAAGATATGCGGTAAAGAAGTTTAATATTAATCTGGTAGCTCAAAGAATTAATCCATAAAAAGAAAGAATCCATAAGAAAACTCAAAGAATTAATCCATAGCAAGATTGACCCTATTCCTAATGATGGAATCGCAGATATTTACATTATTCCATTGTTAATTGAAACACAAGAAGAAAATGTATACATTAGACGGAAATTTAAGGACAGATTGACAGAACACGTAAGTGACATTCAGTTTAATAGACAAACCACGCGCTAGCAAGACCTAACCCACATCAAAACTTAAATATTAGTTTTAATGAAGAAAATAATTATTCCTACCTCCCATTATTATATCTCATTAATAAAAGAATACATAGAAATTTTAATAAAAAATAATAACGCTATTAAGGGTAAAATGTCATATAACATTCCAGATATATAGTTAAAGTTTTAAAAATAGAAGATGTATTGTTAAGCTTCGATAGAAATGTTAAATTTCTAGCATGCCCTCCGTTTCCCCCTTTATTGCATTGTAAATTGGACACACTGCCACCCCTCCCCCTCCCCCTTCCACCATAATTTAGATTCACCTGGTTGTCCAGCCGAGGACGGATTACGTTTAGGAAGTGTCAGTACGCAATCAAAGCTGCCCTGATGACAATCAAGGTCTGATCGAAAGCGCTCGGCGCTAAAATTGGAATTTTTTCATTTTTTAAAAAACTATATTATGTAATAACGTGTTTTATACTTGTGACATATTAGATGCACCTTCTAAGCAAATTTTGTCTTTAATTTTATTTCGATACAGTTCAAGGTGATTGTGACATTCCAACGGTATATGATTTTTCGTATATAAATTTTGTCAGTAACAGTGGACCGAAAAATGGTCAACTGATAGTTGAAAGCAGCACACTAAGTTGAAAACATATTAAAAAAAAAGGTCCTCATACTTAGCACTTTAGATATTTAGTTAATCGAAATTAAGTATAGGGTATGAATTAATAATTAGAATTAGGTTTTAAAAAAATACGCAAAAAATGGACAGAAATGCTTAAAGTAGGGCCCTATGACCCAAATAAAAATATCAGAGTGTTCGCCAGGAGAGAGGAGTCTAAGATTTAACTTTCAATTTACGCAATAAGAGAGTGGCACATTTATTGGGTGAAAAATGGATGAAGCTCAAAGAATTCTCCTGGAAGGGGCCCTGGACAGACCCTAGGGATATCAGTCTCTTAACTGTTATGTAGAAACTGGAAGATATATAAATGGTAAATGGGCATCTAAAACGAAGATCGGAATTACCCTTAACTGCTGGGACAAAAATTCTCGCATAACTACTGTGAGCGGTCTGCGAGACCACTTAGTCTAAAGATAAATAAAAGGCTACATTTACTCATAAAATACTATTTCTGTACTGCACTTTATGTACAGAACTATTATACTTAAAATTCACCTATTCAGAAGTCTATAGTGACAGTACTAGGGTCTAAAATAAACAAAATTTGACCAGTATCTACACTTAAACTGAAAATTACAAGTTAAACTGTAAAAATTGAAAAAGTCAGCGGACTGCGAGACCGCTAACAGCAGTTAAGGATTAAAAATGACAATGTATTAACAATTTTGGGCACAATAAATTCAAGGAGCCCTGTACAAGGTCCCAGGGTCTTAACTGGAATGAAGAAACGGGGAATAATTAAATCAAGGACGGTCCCCAAAATGAAGAAGATCGGATAAATAGAGGGCAAATTATTAACAATTTGGGGCATTGAAAACTTAAAGGGGATCAGGGAAACAAGTCTTAAAAAATAATTTGATCCTCAGGTACATCAGGACCTGCCTTGGACTATCCTCACCCAAATTTTTAAATGTCTACGTGCGATAGATTTTGCTAGCCATAACACACAGACAGACACACCAACACATAGACAGAGCGAAACTTTCTTTTTTTTTAGTATAAATTCTATTTATTAAAAACATGTTTATATGGGATTTTTTTAAGCAAAGGAGAGTGTGGGGGGGGGGGATGAGACATTTTTTACAAAAGTAGGAAAATCAACTTTGTTTGTCACAAAACAAAAATTTCGATATATAGAATACAAAATGAAACACTTTCTAATGTGCTTGAATAATATGGAAACATAATTTGAAGAAAATATTTCATAAATATAGAAATTGTAAATTTCAAAATGAGTCCCGTACCTCCCCAGTAACAGGGGTTATGCGACACCTATACAACAATGTATGATAAGGCACAAATTGTCAAGTGTTGGCTATATATGCAGCCTAACAAAGATAGTAGGTTGATAATGTCTGTGCTTTATATCAAATTCCATTACCTTCATCACTTTAAGGAAAATTCAGGATTGTCAGTGAGAGATTACATTAAAAAATCATCAGTTCAATTTATTTACATTTTGAAGTAATTGAATATATTTATAATGTTATAATTAATATATTACCCTATAAAAATATTTGCATATTAGCAATTTATATTCATCTTATTAAAAAGAGGGAATTAGACATGTCCCAGTTCTTCCTCTACCTTCTTGTATGTTAAACTTCGGGTATAAATAGAAATGCTGTTTTTAGGCATAGTTTAAATTATGGATAATATAGAGTATAAAGTTCCATAAATAGGAAAATTATTACATCTACACATAAACAAGTCATTAATATACAGAACGCATAAAAAGAATATGAAGGAAATTTATCTTTAGTTCTTGAAGTAATCTTTTTCATTATACAATCGCAATCTTACGCAGATCACCAATTTTTTTCCAATTGAAGATAGGGTTACCATTGCTTCATCTAATGTGTGACTGATGAAATGTTTAGAATGAATCATAGAAAGAAAAACCTGCTGTCCATTCTTCCCACTGCCTCATTCCACCCCACTCTCCCCTATACATTGTTACATATAAAATTTTGTTTAACATGCAGACAATCAAATTGAAATTTTTCGTAAATTATAACATTGTAAATTTCATTATAAAGCACTCTAGAATCAATTTCACAAATAACCCTTCAACATATGGGGCATTATCAAAATCTTTTCACTTTCGTGTCCCTGAATAATAATTTTTTATTTAATACACATTTTGTGTTTTTTTTTTATTTCATATACTGGGGAACATCCCATTGCATGATTGAATAACAATATTAACGAGATAAATAAGTTTTGGACGATGTTGGGGGTCCAAATACCAGGAAAACTCATCTACCGTCCCGTGTCCCTGATGCTGATGTTTAAGTTTGAAGCTGTCTGGATAAAATTGTTTCAATAAAAATAATTCTATGTAATTTTATTTTTACTGAAACTATAACTATTGTTTTATATAAATATGTAGCTAAAAATTAACCTGCACACATTTTTAGGGTTGTTATTATTTTTTAAACTCTGTTTCTTGGTTTTAGATTCCTTACCATCCCTCTTCTAAAATTATACAGAAAATCATTTCAGATGCAGCCACAGAATTTTTTTTAAATTTTTTCTCATTCAGAAGTATGCTAGAGAAATAATGTCTAAAATTCTTTGGCAGGAAATTTACTGTATAATTTAAATCAGCATTTAAATAATTTCCAGCATCGTTGCTTTATTGGTAGTCTCACCGTCCCCAAGGTTTATTCCTGTACTTTTCGAGGTAAATTAAAAAAAAAATTAATTTAATCCAATGTTAACAACTGTTTCTAAAAATGAATGAACATTGTGGCTATCACTTAGTCTTAACATCATTTTCCTAAAAATAGGTGATAATTTTCCTTACCGTTCCGTCCTTACCATCCCTTTTTTTACCATTTCGCCCCTTTTTTCCAATACCATCCCCCTTTTTTTACCTTACCGTCCCTTCTTTAACACCCCTTTAAGACAATGTTATACAAAAATTCTGTATTAAAGTTCTACATTGTTATTATTTCTCATTTGAATGTCCTGTGGGTACTATGCAAATTCATTATAAGTAAAAATTTAGAAGAAAATAAAAAGTTATAGGGGTAAAATGGTAAGGAAAATTAAACTCGCAAGATTAACTTAAACCTCAGTTAAATAAAAAAAAAATTGCTGCTGACCATTTTTTCTTTATTTTGAATCATTAAGGCATTCGTTTACCAGATTAAAATGTTATTTTAGCAAGTTTAATTTCGCCAGATTTTCCCCCCCAAAGTCAAAAGATTGTGAGAATGCCCCGTATATGTAAACTGAAATCAGGCAAAATATCGTTTAGATACGATAGTATCCAACGTATGCAAAAGAAAAAAAAATTATAATTCATTAATTTAAATTCCAATGCTATTCGTAACAATAGCTATGTCCAGAGCTTGATAAATGTGGTCGCCATTGGCATCATTGATTTTTTTGTGTGTGGGGGGAGGGGGGTGGATATTTTATAAATAACAATTCTAAACTTTGCTTGTTCTTTTTTCAATTAATTCATTAAAAAATGCATAAAATTCAACGTATAGCAATGTTTTATTGTTGGAATGTTTTTCTTATAAAAATAAACTGATATACCTTGAGCGAGAAATTAAATATGAATTTAATTTATCAGGCTACACGGCTCCATAGACATGCCTATACTATTTGGTAACCATGCTCGAGGTGTAAATAGCTATATATGCCAAATAGAAACGTACTTTAGTAGTACAGGCTTATAGATTATAAAATAAAAATGAACCGCATCGATCAAATACAAAATATGTTTATAAATGAAATTCGTGATCAGCTACTTGCATTACTGATATTTATGTAAAAGAAAATATCTCGCAAAACGTCGGGTTATTATTATGCTGCAAACAGAAAGTAACCGATTTATATGTTTAGATTTTCTTTTAATTTTGCAATTAATATTTTAGTTCTACTGCGCAGTCTACACTAACAGTACAAACGAAAATCGCCACAACACATACTCAAATATAAATATGGAACTAATATAATGCAAAGTAATTAAAGTACACAAGTATTAGTACTTACCATTACTAAGTAACTGGACTTCGCAAACAATACCTCCTATCTGACAAAATGGACATTCAAGTAATTTGAATAACTTGCTTCTATTATCTTATACCACGCCACACATTCTGTTATCACACGACAGTCTGAGCTTGCGCAGAACATAAGGCGAAATATGATATCATGATATGGAAAGCAATCTCATTCAAATAGTTTATCTTTCTGACGCTAGAAAAACTTTCCTTTGTCATCGGATTCTTTTTCCTCTTGGCTGTTTTCCGTCTCGAAATGGAAACTTTTTCTTTACGAGTAGGATAACGGTTGAAAACTTTTTACAGTGTACGTGCTCAGAAGTAGTGTCAGTGTATGAATCTCAGAATTAAAATATCCAGTTTCAAAACAAGTGGTCCATCGTAAAAATCTAATCGAGTCTGTTGTGCTAAAAATTTATATATGTAAAAAACTCTACATTTTAGATACGTGCAACAGAAATCGTAATGTCTAGTGCATACACTTCTGATTTTAAAATTAAAAAAAAATGTTTGTGTTTACTGTCAGAAAGAGAACTTCAGGACGAACATGTACGCCAAATATTTTTTTAAATGTTAGTTTAAGCATTTCACGTATTTTATCAAGAAATTTTCAAATTAGTTACAAATTCAAAAATAATACAATTCACAGTATCAACAAAATAGTCTTTTAATGTAAGGTTTAAACCAAACACCACCAACTTAATTTTTGGCCAGAAAAAATAATTCTTTATTAAAATACAATTATCAGTGTTTAACTATACATACGAATCCAATAAAAATGAAACAAACACAAAATATAGAAATACAAATATTCATGAAATTTGAATTATTAGGTTAGCGAGATATGATTCATTGAATAATTAATTATTAGCAAAGAATGCCGTCTATTAATTAGACAGAAACAAGAGAGTAATTTTTATATTTCATTACATTACATTTCATTACAAATATCAGATTCATGCTTTTCGGATTAAATGGTTTCGAAATATTAAGGGGGCACTTACCTTAAAAAAAAAAAAAAAAAAAAAAAAAAAAAAAAAAAAAAAAAATCAGTTTTAGGATTTTGTTATTTTCTGATTTTTTTTTTTTAGATTTCTCAACAATATGCAAAAAAACCCATTCAAAAATCTGCATTATTACTTGGTTTATAATCATTTATAGACAGTGAGTACAATGGAAGTTTCGTAGACATGAAACTTTAAAACGCGTTTTCTTAGATTTGTAAATTTGGAGTTTGAGCGCACTGTTAGTTTGAAACTATGTAAGCTACAGCTTTAAAAAATTAACGAAATATGCATTTCTGTATAGTCGTCCTGCTAAAGCCAAAAATATTCACACATATTTTTTTTTCACTTAGAAAACTTGATTTTTTTATGTTTATTTTTATTTAATTTGTGATAAAAATAAATTTTAAAACAAAACTTTCAGTGTATATCTTGGTTTTAATTTAGAGGTAGGTGTGGTATGATTCCATTTTGTTCAAAAATTGTTTTCGATATGCGTAATTTAGAGTTTTTTCATGCGCTCAGCACTTGAAGATTTTAATTCACGCAAGATGAATTTCAAGATGAATTTTTAAATTTAAAATGTAAATAATTATTTTGTATGTACAACATTTATTTTTCTGAAGTAAGCATATAAACTCTAGGTAGAAAGAAAAAAAAAGATCATAACTGCATACTACACTGCTCAAAACAATTAAAGGATATTTGAAGTTTTATATAAAATAAAGATATAAACGAAATTTTTTTGCCGAAAATAGAAGAAGAGAATCACAAATGCAAATTTTTCTGGTTTTCAAACTGTGGAGTATGCAAATTTTGAGTTCGACGTCAAAAACGTCGCTTCAACGTCAGCGAATGAAATTTGACTTTCAACTGGATAAAAGAAAATGAAGACAAGGATGATCGGCATTCAGTGATTGCTTTGTTTCAATGAATACGATGTCTCAGCGAAGTCATTTGACAGATTCAGAAGCTTTGAGAATTGTTGGTAGGTTAGAAGTGGGCCAAACTCAAGCCGAAGTAGCGCAAGCCATTGGAGTGTCACAAAGTGTCATTTCCAGGATCTGGAACCGTTTTTTGGAGAGTGGATGTGCAGGCCGAAGACCAGGGCAAGGTCGTAGACGGGCAACAACTCCCAATGAAGATCGGTATTTAGCGTTAACAGCTCGGAGACACCGAACCATGAACGCTATTCTTCTCCAACAACACCTTCGCTCGGCTACAGGCACCACGATTTCAACTCAGACTGTCCGAAACTGGCTCCATGCTGTAGGTCTGTATGCTCGCCGACCGATGATATGTGTTAGATTAACATCAAGGGATCGTCGCGACCGCAGGGAGTGGACAACCGAGCATGTCAACTGGAGGAGAAATGAATGGAGCAATATTCTGTTTTCTGACGAGTCCCGATTTTCTGTGCATCCGGATAATAGGTGTATTTTCATCTGGAGGGACCGTGGCAGTAGGAATAATCCTGCGTTCGTGCACGAAAGTGTCAGATTTGGCGGTGGAGGATTGTTGGTGTATGGTGGCATCTCCATTGACGTGCGCACTGTCCTCTACATCATTCGAGATGGAGCTCTGACTGGTCGCCGATATAGGGATGAGATCCTCAGACCTATTGTAGTCACTTACGCTGCAGCAATCGGAGATAACTTCATTTTAATGGACGATAACTGCAGGCCACATCGTGCAAACCTGGTGGAGGATTTCCTTTTCGAGGAAGGAATCTTTCGAATGGAATTGCCAGCGTGTTCTCCAGACATGAATCCAATCGAGCACGTTTGGGACGCTCTAGGAAGACGAGTTTTTGGCCGCCAACAACCCCCACAAACTCTCCAAGAACTGGAAAGAGCTCTTCTGGAAGAGTGGGGCAGAATACGCCAACTCGTCATTAATAGCCTCATTGAGTCCATGCCTCAAAGGTGTTCAACGTTGCTGGCCGCCTGTGGAAACCATACCCCCTACTGAAAATGATTTTCTTTGAAGAAAACACCTTTTCTTATTCTTTTTTTCTCATATGCACAAATTGTGTTTTTTTCCTTTAGTACACAAATGCGCAATAAAATGCATTTTTTTCTGCCAAACATGTGTAATTTATTCTCATATAACCTACTATGTCTGTCGACCCTGTATCAATCAGCTAAACAGTTTACCAGATACAAAATCCACCTAAAACTGCAATATCCTTTAATTGTTTTGAGCAGTGTATTTGTGTTTTCGTACTTTGAAAAAGAGAATAGTTTCGATCATTTCGACAAACTCAAAGGTTCTGTACCCCCTTAATTCATCACTAAAAATGTCATTATTTAAACTTTTTAAACAAAAACATACAGTTGTTTATCATAATCAAAATCTTCACAGTCAAAAATTACATAAAAAATATGTTCGTTCACTTCTTAAAATTACTGGCTTGGACAATAAAAAAAACTCAAAATACATAATTTTAAAACAACTTTAAATAAAAAAAAAAAACTCATTATTTAATATTTTTTTAAAGATAAAATGATGTAAATTTCTTTTTAGAGTAAATTTAACTGGACTAATCCAATAGAATATAGAAATATAGAGACGCGTACTTAGAATTTAAAATTTTAGATAATCGTAAATATTTGTATGATCCTTCAAGGAAACTTATAATTTTCTATAGTTTAGAAAATTATAAACAAAACAGTTTTGTTCAAACAGCTTTACTCTGTGATTTTTAAAGTTTGATTTAAGATTATAGTATGGTTAATATTTTATTTATTCTACTCGAATCGATAAAAGTATATTTTTATTATTATTGTAATATTTAGGTTTATTGTAATATTTCATTATTGTAATATTTAGGTTTAATATGTATGGTCAGTGAGTTTTGAAATTTCGGCGGTTAATTGAATATATTATATACCACCTAATAGTAAGCATAATGTGCACCAGTAACTTTTAATAAAGTGTTATCTTTTTACTTTTAGTGGAAAAAAGTCGAATAATTGCTTTTTCTTATTTTGAAACAATTTTTTTCGAATTTTCCGGTGAGAATTTAACATTACAGAAACACAATTGCTTGCCCCTGAAAGGGTTAAACAATTTCACGTTGGATACATTCGTATTTTTTAAATATCTGCTAAGGAAACCAGTATTTGTAAATGTTTTACTGTGTATCTTTATAAAGAATGTCTCGTTCTTTTTTTTTTTAATTGTGAAAATATTTCTAAATATTTCGCTCCTAAGATTATCCGCAAGAGGACTGCTTAACGATAACTTATTATCATACTCTGAACTTTCGTTTAACCCTTTCAGGGGCTAGGCACTTCTATTAGTAAAATACCGAAATGAATGAGTGACACCAGAATTTACAAACAAATTTATTTGAAAACAAGTAAAAGCTTTTCTTCACGTACTTAATAAAAAGAAAATGTTCCTTGAAGAGGTTAAAGCTCAAGTAATTATAAGTAAATGAAATAATTAATCTTATTATCTACTCTTTAATTTATATTAGATAAAAATAATGACCTTCTAAGACAAGTCCATAACAATACGGAGTTTGAATTTACAATCAGATTGCCTGTACGATTTTTCTATTTTATTGAATTTTATTTTAAAAGGATGACTTAAATAGACGTGTTTGTTACAAAAGTTATCACATTGTTTGGTATTTCCAAAGAATGTGATGTCACAGAATTCGAAGTAGACTCATTTAATCATGCAATTTTCAACATTTTTCTGCAGTTCCATAAGGTGAAATAAAAACCTCTTAAAAATTCCCAGGACAGTTTTCTCCTTTTTACAATATTTTTTTATTTATTTACTACAGTATGATGCCCAAATTGTTCAGTCGGCGTTGTAGTTTTTTGGCTTCGCTTTCGTTTCAGAAATGCGGAGTTAATAATGTCATATATAATTTCACCAAGATCAAACACTGATGCTAGTGATATCCCCAACCACAATCCTAAGTAGCCTCCAATGTAACTGAAGAGCTCTATACTCTAAAATAAGAATATAGCATAAATTAATCATATGTTAATTATTCACATAAATTGAATAATGCATATCATGTTGTCTGTTTTATTACTTTTAAAACATGACAGTGGATAGAGGAATATAAAAAAAAAATAGTACAATAATATTTACCTCAATCCTTGGTATCTGCTTGAATTTTTTTATCTTCATCCGATTAAAACTTACCTTAATGTGCAAGTATTTATTTCTAAAAGAAAAAAAATCTTTTTAGAAATATTAGATATGAACTTATTTTATGAATATTTGTTAAGTATTTAATGATAGATATTACAATTTTGAATAATGTAAAAAACATATGACAATTCCACGTCTTTATACGATGAATGTTTTAATAAGTTTTATTTGTAATATTCAATTAAAACTTAATATATTTTCCATTCCTTTGTTTCATGAACAAAAAAAATAAATTAATAAAAATAAATAAAAAATAATACCAAAGAAAAAACGTGCTTGAAGCAGATATTATGGAATACTTTTCAACACTTCAACGATACAGGAACGAAAAAAGTGAAAAAAAGTGAAAGAAGATAACTTAAATGTGCAATTTAAAAAATGTATATCACATTCGATTTTTGTGGAAGCCAATATTTTGTGGAAGCCAATACACGATATGAAGATTTGTATTTATACTAGATAATATGCTAAAATTCATGAAGTGAGAATGATCTTATTGAAAATTTAATTTCAACTATTTACAACAATACACGGAAACGCACTCGATTTTTTTTCTTATAAATCTCGGTATGTTATCTATAGAACATTATATGCGCAAGGAATTAAGCTAAAATTTAATTGACGTAAATAAAGCATAACAGATTTTTTTTTTTAAGGAAAAAAAAAAAAGAAAACCGCACTTTGAAATATTATCATCCATAATTGTGAATTAATCCAATTTTTTTGCAATACTCAATATTTGAATTTATTTATAGTCTACCATTGCATTCCAGTCTACAATAATAAAGCAGATATAATTTAGCCTTATACGTAAAATCTTAATATAAACATTACAACACACTTATAACTATTTAAAATGCGACACAAACATATAAAAATATTACTTAATACAACACTGAGATCTATCGAGCACACGCGCGTTCATTTTCAAAGGGAAAAGATGACTGACTGAATAGAAAACAAATAAAAAAAATATTACTCATGGGCAAGCGGAGTTCAGTCCATTTCTATGCAGATGGGTGAAAAGATCAGTTCATATTTTCAGGAGTTATTGAAATATTTAGTATATTATACCAAATCGCGGGAATATTACAAGAAAGGACATCGTTACAAACAGTATAACTCTTAAGGGAAATTTCAATGGATTCACGGATTATTGAAGAGTAAAGGTTAGATGTTGAAATGACCATTTTAGCTTTTTCGAAGTTTATCCTAATATTTTCTTTTTGGTGCAATCTGGATAAAGCTGTGCTTGGTTTACGTAAAATCTTATATCAAAAATCGTATATATACTACATATGCTATATATTCAGACATCTGAAATTCAGGAAAAAAACCACGAACTATTACCTTCTATTTAAAACATTTTTTTAATACCATTGCAATCCACATATTTTTATAAAGCGTCCCATATTACTTAAGGAATTGAAAAATCTCGAAAAAGATTAAAATTTTCTATTTTTTAATTTTGAAGATCAAACAACGTTGTCAACGTCAAGAGCTACAACTTCGGTTTCCTTTAACCCTCCGTCTACCAGACGGGTCCATTGGACCCGACAGGTACATACAAAATATTCATTCAAACCAGAAATTTCTTTAAAATAAACTAAGTATATAAACTAGACAAAAATAAGGTAAATAAATAAGTTAAACAGTTTTAAATAAAAATTCTGGTGTAGAACGTTTTATTAAAACTTGAATAAAATTCCCGGTAGATCTAGGGTTAATGGAAGTACAAGCTTTGAAAAGCGAGAAGATTTCGAATTAGAGTTCTTAACATTTCTATGCATTTTGGTGACTTATTTTCCACAGAGACATGTTAGCGACGATTAGAATGTTATTAATAAGGAGAAACTTTTAGGAGATTTACATGTGTAAATTTGTATGGTATTTTCATATATTTTATTAAAACGATGTTTAAAGAAGCTATAGTGAATCAAGAACATTAGCATGTTCCTTCAATAGTGTTTTTTTTTTTTTTGACCGGGTACTTAAATATAGGTTTCAAATAGCCAAAAAAAAAAAAAAAAAACATTCCCGCATTTTTTTTTAATAACAAAACTGGCAATTTCCAATTCAATCGGTTTTCTGTTACAGAATCAACTTTCGCTTCCAATTCCATTCAGCACAATAAAGAATTACAAAATCAGACATACAAATTAAATGAGTTAAACACAAGTCCCAGCAATGACTTTCCCGATGAGAATTTTGCTATAGCAATATTCTGTAAACTGACCTGCTAACTGATTATAAATTAATCTTTACTGATTATTTTCATGTTAATGAATCAAGTATTATTCACGATTTTCCTGCAAAGATGACAATATGTTTCTTTAATTTTGAAATTAGAGTTGATTTAATATAGATGGTCAATGAGGACTTAACAACTGGGTACTGTTCTCCAAACTCAAGCTCTGAAATTGAGCACCATGAAGGTACTATTACAACTTCTTCAATAATGTTTTCTGTGTCTGTCCAAATTAATTTAACATTGCATAAAAATATAAGTGATGGAGAATTCGAATTTTTCCAAAACTGAATGCACATTTTAAAAAAGTGATACAATTGAAACCAATGTATCTCACACTTTTAAAAGCTCTTTGTTAAAAACAATTTCACCTACGAATCAAAAACTAGACAAAAAGCGAAATCTCTAGGGTCAATCTTTGCTGAATGCCTAGAAACTGAAGCGTATATGAAAAATATAATAGAGGATGACGAAGTAAAAGAGAAAGAAACAAAGAGAAAAGTGGGAAAAAGGAGAACAATTAAAATTAAAAAAGGCAAAAACAGCACTTCAAAAACAAAATTCAGTAAAAGCCTGTTTCTAAAACAAACTGGAAGTAAAGGTGGAGCAAAAACAGAAGATATGGAGAATGGGGAATCCTAAATTTCTAGCTTACTTACAAGGAAAATCTTCATACGTTCACAAACCAAAATATCTGGAAAAAAATTAGAGATAGTTCTTCTCATGAGGACATATATTTTTATTAAAACAATATTCGGCGGAACCTCGTGCGAGCTTAAAAAAATATTGCAAATTTCATTATTTGGCGATTTATCATCGGTTGGCGAAATTTTCAAAAAATACCCGTTTATATCAAATAATCGGTAAGGAAAATATATTTCATGTTGAACCTGTTTAAATACATGTAATATGAAAAACTTTAGCTTTGTCAGTTTAATTTATTTTAACTATAATTTCGTCTCATATATATAAATATATATATATATATATATATGTGTGTGTGTGTGTGTGTGTGTGTGTAATGAAACAGAACTATTAAATTTTAAGATTTTAACAAAATTTAAATTCCTTAAAATGGTTTCAAGCTAAAATTTAAGTTCATTTGAGCTCTGTCGATTCAATTTTGTTTCTATGCTTACAACGACTTCTTCGATACTTCGATACTGTAGAATTCTTCATCTTGTCTTTATTTTTGAATACCTTTAAATGTATGAAAATATTTTTTCAGTGATAAAATTAAATAACTGCAGCAATAATCAACATATATATGTAATACAAATATATATGTATTTGAAATCTTTCATTGCTTAAGTTTAAATTCATTAAATACTATTTGCACGCATTCTAAAAGTCAGTTAACAAACTATTTTCTATGCATTAAAATCGTTTGCTTTTGGCGAGGAAAAGTTCTGCTCGCCAAATCGCAACTTGGTTTCGTCTTTTCGGGTCAAATATATGACTGGACAAACTTTCTACTGGAAATGCGCCGCTGAATTTGATTGATCTATTATTCCATACATAAGTGGGCGATTCTCAAAAGGTGGGCACTGGACACATATCATAACTTTAAGCCTTTCAAACATAACTTTAATTACACTGATCTGCATATTGAAACTTTTTTTTTGATGATTAAAAATGAATAGGTGATTTTAGATCAATTTTTTAAGCTGATTTCAAAAGTAAAGTCGAAATTTGCGTATCACGTCAGGATTTTTTACAAATTAACAATTTGTAAATTTATAAAAACATATGATTTTTTAACTTTCACTTATATAAATTTATAAAAAAAAAATTATTATTCAAAGGTAAATAATTAATACAGACTAGGATATGTATTAAAAAATTAATGTATGAAAAATTAAAGTATAGACATAATAATTATACTTACAATATATTTAAATATGGACAAATTTGATTAATATTAAAAAAATCAATTAGTTTGAGAAAAATTCCTTTTAGTTGCTTTTCGTCGACTAGCACAAAGATCTCTCTTTAACATCCAGCAGTAATCTGCCATCATATTTTTATTCCACTTGCCTTGGTACCGTTTTTCCATATCTTTGATGTCTTGGTGAAACCTTTCACCGTGTTCCTCACTCACTGCTCCGAGATTTTCGGGAAAGAATTCGATATGTGCATGTAAAAAGTGTATTTTTATACTCATGTTGCAACCAAGTAATCTCAATTTTTCTAACATATCTGCAACTATAATTTTGTAATTTGGGTCTTTCTTATTTCCTAAAAAGTTCTCCACTACACATTTAAAGCTCAGCCATGCTTCCTTTTCACAATCATTCATTGTTTTTTCAAATTCACTATCTGTCAGTAATTTTCGTATCTGAGGCCCAACAAAAATACCTTCTTTAAGCTTAGCATCAGTAATAGAAGGGAATTTGCTGCAAATATATTTAAAACATTCATTTTCTTTATTTAGGGCTTTCACAAATTGTTTCATTATCCCTAATTTGATATGCAGAGGTGGAAGCAAAACATTTTTAGGATTGACTAAGGGATCTTTAATTACATTTTTTGTTCCAGGGGCTAATGATATTCTTGATGGCCAATCTTTCTTTTCCCAATGATTTTTTTTATCCCGGCTGTCCCACTCACACAGAAAACATGGGAATTTTGTGTATCCTGATTGTTGTCCAAGTAGCATTCCAATCACTTTTAAATCACCACATAACAACCATTCATGATCTTTATATTTGACCTGGTCTAGCAAAAGTTCAAGATTTTCATATGTTTCCTTTAAATGAACTGAGTAGGCTATAGGTATTGATGCATATTGGTTTCCATTATGCAACAAAACCCCTTTTAAACTTGTCTTGGAGGAATCAATAAAAAATCTCCATTCTGATGCATTATAAAGGATACCGTAAAAATTCATTATTTCCTTTATGTTATTGCAATATACTAAATTATCCTTTTCAGAAAAGTATGGAACAAGTTCTTTTTCACGATGCCTGTACCAAGAGAATTGTGTCTCTGGTAATAATAAGTTCTTAAATTTAAGCCGAGAACCAAGAAGTTCAGCTTTTATTTTTGGCAAATTTAAATCGCGCACCAAATCATTGAGTTCATGCTGATTAAATAAAATTGGAGCTTTATCATTTACTTCTAGTTTATAGACATCTTGTTCTTGATTTTCATCATCTTCTGAATTATTTGGTTCATTTATGCTTTCCAAATTGGTTGGAGGAGAAGGAACAGGAAGACTTTCATTATGCAATATAGGTCTTATTGCAGAAGGCAAGTTAGGATATATAATTCCTTTTTTATTTTTCGAACTATACCCATGAACATTAGCTAAGCAAAAATAACAATCGTCATGATGATTTCTAGGTTCTCTCCATACAATGGGAATAGCAAAAGGCATACATTTCTTTTTGCCTTTCAACCAAAGTCGTAATCCTTCAACACATGTTCTACACACTTTATGAGGGGCCCATGTCTTATCTTGGTCACCCAGTCTCACACCAAAATAAGCATAATAAGCATTTTTAACAAAATCTGTAATATCCTGCCTTTGTTTTACTACAGTATAATTTCCACAAATGTAACAAAATATATCTGTATCATTTACACATTTACGTGAAGCCATTATTCAATTAAAGAAGATGTGAAATATATCACATATTTCAAATCGAAAGAAACAGACGTGAATAAACAAAGAAATTTATTGTTGTTAAAACCTATGCATTAGATCAAACATTGTTTGGTGCTGCCACCTAGCAAGTATTAATTTAGATATTTTTTACAAAATTAAATTTATGGATTTCGCTTTTTCTTTTTAATTTTATATAAATATTTTTTTTTATTATTATTAAATCATATTAATAAATAATTTCAGCTTCCTAAATACAGTTTCTCATTTATTTAAATTAATGTAATATATATACATATGGAATCAATTCCTAAAAAATTTGGTGGCGCCATCTAGTATTACTATTATAAAGTAATTTATGATTTAAGAATAAAATTAATTAAAAATAATATTTGTAAAAAAAAGTGTACGTGGTGTGCAAAAATGCTTTACATTTTTGAAATCAGCATAAAAAACACTTTCAGAAAAATATATATTTATATGATCATCAAAATGCATGCTGATCAGTGTTATCATTGACTTTTTTTTTTTTTACACTGAGATTTTAATTCTATTCAGAGACAGAAAATGACATAATTTATTGTAAGAGATTTGTATAAATATCTTAAAATTTTATTATGTTATGCTAAAAAGACCAATTTCGGACATGCATAACGTTAACTGCTCCAATGTACCACCAAGAAAAAGAGTTTTAACTTTTTCCAGGTGGTTCCAATGGTAAACAACGAATGCATAAAGGAAACGGATGATTTTTTGATAATTTCGTTAAGAGATGGCAGGCTGATTTATTGCTTTTTTGAAGATAGAAGGACTTTTCTATGAAGAATTTTTCTGTATTTTTTTATGTCCAAAAGTAACGTACGCGACAAAGCATTTGATTTTATTATTATTATTACTGGGTAACAAAAAGTTAATTATACATATATATATGCATTATGGTGGAACTTAAGTATAGGGTAAAAAAAAAATCTTTTTGGTTTCAATGTGTAATAGTGAAAACTTTTTTCCTTTTTGGATGTCTAAACTTTTGGCTGAAAAGGTTTTTTAATTTAAGTTGTTTCCCGGTTCCTCAAGGAGGTCAAACTTTTGAAATTTCAGTATAAAGTAACTTAAAGTAAACAACGTAGCTGTTAGCTCATATCTACTTTTATTTAGCAAATACTACCCAGAAGTCACCACGAGGAGGTGGTTAAATATCGACTTCTACCCTCCTTACCTACCTTTGTTATGGATTAATTCAATTGGATATCCAACCTACTGTCTTTTTAGGCAAATTTTGTCATTACATTGTGGGAATTCAACTTTCCCAAGATTAAGCTATCTTTTGCTTAATATTTAAAGACGGTTGACGCAGCTCGCGGGACAATTTTGACACACGTTTCCACTGTTTGAGTATGACAAAGAAAATCTAAAATTCAGGTGTATCCCCTGTTTGTACTTTTTTTTAAGTTCTTCGTCCGATCAGTCCGTCAAGATAGGATCAATGTTTTTATAGTCTATAATTTCAATATGTTCGCATTTTTTCAAGTCGCTTTCCTACTGGTCCAGAAAATCCTTTTGTACCCGTAGTTTTTCCAGTAAGATGTTGAAATAAGTATCTAAGGAAAAAGTTCATTTGCCTGTAATAATCAAATTATCCATTATAAAGTTTTTAGGGTATTGCTTCCAATGTTTTAACAACTCCAGATTTGCATTCTGCATTAAAGGCATTTCTGTTTCACCCAATAACTTTCAAACTTGAAATGTCTGTATTATTATTTTGAAAATACACTAAAATTGCAGTGGCTATATTAATATAAGAAGATGTCAATGAAATATGACCAATATATTTTTATCCTGGTTTTTGAACTAAGACCAGGTGTTCGTCTTTAATGATTCTTAGTTATACTTTTTTGCCTCTGCTGCAGTTATCATAGTGTTATCCTTTCTGCCATCAAAATACTAACTTTCTAAAATTAACTCATTTCGTCTTTCCTGTTCTTTCAAATTCTTTCTTTTCTTTTCTCTTTGCCGTCTTCAAATCCTTCTTTCAGTTATCTTTTCTTCATTATCATCAGAAATACCCATATCTTCTAAGGTGCCATTTGCAATAATATTTGCAGTTCTGTCTAATACTCCGTTTCTTTCACTTTGTTGATTATCAAATTCAGGTTTAGAAAAACAACCGACTGAACTATTTCGTTCCGAACTATTTTTTACACTTGACGATCATTCAATCAAAACATCATTTTTTTTTGCTTTAAAATAACTTTTTTCCTTGATATTTCCTTTTCCAGTCTTGCTACACATTTTTTTTTGTATGTTTTATATCTATTGCTCCTATTGCCATCACCCCATCTCTCTTTGGTCTTTAAAAAAGTGACGTTCTTGTTCTGATACGCGATAATATTTAGTGCTTTTACACAAATAAATGTTTTTTGCAGGATTACCTAACATTTTGCAATTTTATATTGGATGTGGGATTATTCTTTCTAATCTTAATATTTTTCTTCAAATTTTGACATTTCTCGCGCTAGTCTCTAATCATTTTTTGTGATTTGTGTATCAGAAACCGTTGGAATTGAAGGTCTCAGCAATACACTTTTAGTTGTATCATCAACAGCTTTAGATATTTTAGAAATTGTGTGTACCAGATTCCAGCAGTCAGATTTTAAGTTAAATTGAACCCAAAAATAATGTTTCATAACATTTTCATATGTTCGTCAAAGATGACAGTCTAATGTTAATTGTTTTGGCTCGCGAAATACAGGACACTTCAACACTTACCTAGATTTAGGTACGTTAACAGTCTTTGTCACTTTTGACACCGAATGTTTATTGAAAAATAATTAAAGAAACTGTTAACACACGTTAAATCGGATTAACTTGTTATGTGCCGCAGACAAATAAATCAGAGACAATGAAAGCCGACGACCACGACGCTGGCTTCTACAAAAGTCAAATAAAGTGGGACTAACTTTTCTAAGGCACTCAAACTAAATTATTCTCTTTATTACAGGACATTAACACTTAATTAATTTAATTTTGCAAAATATAAATTTAACAATAAGCTTAAAAAACGTTTCATGCAATTATAGGCTTTTTTTCGTTTTTTAGGGAAAATCAGGCGCTTTGAGGAACCGGAAAATATCATTTTAAAATTAAAAGAAAAATATTTTCTTTTTATGGAGTTAAAAAGGAAAAAAATAATCACTATTAGAATATAAAATTCAAAACTTCGTTTTTTAGTTCCACCTTAATATGCATACACATACAATTATAGGACACATTTACTACATTCTAAGTCTTAAGAATTTTTTAAATACTAAGCGCAACGTCCAAAATCTGTAACGTACGTGCGAAAAAATGTCCAAAATTTGTAACGTACACAACTGCTAATTAAATGCTTTAATAATTAATTTTCCCGAATAGTTGCTGTCTTTTAATGTTTGTGTATAATTTTGTAGACATACTATTAAAAATATTTATATATTATATTTATAGACAAAATACTATACTATTAAAAAAAACTGGCCTTAAATTTGAAAAATTTAAAAATTACATATAGTTAACGTTTAACTATCCCTCCTTTAGAAAATCTCCCAAGTAGTTTAATTATTTTTTTTTTCAAAATATTCTGAGTATGCAGTAAGTAGATTCCTTGTTAGAGCCATATCATTCAAAAAGCAAAAAGAAAAATATTGAGATTTAACGGAAGATATGAAAAGCAAAAAGGTCTTAAAAGCAAATCGCAAAGCAAGAGATTTGATAAAACCTATTTTATCACTCATTGATTTTTTACTTCTTGTTTTTCCATGGTCAAAGTTGCGCGTGTAAATTATGCGTAAAAAATCTGGATATTGAAATATGCATAATTTAATATAATATATTCAAGATTATGTATCTTTTACTCGTTTATTAGTTAAGTTATTTTTATATAAATTATTAATAAAAGCTATTTGTCTATTAAGTAGTAAATTAATAGTATCCGTATTCAATTTTCAATTATTAATAATTTACATCTTGATTATACAATTAAAACAATTAAAGTATTAACAAATTAAGTATTTTAAGATGAACTGTGAAATGTAAAATGCGATGTCACTTTCATGATTCTTATTTAGGTTTTAACTATCGTAAATGCAACAAAAATGACATAAATGCGCCAATAAAATATAATAATCTTAAATTACAAATATGATTCAATTGCTAAAAAAAAGGTTAGTTTGTATCTAAAACCACAGTATTCAAAGTATTATGCTTAGTTAAATATGGGTAGTCCCACGAGTTTTTGTAGTGTAAGTTACATTGCTGATAACTGCTATGCTTGTTGGCCACCGTTATTTACGAAAAGTTTGCTTCGTCTTTTTCAATTAATGTGATATCTCCCATAAAAGGTCACATTTTTTCCGTTCTAAAATACTGGTAGTCAAAAATCATAGCATGTGACTTACACGACAAGTGCTCATGTAAATACCTATATATATTTATTTTATAAAATTCCAAACGTACCCTAAATGTGAAATAATCATGGGGATATAGCTACATTTATGTAGAATGATAAATTGTATTTAAAACATGGGGATATTTTTTGTAGCCATCTGCGTAAGTTTATACTAAACCAATTTTAATATATATATATGTGTGCGTTACATAAAAATTTACTTGCGATATTAATTTAAATTATTCTAATTTTCCAGCATATTTATTATTTCCCTATTTTTAACTAATTTCCTTTAAATTTAAAAAGCGTATATTAAGAATTATATTATTCAAAATCTTAATCTAAACTTTTAATCCTTTGATAAATTTTTATCAGCTACCATACTATCATATTCTGAGAGAAGCTAAGTTTTATTTTCGAATGTTTGTGAAAGCCATTTTGCTATTTTTAAGGTTCCGTACTTAAAAATAACAAGAAAGAAAAATCATGCGTTAAGCATAAATTATGAAACACTTTCCAACATTTCCTGAATGCTTTAACAAAATTTCGTTATTTAGGGAAATAAGGTAAATAAGATAATTAAGTAAACTTTTTAGAAAACTCATAAAACATTTGAAAAACTGATTTCAGCAGTTACCGTCCATAGCCAAATATGTATTCCAATTCATTCCTACATTTGATCCGGACGTTCATATATATACTATATAACAGGAGAATTTAGATTAGCAAGAAAATGCATAACAGGTTGAAATTCATCTTTCAGCAATTTATACTAAGAGATGGAAACATACTTAAATACTTTTGTACAGCCCTGTAGTTTACCTAGTACCTTTATTACATGCCACTATTTAGCAAAAATTTAATTCAAACTAAAACACTCTTAAAACCACTGAAATTACATTTCCAGAAATTACCACCCATAGACGGCCATGTATCCAACTCTTTGCGTGGCCCTGTATATCAATTTATCTATATTCTACAAATATTTCTTAGTAAACTAAATTCAGTTCAGCGTAAAAATGCATAACTCCTTTAAAACCCACCTTTAAGCTATTTATGCTCATACTAAGTAACCTTTATGAATTCATTTATGTAGCCCTATGAACTATAGCATTAATACTTACTTTATAGTATGCATAAATATAGTGAGAAAAGCGCATATACTAATTAAAAATGCATTTTGAGCAATCATTACTAATATACAGTAATTTAGATACAATATAGTATTTGAAATCTTTTCAAATACACCGCAAACAATTCCCCCTATACCATTATGAACGGAATTCTTTTGTGTGGCCCTGTAAATGAACAATAACTATTCTTTGCACCGCATATTCAACAGAATGCATATTTTAGTGGACTTCATAAATGAATATCAATTTTCTATGTTTGGAAGAGTGTAACACCATTAAAAATCTTTTGAAACGATTTTTTTCCATTAACCGTAATGTAACGTAAAACTTTTGACTGTCCCTGTAAATGAATTAATCATGCTACAAACTTCATTTGGGAACGTGCTATGGTAGAGGTCACTAACATCCAAAACTTTCAGAACGATCCGACCATATTTACGAGAGTTAGAGCGTGGACAGACGGACAGACAAACCGAAGTCATATAAACACTTTGCAACTTTGTTGGAAAGTGTTTAAAACGGAACCTTTATAAGATCACTCCTGTATGTAACATCACATCCTTTTTCCTCAAAAACTATAGAAAAAAGAAAGCTCAAATTAGGGGAAGTAATAAAGACTATTTTCCCCCATATTTACAAATTATTAAACATTAACAAATATATTTATGAAAAATGAGGGGGCTTATTAAGTTATTAGAAAAAAAATATTTTCTTTGTGAAAGCTTTCGTAACTCTGAACTCAAAAATACATTTCTTTTAATTTTGTAATTATATTTTCAGTGATATAGTTAAAAATGTATTGCAAAAAAATGTGCCTCCCCATCTATTTCCGAATCTACTGAAAATAAAAAAGTCCTTCCGGCTATTGCCGGGAGGAAGAGGTAGCTTTCATATTCCTTATTTTTAAAAAACCAACTTATATCATTCAAACACACGAAGCTCAATTTAGTGGAAACCGAATATAGGAGATTCAATACAATGAATATATAATGAATGAGAATTTCGCGAAATTAGTCAGCTTTATCCAACCTGCTTTTCTTTAAAGCAACTTATATTTGGCTGCCAAATTCGGCGATTTCTTAAAGTGCGTGCCATTTTAAGACAACATGGTGGATGAGGCTAACCAGTGAACTTGGTCGAGACCTTAGTAATTGCTGTGCACATGCTCACTCACATCGGAATCGGTTGATATATACGAGTGCTGTCGCATGCAAAAAATCAGATTTTTCAAAATGTCACCCACAATAGAAATTGAAACTGCTATATCTGAGCCATTTTTTTAAGGTAAAGACAAATAAAAAATGCTCCTGAATCCTTATATCAAGGTCAAATACTTAAGAAAGAAACCTTTTTCAATTTCTAATTTTTTTGCACCTCACTTTAAATAAATATATATTTTTTAATTTAATGGCCGCCATTTTGAAACAAGATGACTGATGAATCTGGCCAGCGAACTTGGTCGAGGTATTGATGTATACTATCCACATGCATTCTTACATCGAAATAGGCGAATACGTGTGTTATCGCGTGACAAATACAAGATCGTTTCAAAATGTTAGCCATGCTAGAAATTCAAAGTGCTATAAATCAACCATTTTTTAAGATATAAACAAAAAAACAAATTTTCAGAAACAAAAACTGCTCCGAAATCTTTGTATCAACCCTCATAGCATGCATGGTCACAGTGACGTCATTGTGACGTCACTGTAAGTCACTGTGGTCACGTCACATCTGTGACCAAAATGCCACCACTCAGTGATGTCACATTGTGACTGAGATGTGAACTTCTTAGAAAACTTTAAACAATTATAAAAATTCTTCAAAACATGTTACTTATTGTAAAATTTTATTTTTCCGGCAATTAAAAAAATATTGTAACGTCACTGTTATGTCACTGCATGTAACGTACGTCACGTCATATATGTGACAAAAAAAAAACACCATATTGTAAATCACAGTGTGACAAAAATATTAACTTCAAAAATTTTTGAAAATGAAGAGAAATATTTAAAACATGCCCTAGCTACAGCGGCATAAGGAATGAATATTAGTGGACAGCAAATAGTAAATTCGGACCACTACCCCCTACATACTAAATGCCTCTCGCATTCACTGTTTTCCCCATATAAGAACTGGAAGTCAGCTTAGCCCCAAAATGCTCTGCCATCTATCGGTGACAATTGACATGATTTTTAAAACCTATAGATAAATAACGTAAACAAAAGTTGTTTTGAGAATATTTAAATAGAAATTTTTTAAATAAATTAGCTTAAAAAGCAAAATTTGTTAAAAATTTTTTATTTATTCCTAGAATTTCCCTTTTTTTCTTTCTCTTTTCGTATTTATTTTAATTGTTCTATTAAATGACATTTTTTCTATAAAATATTTGAAAAGAGAAATTATTTCATAATTTCTCTTCAATTTCAAATGATGAATGATAAAATAACGCACATAATTTATTTTATTATATGAATTTTAAATTATATGTTCTTTTTTAAAATTAATTATAATATATAAATTAATAGCACTTACATTTACTTGTAAAAAGATTTCCACCAAAAATAAAATAAACAAGGTTTATGAAGTGAAAATATTTATTAACACTATAAAATGGTACATGAATTTTAATCAATGGATCAAAAACTATGAGCAAGTTTAAAAAGGTTATTGCAAAACATAAAAGTATTTGATTAAATTAAATTTTACTAAATAGTAAGACATGTATTTCTTTCAGGCAAAATATTAATAATAAACAAAGTTAATGTGGGGTGAATGTGTCAGTGAAGGACAATCTTAAGGAATTGCTTTAAAATTAATTTTTAATTAATAATTATAATTATTATATTCCTGTTTTTTTTTTGACATTATATTAATCTATCAACAATATTTAACTAACTTCATAGTTGCACTTCCCATTGTGAATTAAAATTTAATTCTAATAATATAATTACTTGACACTCCAGTACTAGTACCATACAGTTGCCTCAATAAATAGATTGCAATATTTTTCTGAACTTCCCTATTTAATATTTTCTATCTAAAATAATTAAATCATTGATATTGTGATGATAATACTATAAATATTAATTACCTTTATCATAATAATGAAACTAGCAAGTCTTTTTTTTTAAGTGTTTAAAAAACATTTAACTCACAGTTTCATTTCTTTTATATTTGAATTATTAATTATTATAAGTAATCATCAAGTACTTTCAGGAAATTTAAATAGTTGGAAATATGATTCTGTTCAATGATGCTCCAAGACACTTTTTTTTCATCTTTTTGACTACCCCCCCCCCCCCAACACACACACACACACACACCAGGGCCGAAACTAGCCTTTTTTGCACCCGGGGCAAACATGGTTTTGGCGCACCTCCCCCCCCTCCCTCTTCCACAAAGTATATTTACAAAGAGAATTTTACTAATTTTATAATAGACGACTTATTTCAAAATTTAAAATATGTAATACTGAACTACGTAATCTACAGTGGCGGATCCGAGGGGGTGGTCCCTCTAAACACCAGCAAAAATATTCTAAAGATTATTTTTAAAATGAAATATACAGTAGAGTTCTGATTATCCGAGTCCTGCCTAACCGAGTTTCCGCTTTCACCGAGTTATTTTATTCTGATGGACTGATGGCTTCCATTATTATAAAACAGCCATTATAAATGAAGTGTTAGGTAAAGATGAAAGAGCAGTCGTAAAAAGTTAGAGCTCTGATTTTTTGGTCAGAATGGGAAAAATATGGGCAAAATTTTTTTTGAAAAAAAAAAAAATTATGGGCATTTTTTTTTACGAGAACTCTGATTTTCTGGTCAGAATGGGAAAAAAAATGGGTATAATTTTTTTTGCCATTTTTGTTCCCATTCTAACCAGAAAATGAGAGTTCTAACTTTTTACGACTGCTCTTTCATCTTCACCTAACACTTCATTTATAATCGCTGTTCCATAATAATGGAAGCCACCAGTTCGTCAGAATAAAAGGATCCATTCTAAAGGTAAAATCCTTCGTTTGGAGCCCCTTCATTCTGGCGCCCGGGGCACATGCCCCCTCTGCCCCCCCCCCCCCCCCTTAGTTTCGGCCCTGCCACATACACACGCACGTTGCCTGAATAAATTAATTACAGTGTTTTTCTGAAATTCCCTATTTAATATTTTCTATCTAAAATAATTAAATTATTGATATTGTGATGATAATATTATAAATATTAGTGACATTTATTGTAATAATGAAATTAGCAAGTCTTCGGGTCAGGACCTCAAACGTCAATTCTGCAGCTTTTTTTTCTTTCTCCCTGTCTCTCTTTCTCTCTCTCTCTTTTTTTTTTTTTTTTTTTTGCAGTGTTTAAAACAGTCAGCTCACAGTTTCATTTTTATTTGCATTATTAATTATTACGAGTAATAGATCAAGTACTTTCAAGAAATTTAATAAGTTGGAAATACGATTCTGTGCACTGATGTTCCAAGACACTTTTTTCATCTTTTTTACTATCCCCCCCCCCCCCGATACACACACATGTTGCCTCAATAAATTGATAATAGTATTTTTTTTAATTCCCTATTTTATATTTTCTATATAAAATAATTAATTTATTGATATTGTGATAATAATACTATATATATTAATTACATTTATTATGATAATGAAACTAGCAAGTCTTCCGGTCAAGGCCTCAAAACGTCAATTCTGCAGTTTTTTTTTTTTTTTAACATTTAATTTAGTTTCATTTTTTTTTATATTTGTATTATTAATTATTACAAGTAATAATCAAGTACTTTCAGGAATGAAATTATTGATATATTTCAATTACATAATATTTATATTGCTTCAAAACACAATGCTATGAATACATATTTATTTTGATCACATTACTAATTCGTATTCGATTTCATCGTGTATCATTTATTATTATTATTATTATAATTTTGCTGGAAGAAATTTAAATAATTTTGAATGTTATTGTATTTTCATTTTCATACAGAAAAGGCTTAGCATAATTATCTGATAAAAAGAAATACTTTGATCTATCATTTTTATTATTAATAATAACAATATTATTTCAGATTCTTTCAGATTAAGGTACTCTTTTCCTTTTAAGGCATTGTAAATTAATAAAAATACATCTTATTAATAGCAACTGCACATTAATTTAATTTATTATTATTCAACGGAATGTTATTAGAAACATGCAAATAATAGTAGTAAAAATATCTATTTGTATTTTTAAAAATACAATGAAAAAAAGTTAAAAAGACTCGTTGACTGTCTTCTACAGGAATGGTGAAAAGAAATATTTTCCTTTATTCTGCTGGATGAACAGCAGTAAGGCACACAGCAACATGGCAATTTATAGAGAATATATTAACTTCATTAAAAGTAAACATTCTGTTTAAAAAAATCACAAATTACTGCAAAAAATAAAAAAAATAATAGCTTTCAAAGGCAGGTCTATGAGGCGATCCATGTAAATACAGCAATAACATACCCCAAGCAGTAGCGCCATCTATCAAACTTGCTGACTTCCATTTTTGAGTCAAATGCGAGAGGCATTTAGTATGTAGGGGGTAGTGTTCGGACACGAAAAGAAGGGGGAGGGGAGAAAAAGAAAAATGCACGGTACAAGTATCAACAAACTAGATTTCCATGCTATATTTTATCAATTTGATATCTAAGAAGTGAAAGTATACTTTTTTCATGATTTCAATTTTATCTAGCATTGCAATTTAATATAATAATACATCACGGATTGTTATTATTATAAAAGTATTTCTCAGAAAAATGCTATGTGCTGGAGCAATTTGAAACATATTTAGAATTAGAAATATTAAATCTATACTTTTTACATATTTAGTTTGCAGGGAGGAATTTTTTTAACTTTTTTGGCGACCACTGGTCGAAACACTTCTGTGGTTTCAAACTAAACATTTTCTATTACAGTTAAGTCTGCAGATTTTAATGAGCACGCACAAAGAATCTTCAGAGTTTAGTCATATATGCATTTATTGCTTTATAATTTGCATTCAAGTCATATTTTTTTCCTGTTAATCTATTTTTAGTAACTGCTTTTTAAAAAAATTTTTACTTTTTTCAGCCTTTTTAAATAAAATTAGCCTTTTCCGAAAAAAAAAATATATATACAAAATTTATGCAAAACACATGATATAATTAATTTTTCGCATTTCCAATTTGTATTTTAGAGGTATGACTTTTAAAAAAGTTATTTTACAAATTGTTTTCTTCTGCAGAAAATTAACATGAAAATATAGACAGATTGACAAAGAAAAATTTTTTATCCTCGAAAACATTTTTTTTATTTATTAAGAAGATATTTTTTATTTATTACGCATGAAACAAACTTTACATAAAAAAAGGGGGGTGGTATTATTACCATTAAATTTATTTTTACACATTTTAAAAATTTAAGCAGTGTTTTATCTAATAAACTTCCGTTTTCAAATGAATTTTTTTGAAACTGATAAAAAAGAAATGCATTGGAAAATTCTTCAAATAGAAAATTTTAATTACAGACTAACTCATAAAACTATTCCGCCTGAAAGTTAGGACTGCAAATAAACAGTAAAATCAGCTGCTGAAGATCGTCTGCGTCGGATTATATGACCGCAACCGCAGGGTAAACAGAGAACTTTTTGTCATACACGCGGGAAAAGAACATGACCAAGCCTACAATGTCAGCTTTTGTTTTTGCTTTTTTAAATGTAAGAGAAAGACGTCTGCCATTTTCGGGCAAAAATACTCGGATATTATTAATTTACAGCAAAAAAAGGCAAGTCTTATTTAATTTAAATGTTTTATTTTTGTTTGTATATTACGATTATGAATTAAATAGATTTATGTTATACATATAGAAAGTGACTGATCTGGAATTGTCTTGAAGCGAAATTTTCCTAATAGACACTGTTTTGTAAAATGTGTTAATCGGCCATCGCTCAAAAAAAAAAAAAAAAAAAAAAAAAAAAAAAAAGAAAAGAAAAAGAAATTCACGTCTACATTCATAGTGGGATGAATATAAACATTAAGTTGCAGTCAGTGATGTGGAATTTTTTTCGGCTTCTTATTTTTTTTTTCTGATTACTAACACTCATATAACAGTATTTATCGTCATTATTGTTTTGGAGTTAAATATTATATTCGAATAGTATGATATTACGAAACTGTTTCAGTTTAGAAATTAACATTATAGTGGGAAAATGTCTTTTTACTTATTATAACAGCGTAACTTTTGAAAGATTTTTTTTTTTTTTTTTTTTTTTTTTTTTTTTTTGCTAATAATATTTTAAATTATTATTTAAAATCCTGAATCTTCATACCAATGTTTTCAGATTTAACATTTGCCAAAATTATAAAATAATAAGAATTCCTTATAACATATGAAAAGATTTTTGAGAAATTGCTAAATCTAATAATGCATTTAATTCATCTATTGCAGTTAGTTGTTGTTTAATAGTACAATTAAAAATACTAATTATTATTTTTAGTGTTTTTCAAATTGGTATATTTATTTATTTATTTTTAATTGTATGTAAGCATTTTTTTTCTATTTGCGATTTTAATCAAATATTTAATTATAGACATTCAGAATCAGTTATTAAATTTTCTTCGATTGTAAACTCATTTTCTACGTTTTCGATACACATAAATATTGGCATTAAAGGTGTATTCTAAAAAATATTTTTCCACCTTCAACAGCTCGATATTTTCTGAGACATTTTCAGACTCATTTTTAAAAGTAAAAACATGAAACTTGCTGAGGTGATTTTTGAAGAGATGTTTAAGAGGCCGTGTGATTTCATTTTCCCCTCAATTCATTAGAATTTAAGTTTTAAATAATTATTTTCTCAGTAAGACCCTTTTTTTTTTTCATTCCCAGATCTTCCGCTGTGAAAAATTCGGTTCAAAACGCCTAATTTGACAGCATTTTTTTGTAATATTTTCTGCATTTATCAAAAAATCGAGAAGCACCGCACATTAGGTAGTTTCTAAATAAGAGAATTTTTCAGTTTGATGCGTTTGAGAACAAAAAGGAATTAAAAAATGAATCAGAAAATAAGCAGTTTGGATTGAAATACACCCTTAAAAAATAAAATATTATATTTAAGCATTGAAATAAAGTGTTTTTCATGCCTGATAGGAAGCTTATAGATTAAACTGCTTTAGTATATATTTTTTAAAGTTCATTATTTTACTTTTAAATTTCCTTTCAATCATTTATTTTTCTTTTATATTTCCTTTTTAACACCTTTCAACAAAGTTGAAAAGTGTTTATGACTTTGGTTTGTCTAGCCGTCTGTCCGCTCTCTAACTCTCGTAAATATACTCGGATTGGTCTGAAATTTTTAGATGTAATTGACCTTTACCATAGCACGGTCCCTATGTGTAACGACGTTTGTAGCATGTTTAGTTCATTTACAGGTACAGTCAAAAGTATTCCGTTACATTACGGCCTCTGGGAAAAAATCGTTTCAAAGGTTTTTTCATGATTTTACACGTTTTCATACAGAAAAAAATTGATATGCATTTATGAAACGTACTAAAATATGCATTCTGAAGAATACGAGATGCAAAGAATAGTTATTGTTCATTTACAGGGCTAAAAAGAAATTCCAATACATAATGATATAGCGGTGGAGGGAATTGTTTGCGGCGTACTTTAATTATGTTAATCTATTTCATATATAATGAAAATGATATACGTCGCTGAGGTTTACATACTATAAATTTTTCATGTAGAATATGAAGTGTATATAGCATTTACAGGCACACACAATATAGTTCAGATACTATATTGTATCCGAAGTACTGTTCATTTGTGATGATTGCTGGAAATGCATTTTTAATTATGATATGCGCTTTTATGATTCACTATATTTATGCATAGTATATGGTGTATATAAATGCTATAATTCATATACAGGGCTACACAAAAGTATTCGCAATGATTACTGGGTATGAGCGCAAGTTACTTAAAGGTGGTTTTTAAATGAGTTGTGCATTTTTACGCTGAACTGAATTTAATTTACTGTTGTATAATATAGATAAAATGGTATACAGGGTCATGCAAAGAATTGGATACATGGCCGTCTATAAATTATAATTTCTGGAAATGTGATTTCAGCTGTTTTAAGTGTGTTTTAGTTTGAATTAAATTTTAACTAAACGGTGGCGTGTAATGAAGGTTCTAGGTCAACTACAGGGTTGTACAAAAGTATTAAAGTATGTTTCCATATATTAGTATAAATTGCTGAAAGAGAGTTTCAACCTGTTATGCGTTTTCTTGCTAAACTAAATTATCCCATTATATAATATATATATGAACCTACAGATCAAATACAGGGCTGTTCAAAAGAATTGGAAAACCTATTTAGCTATGGCCAGTAACTGCGGAAATGAGTTTTTCAAATGTTTTATGCGTTCTCTAAAATGTTTACTTAGTTCTCTTATTTACCTTATTTCCCTAAATAACGAAGTTTTTTAAAGCATTCGGGAAGTGTTGGAAAGTGTTTTATAATCTACGCTTAACGCATGATTTTTCTTATTTGTTTTTTCTATTTTCCAGATCAGTCTTTTCCTATAGAACATACCAAATCTATTTAAGCTCATATTCACAAAATACAATTTACACGGAAATAAAAAATTTAAATAAATATGGATTACGTCGTATTTAATAAAGCAAAGATTAATCACAACCACAACACCTTAAAATCTTATACATTCTTAATATCAAGCTTGAACTCAAGATCAAGCTTAGAACTTAATAAAAAAAGATGTCAGTTGACAAACATTGTTTTTTAAGTGGAAAAATTAAAACTATTTTAGAAGAATAGGACTCCAAAATAGCTATATTTTGCTAAAAAGTACGGTAAAAAGATACGAATTTATATCTCAAACAAAACTTTATTTTAAAATTGTCCATTTTAAAATTCATCACAATATTAATACTTGGAAATTTTTCCACAAAGAAATATTCGGTTTGCATACAATATTTCAAATGAAATTCAAATTTCAAATAAATTGCTTAAAAGGCGCAAAGGCCAACATAGTGAAAAATATCCACGCCGGGACTCGATCCCGGGTCATCAGTATAGCGCACTCACATTCTACCGACTAAACCACATGGAACGATACCCAGCCTGGAAATTTTCTCCCTATTACATGTTGGCAAGTCTACAAACGTAGCACAAGATGGAATATTTATCGTGAGCCACCGTCATGGGGCAAACACGAAACTTAATTAAATCCAGCATCGATTGAAACTATATTAATACTTGGAAAATTTTCCAGAGAGAAACATTTGCCTTGCATACAGTATTTCAAATGAAAATCAAATTTCAAATTAAAATTGCCTTTTACACTATTAATTTGAAATTTGATTTTCATTTGAAATATTGTATGCAAGGCGAATGGTTCTCTCTGAAAAAAATTTCCAAGTATTAATATAGTTTCAATCGATGCTGGATTTAATTAAGTTTCGTGTTTGCGCCATGTCGGTGGCTGACGATAAATATTGCATCTTGTGCTGCGTTTGTAGCCTTGCCAACATGTAATAGTGAGAAATTTTCCAGGCTGGGTATCGTTCCGTGTGGTTTAGTCGGTAGAATGTAAGTGCGCTATACTGATGGCCCGGGTTCGAGTTCCAGCATGGAATCTTTTTCACTAGTTCGCCTTTGCGCCTTTTAAGCAATTAATTTGAAATTTGATTTTCATTTGAAATCATCACAGAGTTTATGACAAGTTCGTCACAAATGACACATATTTCACAAATTGGTCACAGTGTGACTTCAAAACATTGTCACTTTCGTCACAGGTTCGTCACAAAGTTAATGCCAAAATAGTCACAAATGACACACTTTTCACAAATTAGTCACACCGTGACTTCACAGAGTGGTCACAATGTGACGTCACAAACGACCTCTAAAACGGCCATAACGACCTCGCATTCTAGTCACTGTGACGTCACATCCACGTCACGTGACGTCACATCGACGGTCACAAAGTCACAGTGTGACTTCACAATGACGTCGCCGTGACGTCACCATGCCTTACGGGAAGGCCAAACACATAAAAAAATCTTTTTCATTTTCCAATTTTTTAATACCTCATTTTGAATTTTAAATTTAATTAAATTTAAATGGCAACCATTTTGAAACAAGAGGGTGAGTGAAGCTGGCCAACGAACTCGGTCGAGACATTGGTATGTACTATGTACAGACCAAGTTACATCCAAATCGGTTCATAAATACGCCTGTTATCTTATGACAAAAATCAGGTCGTTTTAAAATGTCAGCCACAATAGAAATTCAAAATGCTATTACTCAGCCATTTTTTTAGATATAAACGAAACAAAAACTGTTCCGGAATCTTTGTATTAAGGTCAAACACATACGAAAAAAAGCTTTTTCATTTTCCAATTTTTTGGTATCTCATTTTAATTTTTTTTATTTTTTAAATTTTTTTAAATGGCCGCCATTTTGAAACAAGATGGCGAATGAATCTGGCCAACGAAATCGGTCGAGATATTTGTATGTACTATGTACACACCAAGGTACATCCAAATCGGTTCATAAATACGCCTGTTATTACGTGACAAAAATCAGGACGTTTCAAAATGTCAGTCACGCTAGAAATTCAAAATGCTATAACTCAGCCATTTCTTAAGATATAGACGAAACAAAAACTGCTCCCGAATCTTTTTATCAAGGTCAAACACATAAGAAGAAAATATTTTTTCAATTTTCAATTTTTTGGTACAAGATTTCAAATTTAAATTTTTTTAAAAATTTTAAATGGCCGCCATTTTGAAACAAAATGGCGGATGAAGCTGGCCAACGAACTCGGTCGAGACATTGGTATGTACTATGTACACACCGAATTACATCGAAATCGGTTCATAAATACGCCTTTTATCGCGTGACAAAATTCAGGACGTTTCAAAATGTCAGCCACGCTAGAAATTCAAAATGCTATAACTCAGCCATTTTTTAAGATATAGACGAAACAAAATCTGCTCTGGAATCTTTGTATAAAGGTCAAATACATAAGAAAAAAATATTTTTCCATTTTTAATTTTTTGGTACCACATTTTAAATTTTAAATTTTTAAAAAAATTTTAAATGGCCGCCATTTTGAAACAAAACGGCGGATGAAGCTGGCCAACGAACTCGGTCGAGACATTGGTATGTACTATGTACACACCGAGTTACATCGAAATCGGTTCATAATTACGAGAGTTACAGTGTGACATATGTCATATATATATATATATATATATATATATGTATGTATTAGGGTGGAGCGAAAAAAATAAATTGTTTTTAATCAAAAACGGGTAGGTGCCAAAAGTTGCCTTTATATTAGTACATCATCTTCGTGCAATATTACCGCTGAAAAAAAATGGCTTGAGTCTGCGCTTTTGGTCCAAAAGTCGAAATTTTGGGTAAAATTTGACATTTTTTCAAAAAATTAAAAAAAATTCTTTAGAGATGTTTATTATTTAAAAGTGTTATTTAAACCTTTATTATTAATGACTTAACATGTTTAAATGATAAAAAGATATCTTTGTTCTGTATAACTGGAACAAAACTAACAACTTTTGGTGAAAAAATGGCGTTGCCACTCTGTTGTGTCATACAACTAATTGTTGTTTAGAATACAGCTCTTATGTAGCTGCTTTCAAATCTACCCAGGAGGTATCACGTGGAGGTGGCTGCATTTCATGACACAGCAGTGCATAGCCCGACCACCCTTCCATCTAAGCGCAATGTTTTATTTATATATTGAATTGTGATTTTTTATCAATGACTGGCATAAGTTTTCTATGTATCAATATAGTTCAACTCTTCTTTATATTCACAGACGTTGGGCGATGCTGCCGTGACATTCCTTCACGTATATTTCTACTTCTTGTGTATGATAAGGTAAGCAAAGTAATGCAGTGGAATTAATGGGATCTATTCAGCCCTTTAGTATCTTCACCAAAATTGCATCCAGTTACTGCATAGTGATTGGGAGTTCTTTTCCTACAACCTTTTACAGCATTTAGGTATTTCCTCTTTGAGTATGCCATCCTTTACTCTACTTCTTGCATTTTTTATATGTTGATAAGCTTGTTGTTTAATGTGATGGCGATCGTCATCAAAATTGCAATAAGAATTTGCTCTCGATGTGAAAAATTTGCCCTCGATGTGAAAAATTTGCTCTCGATGTCCTAAATATTTTTTTAGTATTTGTTTTTTGCCATTTTCTATGATGTTTAGTAGCCCAGTAATTTCCCGTAAGTTTTTAGATCATTTTTTTAGATGTGGATTATATTTGGTGTAAACCGTCCTGCGCCATAAACTTGTATTACATACTTTGTGAGTGAACCAGACTCTGGTGGTCAATCAGAGCTTATATAAAAGAGAATAATTTTATGCGCCTTTGTGAGCCATCTTGCGTAGGAGAAGTTTCTTTGGTTCCTATTCGCTAGTTCTTCTGAGCCATATCTTGATGAAATAACTTTGCAAATGTCTAGCAGGTATTTCTGGTATGTGCGGAGTACCCTTTTTTCGATTTCAGGAAATAATTTTTGAAAATTATTCTCTATGGCTTCAAAAATTGAAATTAGAAGGGAAAAAGCACGTGGACAAAGGTTTTCCTATCGTTCCGGTGAATCCCTGTGGGTTAGAATCTAATTTTTGCCAACGATCTTGTCTAATAAATGATGCAGAGAAAATTCACTGGACTTGAAGGTGGCATATGATCAATTGTAATGGTTCATTCTAAACATGTCCCTCTCAGAATGGATGACAACGACTAACAGAATTATCCGTATTCAAATGAGCACTCACTGCCCATCAGAGTCTCTACGTTCACTCAAAGACTACTATGTTATCCAAGTTTGGCCCCAGGATAGTTTAGAATCAAATGTAATCCACAGCTAAAGAAGGGATCTAAAAACTCATGGGAAATTACTCGGCTACTAAACAACACACAAAACGGAATAAAACAACTACTAAAAAAAGGTTATTTAGGACAATGGTTGCTTTGCAAACGCAGAGGAAATTCTTAATTCAATGCTCTCTGACGATTTCCATCACATTAAACAGCTAGCTGCTCAGCACATAATAGTTGAAAGATGTGAGTAAATGATGACATACGCAAATCTGAAATATCGAGAATCAACTTTGAAGCGGCTAATTATATAAATCTAATTCATTGGAAAAGTGTTGTGGTAACAGAACCTCTAATCAATATGCATTAATCGGGCGCAATCTTGGTGAACGGTAATAGACGGCTGAATAGATTACATGAATTTCATCCGCACTGCATTACACTGTTTGTCTTCTCTTACACAAACAGCAGAAAAATACGTTAAGGAGATCACAGCAGCAGCATCCAAAATCTGTGGATCCAAAGAAGAGGTGTACTAGGTTGATACATAGAAAACTTAGGCCAGTCTTTGATAAAAAATCACAATTCAATGTATAAATAAAACATTGAGTTCAGATGGTAGGGTGGTCGAGCTATGCACTGTTGTGACATGAAATGCAGTCACCTCCACGTGATACTTCCTGGGTAGTTTTGAAAGCAACTAATAAAAGCCGTATTCTAAACAACAATTATTTGTGTGACACAAGAGAGTGGCAACGCCTTTTTACCACCAAAAGTTGTCAGTTTTTTTCCAGTTATATAGAACAAAGATATCATTTTATCGTTTAAATATGCTAAGTCATTAATAATAAAGGCTTAAATAACACTTTTAAATAATAATCATCTCTGTAGAATTTTTTTTAATTTTTTTGAAAAAATGTGAAATTTTACCCAAAATTAAGACGTTTAGACCAAAAGCGCAGACTCAAGCCATTTTTTTTCAGCGGTAATATTGCACGCAGATAATGTACTAGTATAAAAGCAACTTTTGGCACGTACCCGTTTTTGATTGTAAAAAAATATTTTTTTTCGCTCCACCCTGATATATATATATATATATCAATTTTGAACGGAGGGTGGTTTCGGGGTCTGGGGGTCATGATCGATGAAAATATACCAAATTTTTTTGAAATCGGTTTCCTCCGAACGGCTGAAATAGGTAGCTTTTTGTAATGAAAGCTACCTAATTATGAACAAATTAGATGTAGTAGACGTTAATTTAAACTTTGCAGTAAAATTATAGCGATTAAGCTAGGTCACATAGTTTTAGAGAAAAGCGTATTTTTCCGTTACACGCAAATTTTGATTTACAGGCATTCAGCAAAGGTGTTGAAGAGCGCTGCTGGTACCTATCGTAACATAAGTATAAAAACATTGATGATAATAATTTTCGAAAAAAATCGTCGGTAAATAGCCGATATATTAATCCTTAACCCCTTCGTGACGGGAGCCTTTTACGAAATTTTTAATAATTTGCCACCGTTTTTTAAAAACAGAAATTTGTGTCTTCTTGAATCTAGAAAATGCGGTGATTTTCGAAACCAGTTCCGAAACTGAAAGTGTCATTCTAAAAAGTATCTGCAACCAAAATCGAAAATTTAAAAAGTAGCGATATAGAGATGTATCTCAACTATCAAATGCAAAAAAAAAAAAAAAAAAAAAAAAAAAAAAAAAAAAAAAAGGTTGAAATTTAAACGAGATATTTACAAATAACTTTCCCACAGGATTAGCATTAGCTCGCGAGCGCTTCGCTTGATGGGGGCAGGAGCCTTGATGTAATCCAAAGCAATGCTAGTCCGGCGATAATAATTCTGAACTATAAGAAACATGTTCAAGTGTTTTACTGATAATCTTCCCAATACTTGTTTTTAAACATCCGTTGCGCGAGGTCTTGCACTGTCTAAGAGAAGATGGGATGGGAAGAATCGCACTCAGAACTCATTTCCTGCAATAATTTCAACAAACCTTCAAAGTCCTATAACGCAATTATTGTGTGTCGTTCATGAATGAAGTCGACATAAACAATATTTCGTAATTCCCCCCCTCCCCCCCCCCAAAAAAAAATGAGTGAGAACTTTTTCAAATTTTCCTACATTGGAGACATTTTTCTTATTATCTGTATTCACTGGGGCTTAATTTCTATTTTTAAACAATTTGTGCCATTTGTTACAGAACTTCCATAGGATGTCCTTTCTGAATTATATACTCAATCCGCGCAATATTACAATCTAATTTACATATTCATTTTTTTTCAAAGTATAATAATTATATTTTGTACAACAAATATAAAATCATTTCTTATTTAAATATATATATATATATATATACGTTTTATAGATTTTTGCTTGTATGCAGTTAATACAATTGGACTTATGACAAAAACCACCATTTTATTATAACACTTTCTGATGAAACGACACTATGTTCGTATTACATATAGGAAAACAACAGAAAGGCTAAAGGAGAATTTCTCGGATATCAAGTTGCATAAACCAAGTGCATCTTTGTCTAAGTTACATCAAAAAGAAAATATAAAGACTAGAAAACGGGAATTCTGCTTTTTCAGAATTTAGTGTCGCACCTGATGAGAAAAATATATCTGTATATAAATATAGATAGTATAAAACATATTTCAGTTTTAAGACTTAAAACACGCGCTTTTATTTTATGTAAAATGACGTCATTCGCATCCTCTGAAGGTTTCCTCATTTACGATCCGGTCTTAAATAACATCTACAGTAAAGTATTCACATGACGTCACTATCGCTGAATAATACACAAATAATAATAATAAAAAACAACAACAACAACAACAAAAAATGTCACTAAAGAAACTCGACAAAAAAATTCGGCTATCTAATGATCCGTATACATTCATTTGGTTGTAATATAGATACTTAAATTTAAATACTCCATGTTTTATCAGAAATCATTCATTTAAATATTTATTCAAAATAGCACCTATTTTAATTACTTTTTTTTCAGTATTTATGGGAAAATGGCAAGAAAAAGATATAATTACTATTTTTCAATTATTTTTCCTTTACTTTCTACAGAAATGGAGTACTTGAGTTACCAAAATTAAACAAATTTCGTAAAAAAAATACAAAAAAATAAAATCTGAAAAATAAATTGAGATGCATTTTTCAAACAAATTGCATTAAAAAGTACCTTTTTCCTAATATGATGGTATAAAAATCGAAAATGTGCGATGCTTAGAAATGTAAAAAATTACAGTACAGTATTTAGCAGTACAATGATACATCTGCTTTGTTTTACGTCTGGCTTATACAACGGAACCTTATTTTTTGAGGACGACATTTTATTAGCTGGGAGAAAAAAATAGCATATCGGGGGCTAATAAACTTCTATAAAGCTAAAATAATTTTTCCAACAACCAACCACTACTTTTCCATAATCTCAAAATCCATTGCCTTTGCTGCAATATTGTGTTTTGTTTTTCTGTGTCTGTTTTTCTCTTCCATTCATAATCTTATTTCCCTTGAAAATTATGGCTTGTGAGTCTGGAAAAGTCTCGGGGCATATTATGCAAACCTAGCTCCTTTGCATTTATTTTTAATATTTTATTACCTTTCAAGTAAATCAACCTTATTTAAATAAAATCTTAATGAGACGAGTTTACTTACCCTATATATATAAAATCCTAATGAAACGAATTTTTGAAACGATTTTATGAAACGATCGATTAAACGACTGATTATGTTTCACAGCCATTCCTTCTAAAATAGCAGGCCTTTAGTGCTGAAATTAGCACCAAATATCCGCGTTTATCAAAATTGGTATAAGAATTTTTAAATTGTTATTAATTTTAGCAATATATATATATATATATTTTTCATTTTAACAATATTTTTGTAATGATGGCAACTGAATTATTCAATTTTTGTTGGTTAAAAAGGGAAGGGAGAAATGTAGGGGGCTGAATCCATATCAACTCAGGCAGGGGGGTTACCTTCATAGTCTCAGAAGTTTTTGAATTGAACATATGTTAAAATTTAAGAAAAAGTAAGATACTTGTATATTTTTATTTTGCCCCAAAAAAATCCTGGCCCGAGATACAGGCCGCCAAAGATGACATCCCCGGCATCCTTTTTCATTCGCGATTTTCGATAAAAATTTTAAAGTGCTCTATCTCTAGAACGGTGCAAGATATTTTGTTGCGGTTTATTTTATTTTAAAGATAATATTCTTCTGTTTAAAATGATATACCCAATTTTGAAAAATGTATTCAACTTTTCTTGTGGCAACCTTTGAAAAAAAATTTTTTTTTCGAAAATGCCAATCCTAAAAATTTTGATTTTTTTTTTGCTGTTGATCAATACCATTAGGAACTATCTTCACTGTAAAGGAGAACTTCCACTTTTGAGTTTAACAAATATTAGAAACATTTAAAAAATTCAGAGAATTTTACAGGAACTGTATATATACAGTTCCAGTAAAAGTCACTGAATTTTTGCTTATTTGTATCATATTTGTAAGGATAAGCCTACTATGTATCCTAAACAAGTTAAAATCGCAATATCAAATGTGGCAAATGAGGTGCGTGCATAGTATTAACTAGTTTTATAAATATTCAGATCTTGGTGCAATAAGTGTTACACTCTTGGGCAAAAAGGCCATGAATACAAAATTTACTATAATACCATATATTAAATTCAGTAATACGGAAGTAATATGAATCCATCTTAAAAGGACTTAATCGTCATGGCAACCTAGAATCATTGCCTATCATGGTATATCATTGAATCAATTATGTATTATAGGATTTTTAAATAGAATGAAGAAAACTTTTATTAATGTCTTTTATGTTGTAATTTGATTTTCATAGCATTTGAAGTGATACATACTTTATTTTCAATACCGAACTTAGTAAAACAATCTCAATAACACATATCAATTACACAGCAATACAAATTATATTAATACAAGTTAGAGGTCAGACAGATGGGGAGACAAATCGAATCCATAAAGACTTTCAACTATGTTGGAAATTGTTAAAAAAACATAAATAGGTCGGAATTTGACTTTTAGAAATTTATGTCAATAGACGGAACCATACTTGAATACTTTCATACAACCCTGTATTTTACCTACTATCTTTTTATACATGCCACTATTTAGCTAATATTTAATTAAGATTAAAACATCCTTAAAACCAGTGAAATCACACTTCCAGAGATTATCATCCATAGACGGCCATGTATCTAATTCTTTGCATGACCTGTATATCATTTTATCTATATTCTCCAAACATATCTTAGTATACTAAATGTAGTTCAGTGTAAAAATGCATAACTCATTTAAAAATCACCTTTAAGCTACTTTCATTCATACTCAGTAAACCCTTAAGATTTCTTTTGTGTAGCCCTGTATATGATCTACAGCATTTATGCACACAACGTAATATGGAAAAAATTAATTAAACTTAAAACCTCATATCGCAACTAAAAATGCACCTCTAGCAATCTTCGCTAATGTGCAGTATTTCCAATGAGGTAAAGTATCCGAAATCTTTTGTGTGTCCCTGTAAACACTATGCACTTTCTATGACACAGGAAGTAATTTTTTGTAAACCTCTGTAATAAAGTATCTATCACTTCAAATGCTATGAAAATCAAATTACAACATAAAAGACATTAATAAAAGTTTTCTTCATTCTATTTAAAAATCCTATAATACATAATTGATTCAATGATATACCATGATAGGCAATGATTCTAGGTTGCCATGACGATTAAGTCCTTTTAAGATGGATTCATATTACTTCCGTATTACTGAATTTAATATATGGTATTATAGTAAATTTTGTATTCATGGCCTTTTTGCCCAAGAGTGTAACACTTATTGCACCAAGATCTGAATATTTATAAAACTAGTTAATACTATGCACGCACCTCATTTGCCACATTTGATATTGCGATTTTAACTTGTTTAGGATACATAGTAGGCTTATCCTTACAAATATGATACAAATAAGCAAAAATTCAGTGACTTTTACTGGAACTGTATATATACAGTTCCTGTAAAATTCTCTGAATTTTTTAAATGTTTCTAATATTTGTTAAACTCAAAAGTGGAAGTTCTCCTTTACAGTAAAGATAGTTCCCAATGGTATTGATCAACAGCAAAAAAATCAAAATTTTTAAGATTGGCATTTTCAAAAAAAAATTTTTTTTTGAAAAAAAAATTTTTTTTTCAAAAGGTTGCCACAAGAAAAGTTGAATACATTTTTCAAAATTGGGTATATCATTTTAAACAGAAGAATATTATCTTTAAAATAAAAAAAAACCGCAACAAAATATCTTGCACCATTCTAGAGATAGAGCACTTTAAAATTTTTATTGAAAATGGTGAATTGGAAATGGTGCCCGGGATGCCATCTTTGGCGGCCTGTATCTCAGGCCAGGAATTTTTTGGGGCAAAACCAAAATATACAAGTATCTTATTTTTTATTGAATTTTAACATATGTTGAATTCAAAAACTTCTGAGACTATGAAGGTAAAATTTTTTCTTTGGCTGCCTGAATTGACATGGATCATACCAGGGATTATTTGATTTCCTTCCTTTTTTCTCCATTTTCAAATTGAAATTGAACTTATTTTTTATTTCAATCGAAAGTAAATACAAAGTTTTGATTAAATTATGTTTTTCAAGAAAATTTTAAAAAATAATTCTTTAAACTAACATAATAATACTATTAATAATACTATTTAATGAATAATAATAATTTATTTATTTTAATCAAATTTTCCTCTTTTCAAGAGATTTTTTTTCTTATGAGATTTTATTTTAGAAAATGTTACTATTTTAAATTGTTGCCAAATGTACAACCAGCGCAAAGAATAATATGAGCAATATTCCCTTTCAATTAAAACTTTATTTACACATGACCATTATAAAGAGAAAGAAAAAAACCTTTCCAAATTAAATTTACATGATTACGTGTTAAGATCAGTAAAATATTAAAAATTACCTAATAAAAATTGTATTTACAAACAACTATTAAAACAGAGTGAAAACTTTAAAATAGGAAATTTATTAGTATGCGTTAAAAGCAGTAAATGGGGGAAATTAGGTCATATTAAAAATGTCAGATGGTAATAGTGACAAACAGATTAAATTCAAAAATATATTTACGAGACATTTATTTCATCTTTCGATAGGATTTTTAAAATTTGTTCCAATTCTAAGGTAACGCAAATAATATAATACTTCCTTTCTAACAACAAAAGTATTTTCACGTGAATAATAATAAACAGTCAAGTGGGAGTATTACTCGCGTACTGAGGGTTCCGTACAATAATATATGAATTAGTAAGTGTATTATTAAAAAAGTACCGTTTCTAAACACTTTGTAAAAACTATACAACGTAGGGTTGGGTATAGCTGTATAGTATACAGGGTGCAAAGGAAAGTCCCTTTAACCTGAAAATACCTGCGAACTGAGAGAGCTACAGCTATACAAGTGAAATAACGGTATAGTAAAGCGACTACGCCCGACCTAATGCAAACGATAGCAGCACCCCTAGTGACGAAATTTGGAAGATAGCCATTGCAATTCGAAAACGAAAATAGGTAGAGCAAATTTTCCAATTAGAAAGTTTTAGAGCATCAATTAATTAGTACGAAACGACATTTGGTTCACACTGATAAGATAAATAGACGCATGCATACCCAAAAATGTCCGAAATCGATGAGTGACGATTCTACTTTGCCTATTCACATTATGGAAATGTAGCAGTGCACAATTGCAGATTGTGACGTTGTACTGTGCTGTAATGTCTGTAAAGATTCAATTTCCAATGCATTTAAAATTTTAGAATAACACTTTTAGGGCCAGAAGAATTCTGTTCGTAAACTTATGATATAATTGACTGACACCAGAATATTCAAACGAATTTCTCTGAAAATAAAAACCCGCTAATTTGCACTTTCATTAGAAAAGCAAAATTTTATTAAAATATTCTTGGTGCCATTTGTCAGTTTTGAAATTAAAATTAGGTGGCTAGACCGTCTAGCCACCGCCCTTGAAAGGGTTAAATCTATGTCGTCGTATTGAAGAGGCTTGCAAAAGACGTTCCATGATAAGAAATGCGCATGCAGAATTACTCTCACGAATACAAACGTGTATCGTGAACAATGGCGAACTTTTCGAACATACTGAATAATTAACTTTTTATCACTGTGAGACAGTTTGTCTTTTTTGTGTGCGTGTGATGTTATCAGAATGTATTGAGATAAGTACGTATATATAGCATAAATTGTGCGTATTTCTTCATACTTCTGACTACTCCATTCAAACGTTTACACAACATGGAGTGCATCGATCGGACATTTTGGGGTAAACAGGCGAACATTTATCTTATCCAAGTAAATCAAATATCGTATTTTATTAATTAACTAGCAGGCTATGCCCGCTGCGCTGGTCAATATTTCCAAATGAACCTTGGATTAAACTAAATGGTGAATTTGAACTTGTATTTTAAACAATATGGATCTTCAGCTTGACCTTGCACATTACTGAAAACGATGCGAACGCCATTGCGATATAATGTTATCTTAAGCGTTGGACAAAATTTAGCAATTAAGAAGTAATTGTTTTAGTTGATTATAAACAGCGCACTTATGGTCGGGTAATGAGACCGTTATGACAACAGGAATTAATACCTCTGTAACTAATCAACATATAATGAAATCGTATATATTAACACCATTCCTAAAAGTCATGCAACAGGGCCACTTGTAACAAAATATGTTCTATAGATTTTTTTAAAAAGGCTAAACTTTCATAATCAGGTTCACTTAATTTTTGAACTTTTACTGTTGCTCTATAACTAAGTACCCTTGAACAATATGTATACACTAAAACCTTTCCAAAATTATTACCTAACTAATTGTGGTATATCCTACGAAAGTATTATAAACAATCGGAATGAAATACAAATTTCCGTTGTAAATATATAGTAGAAGATGATGATGCGATTTTGTGTAATAGAATTCATAGTAAAGTTTTCGCTTCAAACAAAAACGATGCTTTCAACATTAAAGCTAATACACCAATAGGTGAAGTATCCGATTACGGAAGGTTAACTTGAATTCTCATGAGCAACTACTCAAAGAAAAGTGAATATGTGGCTTTTGTGATACTTTTATGTCAGCCGGACGCAGGTAATAAATCAATAAAGATTGTTTTCATAGCATATTCTTATTTTATTATTTTCATTTAAAACACAAACCTTTCACTCATTTAATTTAAAATGCATGCCTTATACTAATTTCATTTAAAAAACTGAAAAGATAAACAATAACAGGAAATAATGCCATAATTAAAAGCAAAAAAATAGTTTTAATTTACATACGCAAAATGTAACTAATGCTACTGGGAATTTTAAAAATGCTATCAGCGAGATGTGCGCACGGTTGTTATAAATGTACCCATTTTTTCTTCTTATCGAGGAGCAATTTATAAATCGCACAATATTATTCCAATTCCAATTTCTTTCATTGAGGAACCTATGACCGCAAAAAATATAAAAAGACTCTTGTAGATTCTTCGGATGACGGCATCTGACGCCATAAACCGAGTTTATATATATGAAAATAATTTTTAAGTCGTTACAAACATTGCTTTCATACTTAAATATTTTCATTGGTACAACTTGTTATCCCGTCGACCAATTTCGCCAAATTATATAAATCGCCAAACCATTCGCCAAATTATATAAATTGACATAATCTTTATTTTAAATAACGAAATAACAAATAAATTAGTATGACATTAATAAAAATACAAATAAAACGTCGAAATTAAAATCACTTGATGACGTAAACACGTGTAGTTTGTTTAAATTCAAGTGAATTTGATATTTACGATCAACCATTATTGGCATTTAATCTTATAGTTTGACGATAGATTTTTAGTCGACGGAATATCTAAGTAGTACCTTTTCCATTTTTGTTTTATAACGCTAAATTCTCAGTAATTTTTTCCCTTTTATTTTACATAAAATCACTATTTTTTAAAAAAATTAAGATGCTTGCATTTTTATTTCAAACTCATAGAGCCGTTTTTATTTTTTAGCCGAAAGGGTTGATTTGAATTTTTTCCGTTGCTAGAGTAACGGATGTAATGATAGATATTTTGAGGTTTAGATGCCAAAGACACCGCCAAATTAGAATAATATGAAATGTGTCATGAACTGTTGGACTTATAAAAATTTATTTGGAAGCATTCGATTCAGTATACAAAACTACATTAAAATATGCTATCATTTGACGCATAATTTTGATATTCGATTTTTTTCCCCTCCCCGTGCAAAAACCATTAGGGGTGACACTTTAGAAAATCCTTTCTTACCAGAAGTTTATGTCATAAGAAGTATTTTTACCACGATTTTCAAGATTTTAGGTTCAGTAGTTTGCGCTGTGCGTTAATTAGTCCCCTAATCCAGACTTTATTTTATATACTATATTAGATATGCGATTTTGCGGTGAATCGATGATCGAAAATTAGTCCAATATCATTTGAAATATTACATAACAGAGGAGAAAGTACGAAGAAAGACGAAGAAGAAATGGCGAATTACAAAAGACTTGTAATTTTTTTTTTCAAAATGTTGAATTTTTCCATAGTAATAACGTATTAAAACATAAATTTCCTTAAAAATTATCTTTATTTCCTAGATTTCGAATCTGTGATTTTTCCTATAAATGAAATTGGCGAAATGACTTGAGAAAATAGATAATATTTGCTTAAATAAAATGGGTAATATTCGTTGATCTGAGTTCGAGTTTATAAATATCACATGCTTTCGGAATTACGGCGAAAAACATTTTAAAAAGTATGAAATTATTTTACAATATGTAAGTGTGGCAGAAATTCACACTGAAATTTAAGTATTCGATTCCATTTTTAAAATATTAACTGATATCTATATAAGTTGCAATTGAATATGAAAATGTACTCAAAAATGATCTCTTTCACCTAAAAAAACCCCATTTGTGAGAACATCCTCAAGCTAATGTCACGCTTATGCATTTTTGGCTTAAAATCACATTGTTTGGCGACAAAAGAAAAATAAAAAATTCTAAAGAAACAAATAGTAATTACACATGTGACTCACAATTACATCTGCTTGTTTCTTCTATAAGTCACGTGATGGGACAATTAGATATAAAAAAAAGAAAAGAACAGAACAGAAAGAAAGAAAATGTCGTTAAAATTTCATCTAAACAAATTTTCAGATTCGTTTCCATATCTAACGCAGGCGATAAAGAGCCAAATATTGCGTATCAAGTGTAATATTTCTTATTAAATTAATTTTTAAGCATTACAAATATTTCTTTCAGGTTTTGATTAAATGTTTCCGTTTTTTAATATTATCACTCATTAAAACGGATTTTCTTCTTCTTTTTTTCTTTTTTTCATTTAAATAAAATTAGTAACAGTTTTTCTTTTATTTTTCGAGGTTTAATAGCCGTTTCAATTTTTTTTTATCAACGATGAATTTCGCCAAGAAATAAAATGCTAACCTTATGGCCCAAAATAACAGAATTTTCCGTCATAATTCTAAAACTAATATAGGTAGAATAATGTGTTATAGATTAAAACCTTCCCTGAAACAATACCTATCTAACGGTATAGGTTCCGTAAAAATCCATGCAGTAGAACTCGAAATCTAGGCGTTCGGAACGAAATTTCCGTTTGGATTTTATATATACAGGGTGATTCATAAAAGATGGGCAGAACTTTAAGGGGTTATAGTACACTTAAAGACAAATAATATTAAATAGGAGACTAAGGATCCCAGACGTATTCCCAAGGAGATAGGGGGCATTAAAGTTTAGGGTCCGAAATTTCAAATGATTATAAAACATGGAAAAATTGGTCAATTCGTTTGCGGTTTTTGCAAAAAAATTTCTTTATGCCAGTATTTTCTTGAAATAAAATTTTAAAGTTCAATTTCAAAAAATGCCGATAGGGGGCGCTTTAGACTTTGGAGTAACAAACAACTATTTTTTAACGTTATTTTTTGTATTTCTTTAAATGATTTCGAAAGCTTAGACTTAAACTTAAATTTTGATCTAAAAATCTGAGTCCTAACGAGTAGTTAAGTAGCGTAAACTGAAATTTGAAATTTGAAACCCTTCTCCCCCCAGAACAAAAATCAGTTATTCCCGATCTTTGTGTCGTAGATTAGGCTCCAACTACTGCCGCGTTTTGCTAAAATTATTCTTTATGTCAGTATTTTCTTGAAAATAAATTTTAAAGAAAAATTTCAAAAAATTCCGATAGAGGGCGCTTTAGACTTTGGAGTAACGAACAACTATTTTATACCGTTATTTTTTGTGTCTCATTAAATGCTTTCTAAAGCTTAGACTTAAATTTTCAGCCCAAAATCTGAATCGTTAGACGTGGTTAAGTTTCTGGGGAGAGGGGTTTGAAATTTCTACTCCTGAGCACAGTTCAGTTTACCATGTCCACACATTGTGTGCTGTGATACGAGGTAAAAAGACACAAATTAGGATTATGTTACCAAAGCATATTTATTAACATGTAATTACAATAAATGTTCAAAATTGTGACCACCAGAGGTTATGCACGCAGAACAACAACGAAGAATGAAATGGCGAACATTCGCGAAAACATCAGGCTTTTCGAGCACTTCCCCTACAGCGGCGGAAAGTCTGGCGACCAGTTCCTCGGGGGATTCAATGGGTGTCTCATACATAAGAGCCTTCAATCGTCCCCAAAAAAAGAAATCGAGGGGTGAAAGATCTGGCGAGAGAGCAGGCCAAGCAACAGGACCACCTCGACCAATCCATCTGTTCGGAAATGTGATGTCCAGATAGTTGCGGACGTCTCGTACGTAATGGGCTGGCGCTCCATCGTGCTGGAACCACATGACCCGCCGGATGCGTGGAGGAACAACGTTTAACAGGTCTGGCAGCACATGTTGCAGAAATGTGAGGTATGTTTTACCGTTGAGGCGTTCAGGAAGAAGGTACGGTCCGATTAGGTGGTCTCCGAGGATTCCTGCCCAAACATTGATGGAAAAGCGTCTCTGATGAGCATGTGGATACGTAGCATGTGGATTGACATCCACCCATACATGTGCATTGTGTGTGTTAAATGTACCTTCACGTGTGAATGTACATTCATCGGTGAAAAGCACAGTTCGTCCAAAATGTGGATTTAGCGCGTTCTGCTGCAGAAACCAGCGGGCGAATTCAATACGATTTGGATAATCCCCTGGAGACAGTTTCTGGACTCGTTGCACATGAAACGGGAGCAAATGTTCATCCTTCAGTACCCTCCAAGTCATGGACTGCGAGGTATCCACCTGCCTAGCCACTGTTCGTGTACTTGTACTTGGCTGCGCCGCTACTACATCCAGAATGGCTTCTGCAACAACTACTGATTCGTCCTTTTTTGCACGACCTGCATTCGACCGGGAAGCGAGAAATGATCCCTTCTCACACAACTGTCTGTGCAAGCGCTCGAAAGTTTTGCGGTTAGGCAACCGCCTGTTGGGAAATCGCTCTCCGTACATTCGTTGTGCCTCTGCACCATTTCCATCTGCCGCTCCGTAAATTAAATGCATCTCAGCCTTTTCCTTATTCGTGAAGGGCACCATCTTCCGATTCATTACTACAGCGACTTGCACTTGACTCACCGTTCAGTGGTTTTTATGCCTGAATCGTGTCGAAATTTTGCATACGTGTTCTTCTTCTTCCCCATTTGACATTTGCATACTTTCTGTTTCCTTCTTCACCCGGTGACTAGCGTCAGGAATGGAGCTTTAACGTTTGCATGAGCGACGTTTCCAACTGTGCCAGTGCCTTTATGAGTGAATTCCGACTATGCAGTCCTTGACGAAAGTTGTATTTTTGCCTCGTATCACAGCACAGAATCGTTGGGCATGGTTAAGTAGTGCAAACTGAACTATGTTCAGAAGTTGAAATTTGAACCCCCTCCCATCGCTACTGAACCACGCTCAGCGATTCAGATTTTGAGCTGAAAATTTAAGTTTAAGTCTAAGCTTTAGAAAGCATTTAATGAGACACAAAAAATAACGGTATAAAATAGTTGTTCGTTACTCCAAAGTCTAAAGCGCCCTCTATCGGAATTTTTTGAAAATTTTCTTTAAAATTTATTTTCAAGAAAATACTGACATAAAAAATAATTTTAGCAAAACGCGGCAGTAGTTAGAGCCTAATCTACGACACAAAGATCGGGAATAACTGATTTTTGTTCTGGGGGGGAGAAGGGTTTCAAATTTCAAATTTCAGTTTATGCTACTTAACTACTCGTTAGGACTCAGATTTTTAGATCAAAATTTAAGTTTAAGTCTAAGCTTTCGAAATCATTTAAAGAAATACAAAAAATAACGTTAAAAAATAGTTGTTTGTTACTCCAAAGTCTAAAGCGCCCCCTATCGGCATTTTTTGAAATTGAACTTTAAAATTTTATTTCAAGAAAATACTGGCATAAAGAAAATTTTTTGCAAAAACCGCAAACGAATCGACCAATTTTTCCATGTTTTATAATCATTTGAAATTTCGGACCCTAAACTTTAATGCCCCCTATCTCCTTGGGAATACGTCTGGGACCCTTAGTCTCCTATTTAATATTATTTCTCTTTAAGTGTTCTATACCCGTAAGGCATGGTGACGTCACGGCGACGTCGTTGTGAAGTCACACTGTGATTTTGTGACCGTCGATGTGACGTCACGTGACGTCGATGTGACGTCATAGTGACTAGAATGCGAGGTCGTTATGGCCGTTTTAGAGGTCGTTTGTGACGTCACATTGTGACCACTCTGTGAAGTCACGGTGTGACAAATTTGTGAAAAGTGTGTCATTTGTGACTATTTTGGCATTAACTTTGTGACTAACATGTGACGACAGCGACAATGCTTTGACGTCACACTGTGACTAATTTGTGAAATATGTGTTATTTGTGACGAACTTGTCATAAACAATGTGATGATTTCAAATGAAAATCAAATTTCAAATTAATTGCTTAAAAGGGCAAAGGCCAACATAGAGAAAAAGATTCCAAGCCGGGACTCGAATCCGGGTCATCAGTGCAGCGCAGTGACATTCTACCGACTAAACCACATGGAACGAGACCCAGCCTGGAAAATTTCTTACTAGTACATGTTGGCAAGGCTACAAACGTAGCACAAGATGGAATATTTATCGTGAGCCGCCAACATCGGGTAAACACGAAACTTAATTAAATCCAGCATCGATTCAAACTATATAAATACTTGGAAATTTTTCCATAGAGAACCATTCGCCTTGCATACAATATTTCAAATAAAAATCAAATTTCAAATTAATTGCTTAAAATGCAATTTTAATTTGAAATTTGATTTTCATTTGAAATATTGTATGCAAGGCGAATGTTTCTCTCTGGAAAAATTTCCAAGTATTCATATAGTTTAAATCGCTACTGGATTTAATTAAGTTTCGTGTTTGCCCCATGTCGGTGGCTCATGATAAATATTCCATCTTGTGCTGCGTTTGTAGCCTTGCCAACATGTACTAGTAAGAAATTTTCCAGGCTGGGTCTCGTTCCATGTGGTTTAGTCAGTAGAATGTCAGTGCGCTATACTGATGGCCCGGATTCAAGTACCGTTATGGAATTTTTTTCACTATGTTGGCTTTTGCGCCTTTTAAGCAATCAATTTGAAATTTGATTTCCATTTGAAATATTGTTTGCAAGGCGAGTGTTTCTCTCTGGAAAAATTTCCAAGCATTAATACTGTGATGATTCTTGTTATAAACACTGTGATGAATTTTAAAATAAAGTTTTGTTTGAAATATACAATATTATCTTTTTACCGTACTTTTTAGCAATGTATCACTATTTTGGAGTCCTATTCTTCTAAAATACTTTTAATTTTTACACTGAAAAAAACAATGCTTATCAATTGGCATCCTTTTTTATTAAGTTCTAAGCTTGATCTTGAGATCAAGCTTTATATTAAGAATGTGTAAGTTTTTATGTGTTGTGATTTGTTATTATTTTATTAAATACGAACATGGAGTCTAACGGATATTAATACATTTCCTATTTAAAGAAGAATAAGATAAGCCATATTTATTTAAATTTTTTATTCCCGTGTATATTGTATTTTGTTAATATGAGCTAAATAGATTTGGTAAATTTTATAGGAAATGACTGATCTGGGAAATAGAAAAAACAAGTAAGAAAAATCATGCTTTAAGCATAGATTATAAAGCACTTTCCAACGCTTCCTGAATGCTTTAACAAGACATCGTAATTTAAGGAAATAACGTAAATAAGATAACTAAGCAAATATTTTAGAAAACGCATAAAACATTTGAAAAACTGATTTCAGCAGTTACCGTTCATAGCCAAATATGTTTTCCAATTCTTTTGAATAGCCCTGTATTTAATCTGTAGGTTGATATATACTAGTATATAATGTGAAAATTTAGTTTAGCAAGAAAATGCATAACAGGTTGAAATTCTCATTCAAAAATTTATACTAATATATAAAAACATACTTGAATACCTTTGTACAACCCTGTAGTTTACCTAGAATCTTTATTACACGCCACTATTTAGTTAAAATTTAATTCAAATTAAAACGCTCTTAAAACTGCTGAAATCACATTTCCAGAAATTATAATTTATAGACGGCCATATATCCATTTCCTTGCGTGACCCTGTGTCTCATTTTATCCATATTCTACAAACATTTCTTAGTAAATTAAATGCAGTTCAACATAAAAATCCATAACTCATCTAAAAAACACCTTTAAGCAATTTGCGCCCATACCCCTTAACTCTTACGTATACTTTTGTGTAGCCTTGTATATGAATTATAGCTTTTATATACACCATATACTATGCATAAATATAGTGGATCATAAAAGCGCATATTATAATTAAAAATGCATTTCCAGCAATTATCGCTAATGAACAGTACAATATCAACTTTTATAAATATCATAAATTATAAATATTTTTTTTATAAATATTATAAATATCAAATTTTAAAAAGTATAGTAAAGCAATTTAATCTATAAACTTGTTATCAGGCATGAAAAACATTTTATTTCAATGCTTAATTGTCATATTTTATTTTTTAATGCGAAGTATCGAACGTGTATCGAAAACGTTGAAAATGAGTTTACAATCGAAGAAAATTTAATAACTGATTCTGAATGTCTACAATTAAATGTTTGATTAAAATCACGAACAGCAAAAACGTGCTTACATACAATTAAAAAAAATAAATATACCAATTTGAAAAACACTATATAATTAGTATTTATAATTGTACTATTAAACAACAACAACGTACAATAGGTGAATTAAATGTATTATTAGATTTAACAATTTCTCAAAAATCTCTCCATATGTTACAAGGAATTCCTATTATTTTATAATTTTGGCAAATGTTTAATCTGAAAACATTGATATGAAGATTTAGGATTTTAAATAGTAATTTAAAATATTATTAGCAATGAAAAAAAGTTTTCAAAAGTTTCACTACTATAGTATGTAAAACGGCATTTCCCATTCAGTATAATGTTAATTTCTAATCTGAAAAACAATCCCAGAACAGTCTCTTTCTATAGGTATAATATAAAACTATTTAACTCATCTCACCAAATATACAAAACAGGAACAAACAATTTAAATTAAATAAGACTTACTTTTTGAGCTCCATAAATTAATTATTAATATCCGTGTGTATCCGAAAATGGCGACGTCTTTTTCTTCCATTAAAAAAAGCACACGCAAAAGCTTACATTTTAGACTAGTAACTTACCGCATCTGTTAGAACAAAAAGTTCTCTGTTTACCCTGCGGTATCGTGGCAGACGATTTGGGGCAGGTGTGAGTTTATTTCCTTTTATATAAACAGATATGGAACTTATATGTGCAATCATTTTATGAGACTGTCTGTATTTAAATTTTTGTATTTGAAGAATTTTCCAATGTATTTTACCTTTTCTTTTTATCAGTTTTAACCCCGCCCCCCTCCCTTTTTCTAAGTAAAGATTGTTTCACACAAATACAAAATATCTTCCTAAAAAATAAAAAGATATAAATAAATATCGAGGATAAAAAAAATTTCTTTGTCAATCGTCATTCTTTTCATGTTAATTTCCTGTAAAATAAAACAATTCGTAAAATAACTTTATTTTAGAGTCATATCTCTAAAACACAAATTTGAAATACGAATAATAAATTATAGCATGGGTTTTGCATAAATTTTGTATTATTTTTATTTATTCGGAAAATGCTAATTCTATTTTAAAAGTCTGAAAGAAGTAGAATTTTTTTAAAAAACAGTTACTTAAAATAGGTACACTAACAGGCAAAAATATGACTTGAATGCAAATTATAAAGCAAGAAATGTATGTATGACTAAACTCTGAAGGCTCTTTCTACGTGCTCATTAAAAGCTGCAGACTTAACTTTAATAGAAATTTTTTAGTTTGAAGCCACAAAAGTGTTTCGAATACCAGTGGTCGGTAAAAATAAATTAAAAATTTTCCTTCCTGCAAACTATATATGTAAAGTGTATATATTTAATATTCCCAATTCTAAATATGTTATCCAAATTGCTCCAGCACGTACCATTTTTCCGAGAAACACTTTTATAATAATAAGAATAAGAGAAGGATTATTATATTAAATTGCAATACTAGATAAAATTGAAATCAGGAAAAAAGTATACTCTCACACTCTTAGATATCAAATTGATAAAATATAGCATGGAAATCTAGTTTGTTGATACTTGTACCGTGCATTTTCCTTTATATGCCCCCCCCCACCACCATCTTTTCGTGTCTGAATTTACTACTTGCTACCCACTAATATATTTTCATTCCTTATGCCGCTGTAACGCGGGCCTTTTTAAAACATTTCTCTTCATTTTCAAAGATTTTTGAAGTTCATATTTTTCTCACACAGTGACTTACAATATGGGTTACAATTTTTTACAATTTATTACAATTTTTTTTGTGAGTGTGTTGTGACCTACGTTACATGCAGTGACTTAACAATTCTTTTTTATTGCCAGAAAAATAAAATTTTACAGTAACAACATGTTTTGAAGATTTTTTGTAATTTTTTAAAGTTTTCTAAGAAGTTCACATCTCATTCACAATGTGACATCACTGAGTGGTGGCATTTCGGTCACAGATGTGACGTGACCACAGTGACTCACAGTGACGTCACAACGACGTCACTGTGACCATGCATGCTATGAGGGTAACTCCTTAAAGTTCTGCCCATCTTTTATGAATCACCCTGTATAATAGATAATAGAATAGATAATAGATTTTATATATATATAATAGAATGGATAATAGATTATGTGTTATGAACTATCTCAAAGTTTAAAACAGATCGCATTGTTAGATTTCCTAATTTTAACAATATCGCGTTATGTTAGTTCCACATTCCACCACCAGGGAGCGCACTCTATTCTTAACGAAAGCGTATCTGAACGAAACTCCTTCATGCAACCTTTCCGTAGATACATGAATCGGGAGGATAACGGTCTTAACCAATAATTTAAGATAATTGCTGAAATTACTACGAAAAATATTTTAAAGGGGCTCTACGCGGGCCCCTAATAGAGTTAGAGGAAATCGGAAGACGGCAAAATAATCGCGGGGAAAAGTTTGCTTGGGTGCTTTGGAGCTACTTTTGGCGCGAGTTCTAAGCTCTACGACCAATAGGAGCCCAGATATTTAAGGAAATATGAAGTAACAAAGTCCAAAATAATAGAATTTTTCGTAATAATTCTATAACTAATCTAGGTAGAATGATGTGTTATAGCTTAAAACCTTTCCTGGAACGATACATATCTAACGGTATAAGTTCCGTAAAAATCCATGCGGTAGAACTCGAAATCTCGGCGTTCGGAACGAAATTTCCGTTTGGATTTTATATATATAACTAGCAGGCTATGCCCGCTACGCTGGTCTGTTTAGTTTATCCAAACGAACTTTGAATCAATCAAAATGTATCATTGAATTTGATATTGTGATTTAAAGCATTATGGAACCTTACTTGAAAGTCCTTTCGCACTGCTGGAAACGATATGAACGCCATTGGACTATTATATTTTCTAATGTGCAGACAAATTTTCAGCTATTAAGGTCTTAACACTTTTAGCTGATGAATCACAGTAGGATTTGGTAAAGAATGACAATACAATATGCAATATAATAAAACAAACCCTGAAAAAATTTTTAAACTAATAATGCAAACATTCAAACTGACAAAATCCATCCAGGAACAATTTTTTAAAGGCCGATCTTTCATATTGGGGTCCATCTGATTATAGAACTTTCCCCATAATTCTATAACAAAGCAATGTAGAATGATACGCAATAAACTAAAACCTCCCCAAACGTTGTCTAATCAACAAAGCAAGTATTATCAATATCCGCCATCTAGAACTTTTTGTAAAGTATAATCTTTCATAATCGGTTTCACATGATTATGGAACTTTCCGTCATTACTTTATGACTAAGAAAGATAGAACAATATACAAAATACTAAAACCATATCTGAATAGGTATGTAACTAACAATGGAATTCCTATCAAAACCCTTTCTGTAGAAGTTTTTAAAATTGCTAAACTTTCATAATCGGGTTCAACTGATTATAGAACTTTCCACCACATCTCTAATATTAAGTAATGGAGAAGGGTATAGTATATACTAAAACCCTGCCTGAAAAATTATCCAACTAATTGTGCAAATTCAATAGAAATCCATTCGGCTGAATCTTTTAAAAAGGTTAATCTTTCATAATCAAGTTCGTCTGATTATATAACTTTTAAAACATAATTCTATGTATAAGCAACGTAGAACGATATGTTATATGCTAAAATCTTCCCTGAAAAATTATCTAACTATCATTTCGATTCTCATCAAAATCCATTCAGGTGAGCTCAATTTATATGCAGCCGGGACGAATTTCTCATGTGCATTTTACTCTCGTATACATAGTAAAAGCAGAAGTAGATAGATAGATAAGAATATTGATTTTTAAAATTTATAAAACTGCAAGTTATTTCTCGTTGTCTCTACTGAATAATTTTAAACACTTTTCAATCGGCGAGTATTGAGATCTACGATCATGTCTACAATAAATGTATTTCATTTTGTACCAAAACATTCTTGGAAAAATGAGCCAATTTCGTGTGGGTTCCGACATTATAAAGTAAAATATTTATTAAAAAATCGCCATTTAAACTACGCACATGACATTCTAAGTGTTTCTTAGCACTGCAGTAAACATTTCCATTTTTTAATCAGCTAGAAATGAAGTTATAACTTAATTTTACTTAATAATAAAAAATACTTTCAATTTCAAAAATAGTAAATTAAAATGTGTTGCATGGTTACGATTAAATAATAATTAAAGCCAAAAGAAATTCGTGTTCAATAAATAGCAAGCCACAATGTTTTGCACGGTTTGCAGTAAAAATTTGGTAATTTTACACTATAGGTGACTTGGCGGTTTTTTTAAACAGCTTGGCGAAATTCGGGCATCAGAAAGGGAGATTTGTTGCCAATTGATGTAAACAGTAACGGAAAACAAACTTGATGAAATTTTTTGTTTGTTTATATATGTATATTATTAATGTTTTTCATATACAAATTACTAATGTTTCTATATAAAAATAGATAAATAGCATCTTTATGGTAAATAAATTGCATAACATTGAACAAAATGCTTGTGTATATGAAATTAAACAGTGAATAGGTTGACAGAAAATACGTTGCAAAATTTCCTTCTCCGCCAAGGCTATTTTCGCTATTTCGCCAAAATCTCTATACTGGAAAAATACCAAAAAATCTTTACACGTTTAGGATCGAAATAAATGGCGCAATAACATACATTTTGGTATGGTGTTGGTGCAACGTAAAAGTAGAAAAAGGTGTCCAAAAAACTTTCTTCCAAATTCCACCAATTCTTTGTAAATTCCGTTATAGAATATGTCCGCTTTAAAAACACAGAATCAATTTAAACCTCTTCCCAAGTTAATTATGGGCCAAACTCCCAGTAACATACGCCAAAAACTGTTGTCTGTAAACTCAGTTATGTAACTTATCGGTATTAAATATGCCAATTGTCTGTGGACTCGATTACGTAATTTATCTCCTTAATTAATGCTTGCTTTACAAACTACATCTACTTTCAAATTTTCCTGATTTTAAGACCAATGGGTACTGTTAGATGTTAAAAAGCTTGGCGCAATTGGAGCTTCAGAAAGTGAGATTTGTGGCCAAATGATATGAACAGCTATGAAAACAAATAAAATGAACTTTTATGCTTTTTAAAATATGTATTCCTATATATAAACCTTTTATTTATGAATATTAATATTTTTGTTATTTATATACAATTTACTTATGGTTTTATATAAAAAGAGATAAATGTCTAGTTTATAGTAAACAAATTATATAATTACTGAACAGCAAATATGCATGAAAACATTCCTTCTCTCGCCAAGCCGATTTCTTCCACCTCGCAAAGGACCCTATATAGGAAAATTACAGAATTTACCCTATTGCTCTATGACTAAACAGTGTCGTACAATATATTGCATATACTAAAACTATCTCTGAAAAATTGCCAAACTAAAAATGCAAATTGTATCAAAAACCGTTTATTATGACTTTTTAAAAAGGGCTAAATTGTGATAAATGGGTTCACCAGATTACAGAATTTTCCCCAAAACTGTTATGGCTGAGCAACGTGGAAGGATATGTTGTATACTGAAAACTTCCCTGGAAAATTATCTTATTAACAGTCCAAGTTCCATCGAAATACATTCGGCAGAATCTTTTAAAAAGCCTAATTTTTCATTTAGAATTAGATTTTTTCAAAAATGCAGTCGTCTACTTGAAAAATAACCAATATTGTGAACGCCGCTCCAACCGATGCCACACTTATGCATTTTTGGCTTAAAATTAGCCTGTTTGGCGATAAAATGAAATCGTAATCAATATGTAACTCACAAATACCCTCATTTTTATAATTACGTCTGTTAGTTTCTTCTGCAAGTCACATAATGGATGAGTTAAATAAATATGAAAGGTAAATTAAAAAAAAAAAAAAAATTGTCACTCACATATCTTATCAAATTTTCTGATGCATTTTTCTTAACCTGACGCAAGAGATAAATTGCCAAATATAGTTTAAAATTTCAGTCTTTCATATTGAATAAATTTTTAAGCATTACGAACATTCCCTTTCATGTTTAAATTCGATATTTTCGTTTTATACTATTACCACTCGTCAAAACTCTTTTTCATTTTCTCTTTTTTTTTCTTTTAAATAAAATTAGTAACAACTTTTTCTCCGAGATGTACAGCCATTTCAATTCATTTATCAACGAAATTAATCGCCAATTAAAAAATGGTAACAATTTTGCTCAAAATAACATGATTTAACGTCATAATTCTTTAACTACACTGCTCAAAACAATTAAAGGATATTGCAGTTTTAGGTGGATTTTGTATCTGGTAAACTGTTTAGCTGATTGATACATGGTCGACAGACATAGTAGGTTATATGAGAATAAATTACACATGTTTGGCAGAAAAAAATGCATTTCATTGCGCATTTGTGTACTAAAGGAAAAAACACAATTTGTGCATATGAGAAAAAAAGAATAAGAAAAGGTGTTTTCTTCAAAGAAAATCATTTTCAGTAGGGGGTATGGTTTCCACGGGCGGCCAGCAACGTTGAACACCTTTGAGGCATGCACTCAATGAGGCTATTAATGACGAGTTGGGGTATTCTGCACCACTCTTCCAGAAGAGCTCTTTCCAGTTCTTGGAGAGTTTGTGGGGGTTGTTGGCGGCCAGAAACTCGTCTTCCTAGAGCGTCCCAAACGTGCTCGATTGGATTCATGTCTGGAGAACACGCTGGCCATTCCATTCGAACGATTCCTTCCTCGAAAAGGAAATCCTCCACCAGGTTTGCACGATGTGGCCTGCAGTTATCGTCCATTAAAATTAAGTTATCTCCGATTGCTGCAGCGTAAGGGACTACAATAGGTCTGAGGATCTCATCCCTATATCGGCGACCAGTCAGAGCTCCATCTCGAATGATGTAGAGGTCAGTGCGCCCGTCAATGGAGATGCCACCATACACCAACACTCCTCCACCGCCAAATCTGACACTTTCGTGCACGAACGCATTATTATTCCTACTGCCACGGTCCCTCCAGATGAAAATACGCCTATTATCCGGATGCACAGAAAAACGGGACTCGTCAGAAAACAGAATATTGCTCCATTCATTTCTCCTCCAGTTGACATGCTCGGTTGCCCACTCCCTGCGGTCGCGACGATGCCTTGATGTTAATCTAACACATACCATCGGTCGGCGAGCATACAGACCTACACCATGGAGCCGGTTTCGGACAGTCTGAGTTGAAATCGTGGTGCCTGTAGCCGAGCGAAGGTGTTGTTGGAGAAGAGTAGCGTTCATGGTTCGGTGTCTCCGAGCTGTTAACGCTAAATACCGATCTTCATTAGGCGTTGTTGCCCGTCTACGACCTTGCTCTGGTCTTCGGCCTGCACATCCACTCTCCAAAAAACAGTTCCAGATCCTGGAAATGACACTTTGTGACACTCCAATGGCTTGCGCTACTTCGGCTTGAGTTTGGCCCCCTTCTAACCTACCAACAATTCTCAAAGCTTCTGAATCTGTCAAATGACTTCGCTGAGACATCGTACTCATCGAAACAAAGCAATCACTGAATGCCGATCATCCTTGTCTTCATTCTCATTTATCCAGTTGAAAGTCAAATTTCATTCGCTGCCGCTGAAGCGAAGTTTTTGACGTCGAACTCAAAATTTGCATACTCCACAGTTTGAAAACCAGAAAAATTTGCATTTGTGATTCTCTTCTTCTATTTTCGGCAAAAAAAATTTCGTTTATATCTTTATTTTATATAAAACTTCAAATATCCTTTAATTGTTTTGAGCACTGTAATATAGGTAGAATGAAGTGTTATAGCTTAAAACCTTCCCTGAAATGATACCTATATAACGGTATAAGTTCCGTAAGAATCCAAGAAACCATGCAGTAGAACTCGAAATCTAGGCGTTCGGAACGAAATTTCCATTTGGATTTTATATATATAATAGAATAGATAATACATTATGTGTTATGAACTATCTCAAAATTTTAAACAGATCGCATTGTTAGATTTCCTAATTTTAACAATATCGCGTTATGTTAGTTCCACATTCCACCACCAGGGAGCGCACTCTATTCTTAACGAAAGCGTATCTGAACGAAACTCCTTCATGCAACCTTTCCGTAGATATATGAATCGAGAGGGTGGCGGTCTTAACCAATAATTTAAGATAATTGCTGAAATTACTACGAAAAATATTTTAAAGGGGCCCTACGCGGGCCCCTAATAGAGTTAGAGGAAATCGGAAGACGGCAAAATAATCGCGGGGAAAAGTTTGCTTGTGTGCTTCGGAGCTACTTTTGGCGCGAGATCTAAGCTCTACGACCAATAGGAGCCCAGATATTTATGGAAATATGAAGTAACAAAGTCCAAAATAATAGAATTTTCCGTAATAATTCTATAACTAATCTAGGTAGAATGATGTGTTATAGCTTAAAACCTTCCCTGGAACAATACCTATCTAAAGGTATAGGTTCCGTAAAAATCCATGCGGTAGAACTCGAAATCTCGGCGTTCGGAACGAAATTTCCGTTTGGATTTTATATATATAATAGACTAGAAAGGTAGCCCGTCAAAAATGACGGAAATTTAGATATACAACTCATGTGCAAGAATATGAGTTTTCTCGCTTGTTCCTCAGTGATAGATGAAAATAACACATTTTAAGAACGAAACACATTTATGAAAAACTGTGTACAGTAGAAGACCACTAATCTGCACAGTTTGGTTCCAAGTGTTATGCAGATTTGAGGCTTTTTGCGGTCATGTCTATTCAATCTTTGTTTACATTTTTTTAAATTCATATATTGGACAATTTAGATTGTTGAGCCTTAAAAATAAATAAATAATACACTTGAAGTAAGGTTAAAAACTATTAAATTATCGTATACGATTTCATGAAATGGTATTATATGTGTGTGCTTCACGATCTTGGTTACGACGTTGGCGAAATTGGCTGGAACTTGTCATAATCCTAATAGTGTGGGCCGCTATAACAAAAAAGTAACCAGTTTTTAGTAAAATTTCTGATATAAAGTAGCTTTCAAAAACTTGTGTAAAATTGCAGGCCGTTCTCGTGTTATGTCAGTCCTAGGAATAATATTTCTAACACTGAAGATTTTCCATGTATATATGGAATTTAGAAAAGCTTCTGCAAAAGAAAGGTCCTGAAATGACATTGTAATTCCTCTAACTTCAAAGTTAAATCGGGCCCTGATGTTGAGTACTGAAATTTAATAAATACAGTTATTTTGAATATTACAACAGAATTAAACAGTTAAACTTATTTAACTTAAACCCGCTGTTACTTCCCGATGTTATTTTTTAGTATTAAGAAAGAAAATTATTTAAAATTTTCAAATCATGCATTTATGGTTTTTTCCGTCTTTAATAACTAAATAATGAAGAAATAGGCTTTTGTTCTGAGCTCATAAATATGACAATAAAATAATGTAACTAAGAGACATCGCAAAATTAAATCTTTGTGATTACAAAACCACAAACAAACGATACCGCCACCATTTTACCTACTATGACGTCATTAGAATATTGCCCATTGATTGTTGGAGAACTTACTTTGTGAATGATTACCTCAATGATTTAATATTTTTGACGTTTCACGATGAATGAATCACTTGTGTTTGTTTAGGTTTATGGAATGAGATATTAAGCTGTGAACCTAATTTCAATTGAAGTTATCTAAGAATATATGTATTTTTAATCGAAATTAAAAACAATGCTTTGATCTCGATCACTTGTGTTTGTTTAGGTTTATGGAATGAGATATTAAGTTGTGAACGTAATTTCAATTGAAGTTATCTAAGGATATATGTATTTTCTATCGAAATTAAAAACAATGCTTTGATCTCGAAATAAAAAGTTTTAGTTTGTATAATTTGTTATTTCTGTTAATTATTTTTTTAAGTACTTTTCAATTATAGCGCATTTTTAAAAAAAGCTTGGCGCGATTCGGGCATCGGAAAGTGAGATATGTTGCGAAAATATATAAACAGCTATGAAAACAAATCTAATGAAATTTTATCTTTGTTTATATATGCACTTATATACATAAAAAAATCGTTTCTAAATATATATAATTTTTTTTTATATACAAATTACGGCGCAGATTTCAGATATGAACCAGGATACCTAACAGGCGCCAAAATGGTGTTATTTTGCCTGCTATGGTAACCCGGCTATTGTTTTTTATTTATTAATAAATTGTTTATTTACTTTTATTTTCTGATTTTTAATTATATAAACTGCTTTGTTCTATAGTTATTATTCAAACTTTTATTTATTTATAGTTATTTCCTTTTCAAAATGATAGCAAATAATTGAAAAATATATAAGTAACTGGTATTCGAAAGCGAGATTTCTGCCAAATTGGCGTCATAGAAAAAATCACGTCAACCCCCATGCGTATATGACATCTGTGCAAAAATTACTTCTGTTTCTTTATAAAAATGGGTAAATAGCTTTTTTTATATTAAATGGTCTGCACAGATGTCATATACGCCCATATTGGCGCGATTTCTTTTTTGACGCCGATGATGACGCCGAAAATACACACCGGGTACTTAACTGGCGCCAAAGTGTCATTATTTTGCTTGTAATGGTAACCCGAATGTTGTTTATGCTGTTGATGTTTTCGCCTAATTGGCGTCGGAAAAAAATCGCGCCAATATATGACATCTGTGCCAAATTGTATACATATGGAAAAAATTGCTTGTGAGTATGAAGCAGTAAATAGGTTGCCAGAAAATACGTTGGCAAACTTCTTTCTCGCCAAGAAACTTTTCTCCGAAGTATTGTACATAAGCAATGATTGCTAGAAATGCATTTTTAATTATGATATGCGCTTTTATGTTTCACTACATTTATGTATACTATACTGTGTGTATAAATGCTACAGTTCATATGCAGGGCTACACAAAACAATTCGTAAAGGTTACTGAGTATGAGAGTAAATTGCTTAAAGGTGGTTTTTAAAGGAGTTATGCATTTTTACGCTGAACTGCATTTAGTTTCCTAAAAAATGTTTGTAGAATATAGATAAAATGATATACATGGTCACGCAAAGAATTGGTTACATAACCGTCTATGGATGATAATATCTGGAAATCTGATTTCAGTAGTTTTAAGAGTAGTTTAAATTAAATTTTAGCTAAATAGTGGCATGTAATAACGGTACTATTGGTCATGGACGGTAACTGCTGAAATCAATTTTTAAATTTTTTTATGCGTTTTCTAAAATGTTTACTTAGTTATCTTGGTACTTCTTAGAGATCCCGTCGACCAAATTACTGTTGCCAAATTGTAAGATTAATTGCCAATAATGGCTGCCATTAATTAATTAATTGTAAGATTAAATGCCAATAATGGCCAATAAAACCATTAATTCGACGTTTTATTTGTATTTTTGTTAATGTTTTACTATTGATTTGGCGATTTATATAATTTGGCGAAATTGGTCGACGGGATATCTAAGAAGTAACGTTATCTTATTTACCTTATTTCCCTAAATAACGAAGTTTTGTTAAAGCATTCAGGATGCGTTGGAAAGTATTTCATATTCTATGCTTAACGTGTGATTTTTCTTTCTTCTTTAGTTTTATTTTGCATTTATTTACATACTATTGATTTGGTGATTTATATAATTTGGCGAAATTGGTCGACGGGATATCTAAGAAGTAACGTTATCTTATTTACCTTATTTTCTTAAATAACGAAGTTTTGTTAAAGCATTCACGATGCGTTGGAAAGTGTTTCATATTCTATGCTTAACGCATGATTTTTCTTTCTTCTTTAGTCTTATTTTGCATTTGTTTTATTCTTAATTTTGTAGTCTTATACTGCTTTATAGAAACTTTGGCACAGTTGTCATATACGTTATCATATATTGGCGCGATTTTTTTCCGACGCCAATTTGGCGAAAACATCAACAGCATAAACAACAACATCCGGATTACCATATCAAGCAAAATTACGACACTTTGGCGCCAGTTAAGTACCCGTTGTGTATATGACATTGGCGTCAGAAAAAAAAATCGCGCCAATATGACATCTGTGCCGAAACTTTAATATTTAATGTTTAAACTCTTCGCTCCACTCCCCTTGCATATAGTACAAACTAAAACACAGATAGCGCAAAATAATAGACAGTTTGGTACTTTTCCACTGTAGAGGCTTTGGCATTTTTTTAAAAAAGCTTGGTGTAATTTGGGCATCAGAAAGTGAGATTTGGGTACTTTTCCGTTATGCGGACACCATTGTCGCCAAGCGTAATAGTTGGCGCAAAATCGTGAATTGAAGCATTTGAAAAATAAAAGAAAAACCATTGTCGATACTAAAGTGAGCATTTAAAAAATATAACATTTGAAAATTCCAGACTTTTACGAACTATTTCATCAAATCACAAATATATACTTAAAATAAGTGAACAAATAACTGCTATAAAATAAAGCATGAAAATAAAACTCATATTAAACTGCTGGCATAAAATTACAAATATGTTTTAGCATTTTGAAATAATTGGCGCATTAGCATACATTTTGGCATGGTGTCCGTATAACGGAAAAATATCGAGATTTGTTGTCAAACCATATAAACAGCTATGAAAACAAATTTGATGAGCGTTTTTGTTTGTTTTATATGTATATTATTGATGTTTTTATGTACAAATTACATCTGTTTCTGTATAAAATTAGAGAAACGGCTTTTTGTGATAAATCGTATAAATATCGAAAAAAATGCGTGTGTATATAAAATGAAACAGTGAATAGGTTCCCAGAAAATATGTTAGCAAATTTCCTTTTTCGCCAAGGCACCTATACTGGAAAAGTACCTAAAGCACATTAAAATCGCGCAGTTAGGAGCTCACACAGTACACCATTGTCTATTGGCGGTTATTTTATTAGTAGCATCGGGAGGAAGATGTAAAGATGTACTTTAAATTTTCACCCATAGATTTCGAAAAAATATCTTAAAAGACTGGAGTTTAAATTAAATTTCGGTGACCTCCATTATGAAAGATTAATGGTTTTAAATGGAAATTTCGCCAAATTAGCCAGCTATTGCCAAGTTGGCTAACATTTGGCGCTACAGTGGTAACCCTGCATTAATATTTTTCAGCAATTACTCATTTCAATGAGGCGGTCCTACCGGAATAGTGAGGGACACACAGAGACTTGGATTTTATATAAATAGACTAGCCGCCTTCGCCCGCTACGCTGGTCGGTTTTTCAAAAGAAATCTTGAATGAAACAAAATATATCTGTGAATTTGATCATGCGTTTTAAAGCAATATGGACATTTACCTGGTGTATCCAACCGAATTGCTGAAAGCAATATGAATGTCATTACGCTATTATATCTTTTATTGAGTCATACAAAATTTAGACTGTTAAGAACCAATTTCTTTAGTTGATCTGTTAGTGTAGGATTCGGTAAAGAACAATAGAACAATATGTAATATACTAAAAGCGTTCATGAAAAATTATCAATGCAAGTCTCATCAGAATCTGTTAATTGGACTTATTGAAAAGGCTGATCGTTCATAATAATTAGGTTCGCCTGATTCTAGAACTTTCATCTATAATTCTACAATCAAACAACCTAACAACCAAGCAACAGAAAATGACATGTGCTTTATACTAAAATATTCACTGAAAAATTAACTAACCTATCAAGTTGCATAGAAATCCACTTATCAGAATCTTTTAAACTGGAAAATATACCGAAACCTTCCCTAAAAATGATCTAATTAACAGTTTAAATCCCATAAAAATTCATTCAGTGGAACCTTTAAAAAAAGCAAATCTTTCAAAATTGGGTTCATCTGATTTAGAACTTTCCCCATAATTATTTAACTAAGCAACGTAGAACGTTATGTTTTATACTAACATCTTTTCTGAAAAATTATCTAACTAACAATGTATGTCCCGTCAAAATCTATTCAGCAGAACTCAAGATATATAAGAGGCCGGAATGAAATTTCTCTTTGCATTATACATATATTTTGAGATAGTAAAATATAACTTTCATAATCGCGTTCACCTGATTATAGAACTCTCTGGGAGGTAGGAGTAGGTATATACTGCATCACTTCTGGATTTTTTAAAGAACTCAGCTCAACTTCCATAACTATAGCATATATACTCTCTAGTATGCCATATCTCTGTAGCGTATATCTTCCAATTTTCTTTACTGTACCACTGAGAACTTTTTCCGCATAGCTCCGTAACTAAACAACACAGAATGAATGATATGATAAATATTGAAAAAATCTCTGAAATATTATCTAACTTACTGTGCATTTAATTAGTTGACTTGAAATCTTTCATAACCGAATTCACCTAATTTTAGAACTCCCTTAGCAACTTAGAATGATGGTTTTTACATTAAACCATTTATAAACCAAATTTACTATTTAACAGTATAAGTTCTACAAAATTCTGTTCAGTAGAATCTGAGTTATAGTCATATTTACAATATTTATCGCTCATTAAACCTTTTTTCTTTACATTTGAAATAAAATCAGTAACTGTTTTGGTATTTCCCTGTTATGCCAACACCATTGTCACCAAGCGTAATAGTTGGCACAGAAATGAAATGACACATTTGAAAAAAAAAATTTTGTTGATAAAAGAAATGAGAATTTAAACAATATAACTTTTGAAAATTACAGACTTTGACCTACCATTTTTTTTAAATCAATAAAAATAATGGTACTACTTGGTTATCCCGTCGACCAAAAATATAGTGCCAAAGTATAAGATTAAATGTCAATAATGGTTGATCGTAAATGTCACGTCACATTCACTTGACTTTAAGCAAGTTACACGCATTTACGTCATCAGGTGATTTTTATTTCGACGTTTTAAATGTATTTTTATTAATGTTATACTAATTTATTTGTTCTTTCGTTATTTAAAATAAAAATTATGTCAATTTATATAATTTGGCGAGTGGTTTGGCGATTTATATAATTTGGCGAGTGGTTTGGCGATTTATATAATTTGACGAAATTGGTCGACGGGTACCAAAATAAATACTTAAAATATAAGAATAAATAAATATTTTGCAAGTAATAAAATATAGTCAATTTAAACTGCAGTCTTGAAATTATAAATGTCTTTTACTACTGAAGCATGGCGTACGTAATACGTAATGTCTCACGTTGCAGTAAGCCTTTCATTCTTTCAATGAAGACATTCATGGTTTCTTGAACAAAACATTTTTATATGTATAATTCCTAACTTCTGAAATAATTTTATTGTAGGTTCCTCATCATCAGATAACTGCGAAATGGTAAAATCTATATCAGTATCAGTAATAAATATTTTCTATTCAAAAAATGACAAATAAAAAAGTTTTGCGAGATTATGATGGAATAAAATATATTCCATCATTAAAAATATTCAAGTTCAATAATTAGCAAATGTTAATATGTGGCACGGTTTGCAATAAAAATCGTTTGCACGATTAGGGTTGAAATAAATGTCGCGATACCATACATTTTGGCAGGGTATCGCGACGAAAATTAGAACGAAAGAGTACCACAGTTTTTTTTTATTATTATTTATTTAGTTTTAGTTTTTGAGGCGTTTGAATTTTTTTTATAATTGACGAAGTTGTTTTTATTTAACCAAAAGGATTGGTTAAAAAATTTATTTAATTTGAATTTTTTCGCTTGCTTGTTTTAACAGAAAGAAAAGAATGAGTTTTTAGATATTATCACTTGAAAAATTCAGGTTTTGGCGCCAAAGATAGTGCCAAATTAGAAAAATATGAAATATCTCACGAACTATTGGACTTAAAAGAATTTGGTTGGTAACATTCGATTCAGCATACAAAAATACACTAAAATATGTTATCAGTTGAAAAATAACTATAAAATCAGATTTTTAAGGAATTTTTTTAAAGTTCGTTCTCTTTTTCACCCCCCTTAGGGGTGGAATTTTGTAAAATCCTTTCTTAGCGGCACTCTATATCATAAGAAGTATTTTTACCCCGATTTTCAAGATTTTAGGTTCAGTAGTTTTGGCTGCGCGTTGATTAATACAAAATGCAGACTTTCTTTTATATATATAGATAGATTGATGCTCTATAACTTTCTAATTAGAAATTTTGCTCTGTCTCTTTTCGTTTTCGATTTGCAGTGGCTATCTTCCAAATTTCGCCACTAGAGCGGCGCTGCTGTCGTTTTCATTAAATCGGGCTTGGTCGTTTTACTATACCGTTACCTCACTTCCATAGCTGTAGCTCTCTCCGTTCACAAGTATTTTCAGGTTAAAGGGACTTTCCTTTGTACCCTGTATACTAGAAAAGTATAAATGGATATACCATGAAAGTTCAAAGATATATGGAACCTAAATAATAGCAAATATAGCTATTCTGTATATTTGTTATTCCATATAGGTTCTTATTTAAACTTTAAATACATAGTAGGTGTACTGAGAGAGCCACTGAATGGAAACTAGTCGCGAATCCCATAGTATTTATGTGATTAATTCTCATTAAATTAGTCTGTTTTTTACAATTTGGCGTTTATTGCTTTTATACTGCTACTGGACATTGCATTACATAAATATATCCTTAAAATTTGTTATCTAGGCTTTAAAAGCCGATGGAGCATAGAGTACGCCGTCCCTGTCATTATGTATGTCCAAACGTCCGTGTGTTTCGGGGTTAATATCTCGGCTAATTACCGACGATTTTTTCCAAAATTCATGATCAACAATGCTTTTATACTTCTTCTACGATAAGTGCCTCCAGCTCTGCTCAACGCTTTTGCTGAATCACGTAAATCGAAATTTGAGTCTAACGGAAAAATTCCATTTTCTCAAAAACTATGTGACCTAGGGTAAACGCTATAATTTTCCTGCAAGGTTTAAATTAATGGCTACTACCTCTAATTTTTTCATAATTTTAGTTTCGATAGATTCGGAGTTAAATGGGGGGGGGGGGACATATTTTTGCACTACATTTTCCACCATAACTTTGAAAATATAATACCTAAAATTAAATGAAATATATTTTTGATTTCAGCGTTACGAAAGCTTTCACACGATACCCCACACGATATACAAAGAAAATATTTTTCTTTTCATGTAACGTAATTAGCCCCTCTACATTTTTCCTAAATATATTTATGAATATTTATTAATCTGTAAATATGTGCGTCAATAATCTTTATTACTTCCCCGAATTTGAACTTCCCACGTTGCATAGTTTACGAATAAAAGGGCTGTGACAGACAGACAGACAGGCACAGGAGTGATCTTATAATGGTTCCGTTTTTACTTTTTAAGTACGGAACCCTAAAAAGAGTAAGAAAACTTTAAAATGATAAATTCATTAATATGAGTTAAAAGAAGAAAATTGGAGAAATTACGTCAGATTGAAAATTGCAAAATAATAATACTGACAAAAAGTTAAAAATAAAAAATATTTTTGTGCAAGACATTTATTTTATATTTCAAGATTATCTTAATAACTAATGTCGCCAATACTAAGACAGCGCACTAATAATATGTCTTTCTAAAAACAAAAGTATTTTCAGGTGAATTTTAAAATGAGAAAGAAAACTTTGGTGAAAATTACCTCAAATTTGAAACCTTACAATTAAAATATGTTATTTAAAACAATCCTTTTATAGAATTGTTAAAAATACCTTATGAAAAGACTCTCTTTATTTATTTCATTTCATATAAGCATATTTTCAAACGTTTAATTGATCTTATTGAATCAAACACGAAAACAGCCATTCAATGTCTTAACAGCAGATGATTCGGCTTTAAAATTTCCCAATCGAAGGGAAAGGAATTGAAACCCATTTAGAAGGAGATCGCCACTGGTTTTTAAATTATAATTCAATCTTTAATAATCTTTTTAAAACCTATCAAATTAGCTTGTTTTTAGAATCTGAACGGGGGGTTGTCGAGCGTAGAGTACAGGGGCAGAGCCCCCTAGTAAATATATATTTTAACTTTTATGACACCAATGTATTTTTCGCAATTTACCAATTACTGATTTCTTCAAGTTCTTCTGACTTTTGGATCACTTGATTTTATTCTGATATTTACTACGTATTTGAGCCTAACAGCATATCTGTAGAGTAATCTTATTTATTTTAGTTTAAAAGATTTTTATTTCAAGAAAAAAGAAATGAGATCTAGAATGAATTTAGAAATTACTTTTTGAATTACTAAGGATATGTATACTTTTTAACTTAATAGATATTGGAATATTTTGTGAAATATGCTTTATGAATTTTCAGGTGAACAATACCAGGAGTTACTGAACATTTCCATTTTAATAAAAAGTAGATTACTGCAGTCCTTCTATTAGATCCTTCATTTAATAAGAGAATTTGTACTTACTTGCAGTATTCGTCTGTCGCATTACACTATAAAAATAAAATATATTATAAAAATAATAATCAAATAATAAATAGTAAAATATCAATAATTTATAAAGTATATAAGAAAATAGATTAAATAACCACAGTATCAAATTATCAGGGCTGTAGTAGTATTTATTTTAAAAATTAATTAATATTTATTAAAACAATGTTTGAAAGTTATTTAAAAAACAATAAAAAATTAGTAAATAGTGATACAGATTTTAAACAAATTGCGATACTGTTCACAGACAAATTGCATATGAAAGTACATTTTATTATCTTTTTCGAAAGTGTAAAAATTGAAAATGTGCGATATTTAAAAAATTTTAAAATTGCATTAAAAGTTAAATTTAATCGTCTGCTATTGCCATCATCCAAATGATGCCAGCCTTACTGACGGACACGTTTGTCCTTTATAATATAGATTGAAAAATAATTGAGTGGGAATCCTTTTTATGTTAAACATCTTAAGCTACAATTTAGCAAACTTTTCTTTTCCATAGATAATGTCGATTATTTTAAATTATTAGCAATTTAAAGAATATTATTTAGAATTCACTTCACTAATGGAAAAATGAGTGCTTATTCGGCTAATTTTATTTCTAAAAATGTTACCATACTGTTTGATAGCTTTCACGAAAAGCATATTTCTTAACATAATATATATTTAATTTATACGTCCATAAAAGGTGGTCTCTTACATACCAATCCATGATAATCCAAAATAGTATCCGAAGTAACATGGTAAATATTTTCCCTGAAATATATAAAAAAGTAAGTAAATATGTAGTATATGTATATATATATATATATAAGTCAACAATTATGAAAAATGAAAACAAAATAGCAATTAAATCAGTCTGAAGAAATAGTATTTATTTATCTAATGTACAGTAAAGTGGGGACAGACGCCGCAGAGATTGTGTAGTCGACACTAGCTTTCCTTAGACCAATTTTAGAAGTTCGTGGTGTTCTTCTGTGCTGTGTGATGTGTTGTATGCGCTTCAACCGCTTAATTGTCAGTATTTACATACTTATTTCAGTTTATATGGCTCGAACCTGCGTGGTATGTTGTTAAAATTATTCTAACGAAGTTTTATTACATATTTTAAGAAACATAAATAGAGATTTCATCCCAAAATCGATTGTAACTATAGACTAGATCCTCGTAGAATACAGACACGTGCTTCACTTCCTCTCGTGTCGCTCATATGACACAAAATGGCGGAGCGGCATCTTACCTGGCACTATGGGACAGATGACGCACCGAGGTTGAGGGACAGATGCTGCAAAATATATTTTTGTTTTTCAGTTCAATAAATTCATCACTGCGATTTAAGTAGAACTTACATTTAAATGAATGTATATTAGCGCATTCTGCTACTTATCAAAATATTCTGAGAAACAATGTTGTTTCACCATGTGTGAATAAGGAAAACGTAGGCTGTTTACAATTCTCACCATTTAAACTGTTAAACAAAATATCAACTACCCCAATAGTCAAAACACTTATACAGCCAAGTAAGAGAAAGTAAAATGATGCAAATATTACAAGCATAGAGTTTATAAACAATAAAAAGAAGAAGGAAATGAAAAGCAAAAAAACTAGGAAGCGTCAAAGAACGACAATTTGGCGGAAGTAAATTGTGTAAAAAAAGGAAGGGAAATGTCAACTTGAAAACGCCTTACTTGAGGAAAAAACTAAAATATGAGTCATCTTCCGACAATGGGTAAATTGTTCCTCTTATAGATTCTGATGCAGAACTGGATTGGAATTTGATGACTCCGCATATGTTGAGTTACTGGAGTCTTATCAAGGAACAAAGTCTAATGCGGAAAAGGATTCAGTGCATTAAATTCAATCGATAGCTGCATGAAAAATGCTTACTTTACTTTGGCAACTGGTAGTGGGGTGTGATTGTGGGCCCATGGAAATACAAACTCAAAGAATGAGAAGAAAGGCCAAAAATAAAAAGACTAGGTCCTAAATAGAATAGAACCAATGCGTACATTAAGAGCAAACTGCAATGTTCACCTGGATGCAAACCAGTGATTTATATCTCTTTTGGAATTATGCTGTCTATTGTTTCCAGTAATTATGCTATCCGTTTATGTAAATTCAAGTGATTTTCTTTTCTTTTTCACTTTTTGTCTTAAGTTTTGTTTACAGAGATTACACTTTTGCATTTTCGTTAAACTTTTCACAATTTAATGATATATATAATTTTTGTAAGTTTACTGTTATTTATTTTCGTTTTAAGTAGTTTGAGAAAATAAAAATGTGATTTGCTTGAAAAAAATAAACAGCCTAGCATTTTTCTCCATGCGGCATCTAATCCAGCACATAAAAAATGATGTTAAAAAAAGATCTGTGGGAAAATAACTAATCAAACTTTATTAAGAGGGTTTTAACTTGTTTAAGATAGAAATTAGATTCTAAAGGGTTTGATCAATGATTTCTGGTATTTAGTTTGTTGTTTTTTGCGTTATTGTACATTTTACAAGAAGAAAAGAAAAACTGCGGCATCTGTCCACACTTTACTAGTCATCATCATGGAATACACCTACTGTTACTGTATGCAAGTCTTTTACAGAATTTCCCATTGGTTCCTGTCTGGTAAAACACACTATTAAGAATGTGCAGAACAATGTCCAGACCTTCGCCTGGTTTTAGGGGTAACGTTTACTTGAAAATGATATTAATCGTTCTGACAATATTATTTAAGATGCTATGGTTTTCTATAAAAACGGGCGAATGAAGAAAAACGCTGAAAGAAGTTCCCGCATCGTCCTAAGAAATTTGTTTGCGCAGGAATCACAAAAACATAGGAAATTTAGTAATGCTTGGTGATCTAACATGCATGCACGTGGCGTTCCCCCCCCCCCCCCCATACAAGCCAAAAGTACATCACAGATTAGGTATAGAAACCTCATAGAAACCGATTTGGATGTAACTTGGAGTGTACATAGTACATACCAATTTCTCGACCGAGTACGTTGACCAACTTCATCCACTATCTTGTTTCAAAATGGCGGCAATTTAACATACCTTCAAAAAAATTTATTTTAAAATGATGTACAAAAAATTAGAAATTTAAAACGATTTCTTTCTTATGTGTTTGACCTTGATACAAATATTTCAGGGCATTTTTTGTTTCGTCTATATCTTAAAATATTTCTGAGTCATAGCATTTTAAATTTGTAGTGTGACTAACATTTTTTCACGATCTGATTTTTGTCACGCGATAACACGCGTATTCATTAGCGGATTTTGCTGTGACAAGGCATGTGCATTGTACATAGCAATGTTTCGACCTAGTTCGTTCGCCAGCTTCATCCAAAATCTTGTTTCAAAATGGCGGCCATTTAAAAAAAATTTAAAGTTATTATTTAAAATGAGATAGAATTGAAAAAGGTTTCTTTCTTACATTTTTGACCTTGATGCAAGGATTCCGGAGCACGTTTTGTTTTGTATTTATCTTAAAAAATGGTTGAGATATAGCAGTTTAAATTTCTAATGTGGGTGACTTTCGGAAAAATCTGATTTTTTGCCTGCGACAGCAATCGAATATATCAACCGATTTCGGTGTGAGTGAGCATGTGCACAGAAATTACTAAGATCTCAATTAAGTTCATTTGAGTTTCACCATCACGTTGCTTTAAAATGGCAGCCACTTCAAGATATTGCCGAATTTGGCAACCAATTATAAGTCACTTTAAATTAAACCAGCTTGGATAAAGCTAACTAATTTCGCAAAATTATCATCATATTCAGTATTGACAAAAACTAGTATTGAATCTTTTACAATTGGATCACACTAATTTGAGCTTCGTGTGTTTGAATATTATAAGCTTGCTTTTTATAAATAAGAAATATGAAAACCACCACTTTCTCACGGCACTAGCTGGAAGGACTATTTTTATTTTGCATTTTCTTCATAAAATTATTGGTGTTTGATTTATTGATGTTTCATGACTATCTCCATCACATTTATTTCGGATATTTTCTTTCAGCCCACTGTTACTTGGACTAGATTCGGACGATGGGCATTTTCACCAAACTTTATTTCATAATATATATCAACTTTTCACCATCATGAGATGTATTTTCGTCGCAAAAATCATTTTCTGAAACTTTAAGCACTAGTTACAAAATTTCATCTTTCGAAAGACGTCTTCGGCGCTGCAGCATCTCTTTACATCTTCGAAACAGGAATGCCATTAACAGACTGTTTTTTTTTTTTTTTTTTTTTTTTTTTTTTTTGCCACGAGCAGTTTACAACAGTCAAACTATTGTTTTTACTTAATTTTTAATTCATAATAAAAATAAGACCATTCTAATACACGACACATTCTAAACGATAGATGCCTAACTTGAAATTACATAAATGATCACACATCTGCCGTACAGTTACACGGCAGGTGTGCGGACCCCCCACCCCCCATATACATGCGCAATTTTCTTATACTTCAGAAATAGAGTGCGATACATTTCCTTACACTATTCTGTTCAGTTCATCGATGACCCCTGACGGTATTTCTTGGTGTAAAGACCAGTTGATAAAAAGTCTTTGTTGGATTTGTACTAAATTCGTGTTTAGGCATTATACTGAATAGTATCTAGAAAAAGTCTAAAATATCACAGTTTTATTTTAAAAAACAACAGCGATATGAGCGAAAAAAAAGGCTTAGTTCATAGATGACCCACCTCAGTAATTTTAGGGTTAAACACTTCAGATATACTTATTAGTCTATACCTACATGTTCAGAATGTATTTATACTTGAATATGTTTTGAAAAGAAACCCCTTTCAATTTCCCCTTCTTTTATTAAAATATGTGCCTACCTTCGGGATACCTTTTTGAAAAATACGAAATTTATATGAAACGCACGTGTGTTTAGTTAAAATAGGGAATAAAACAATGAAATCATAAAAATTTTTAATGGAATTTTAATACACTTTTCAAATTTAGGAAATATTTAATCAAATTTTAGTAAAGAATTACGTTTATGCCAAACCTTCTATAACGAAATCTATTCAATATAGTTCACTTTTTTTCAACTATATATTAGCAAACGACTTACTTGTGTTTTGAAGCAAAAGATTTGGAATACATCTTAAATTTAAAACTATATACACATTTTTTTTTACAAATCATGATTTTTTTAAATGTGTATTTTCAATAAAAATAGCTCTTAAATTAATAAATACAATCTTACAAACTATACTTTCCTTCATAACATACCAATAGAGGAGCAGAAGCTCGTGAAAAAATTTTATATCACTATGTTAACAACTTTTTACGAAATGACATTTGTCGTGAACGTACACAATAAAATACGCAGTTTTCCAGAATACGCAAATTAAGATTTTGATATAGCACAAAAAAAAAACCCTGCAAAATGTTTACAACTTTAAAATCCATCATATTGTAGGTTTTTATATGTTTGTGTATCAATATTATTGTTTACTATTATGTGGCTCCTTAACCCTTTCGAAAAGGGGGATGCATATATGCATCGTGAAAAGGTGCATGCGGAATTTGTTTAAGGCACCAATAATAAATAAATGTAATATTTATCTTTTTAGGTGTGTTCGTAATTATATAAATACGTAGCACCTATATTCGTCGTTCAGTCCTTCTGTCTGTCTGCCCGTCCGTCCGTCCATCCGTCTGCCCGTCTGTCCGCATATAACAGAGCAAAAACTACCCGACCGAATGGTCTGAAATATTAAATATGTAATTGCTGTAAAATTTTGCCGAGACATTTCAAATTTTATGAAAATCGGATGTATAGTTTAATTACAGGGACAGTCGAAAGTTTTCTGTTACATTACAGCCAATGGGAATAAATTATTGCAAGTGCATTTTAATGATGTTACAGCCTTTCGAATGATCTGGAATTTTAAATATATAAATTGTTGTAAAATTTTGTCAAATCCTTTCAAATGTTATGAAAATCGGATGTATAGTTTAATTACAGCGACAGTCAAAAGTTTCCCGTTACATTACGGCCAATGGGAATAAATTATTGCAAGTGCATTTTAATGATGTTACATCCTTCCGAATGGTCTGATATTTTAAATATATAATTGTTGCAAAATTTTATCGAGTCAATTCAAATTTTATGAAAATCGGATGTCTAGTTTTATGACAGGGACAGTCAAAAATTTTCCGTTTACATGACGGCCAATGGGAAAAAACTTTTCAAATGCATTCTAATAATATTACAGCCTTTCAAACAGAATGGAATTGATATGCACTGATTGAAGTGCACTAAAATATAATTCAGTACAATATGTGGTCAAAAATATTTATAAAACTAGTTATAGTACGAACGAACCTCATTTGCCACGTTTAATAAGCAATTTCCAGCTTTTTTAATTAGAGTATTGTTAAGTGCTTTGCAAGGAAAGGTAACTTAAAAAAAAGCGGTGCCATCTAAATATTTAAAACGCTAAGCGTTTTCTTTCGACAGTCCGTGAGAAGAAACTACTGCATCAAATTACACCAATTTTTTTTAAACGAAAGATATTTGGCCACAGATTTGTTATCGTTCATTCGTTTGTTCAAATATTTTGTTAATTAGCCGTAATTTTAAATTAAAATTCTACAGTTGCGCATGCGCAGTATATAATTATAAGCCTGCCTTTGGAGTGACACGCTGTACATGCGCAAAAAATGCTCGCACAGTTGAACTATCACAGGTCGAAGCTGTTTTAAGTTCGTCTGCTATTCGATCTTACTGTAAACAAGCTTTTCTTTCTTTCATAAAGTTAATATTATTTGGCTCTTTCAGCATTATTAACAATTAAAAAATTTATTGTGTCGATATTAAGAGCTAGATACAGTTTATTTCAGGGGGTGTCATATTGTTTTGGTCATATTACACACGGAAGATAAACACAGTGATTTGAGGCAAGTTATGTCTGGTGATCCGTCTTATGAAGTTCCAGTAGTTAGATACAAAGATTGAGAAAGTAGCATATTAAGTTGTAGCAGCGTCTTCGAAAAAAATATGGTATCATAATATATATATATATATATATATATATTAAAACACAAAACTATTTCTGTAAGATCAGAACTGAAATTCGAGACATGTATTCGAGACATTCGTATGCAATGAGGCAACTGTTTTTCGAACCTCTTCAATTTAGAAGGAAGTAAAACAAGTTCCCGCTAACGTAGCGGGTTAACGCAGTACTTTAAATCTCTGAAAGTTTGTAGAGGATGCAGGTTCGAACCCAAGCATGGTAAATTGTGTAATATTTTTTTTTGTCGATAATTCTTTTCAATAATGACATATTTTATTAGGAAGAGAAGTTATAGGATTTTTATTTTATTACTATTATTATTATTTGAATGCTTTATAATTAAATAAAATTTAACACTGAATAATATTCTGAAAAAATAATGATTTCATATTATTTATGCTGAAATATTTTATATGTAATTATCAATTAAATAAATAGAGCTGATCTAAAATTTTCGTTATATTGAAAATGAACACAAATTATTAAAATAAGCCAATTAATCATAATCTACAATTTGACCGACTTTACTGCATTCGTTTTGACAGGGTTATCCAAGATATTCGTTCTTTTTCAGTTTGTTGGCGACCCCCTATGAGGTTTCGGGAGTAAATCTTCAATGAAATATATGACCTGTACTATTATGCTTGCTCACTGGAGTTGCAGGTTAATTCTTAATGTATTTTTCTAGATATTTAACAAATCGTCTAAAATCGTAAGTTGCCGGTCACCTTTGGCCATATAGTGTATATGTTTGTATTAGGTGAATACTGAACCTGTTAAAAAGAATTTCTTGTATAAGTAATAGGTAAAAAACTTGTAATTATACCGGTTGTGATTCCGTATAATATTTGAGTACCCTAGAAGCCAAGGCTTATTTTGTTGTATAAGTGACAAAAATTGAAAAAAACTGAGTTAGGTGCACAGGCTATCTGGAAATAAGGCTATTTGTTAGGAGGGAAATAAATATATGTTATTTTTTAATTATGTGCTCTGTTCTAGAGGTCTACTACATATTCTCTTTAAACTACTTACATATTTAACTGTTTAACCTCTTCTTAAATAAAAAAAATGTTGTTCTCCACTTTTCTTTAAGGGGGCACAGGACCTTTAAACTTTCAAAAAATCAGTTTATTAGATTTTAATTTATTCTTAATTTAAAAAGGAATTCAACGGTATTCAAAAATCTGCATTATTTCTTGAGTTATTATAATTTCTATACGGTGAGTACAATTGAATGTCCGTTGATATTGAAACTTTAAAATGCGTTTTCTCAGATTTGTAAATTTGGAAATTGCGCGCATTGTTACTTTCACACTATATATGCGATAGCTTTAAAAAATTAACTAAATATGCGTTTCTTGATAGTCTTCAAGCTAAAACCAAAAAAATTCACTTTTTTTCACAAATTTTGTAATATTTTGTGCTAAAATTAATTTTTAAACAAAACTTTTTGAATATATTTTGGTTTTAATTTAGAAGTATGTGTTATGATTCTATTTTATTCAAAATTTCTGTTCTATATGCATATGCATAATTTAATTATGCGAGTTTAACCATGCGCGCAACACTTAATGATCATATTTGACGCATTAGTGAGATAAATGTTTTAATTAAAAATTTATATATTAATTTTGTATATACAACATTTATTTTTCTGGATAACATATCTATATATGAGCAAAATACTTTAGGAAGAAAGCGAAAAAAAAAGACCTTAATTGCATATTAGTTGTATTTTTGTACTTTAAAAAAGGCGATGTTTTTGATCGTTTCGACAAACTCATAGGTCCTGTTCCCCCTTAATTGTAATTGAAATATGAGTTGAAAAACCGCTGTGAAATAAGCAGCAGTTTCATATTTTTAATTCAGTCAATTACTTTTGATTTTTTAACCTTGAACTCAATTTACTCCAAATCTAAATTTTGTCACTTGTATCCCTTCGCTTCTGGGGGTTCTCATTTAGCATTTTACCAATATAAGGGCCTTGACGAGATAGAGGCTACTGATGCACCACGTTTGACAGAAACCTGGAGTGAACTGCGCATTTTGTGAAAATGGCTAGTCTATGTCGAAAATGGAGAAGTCCCTACCATTTCAAGAGGAATTTGTTTATTAAATAACACTAAAATATCTCATTTGTTTGGCGAGTACTTGTCTCTTTCTGGCATTGAATTATATGTATTAAAATATTATATTGTAATCCTATCATATTAAAATAAGTTATAAAAAGGCAAGTATAGTAAAAGTTTCAAAATATGATTATAAATTTAAACATAATAACTTTTACATAACTGCATTTTAAATACATTTTTTCAGTAATTTATGCTTAACCATAATTTAGATGTTATAACTATCTTAACTAACCTTAAAGCCTTTCCTGTGTTTGACTCAAATGATGTTTTTGTTTCGCCAATATGAGAAGAAAGAATCACTTGGATTTCGCAATCTCTTTAATGATTAATTTTCTTCTGTTAGTTGATAAAAACAATTAAACTAATGATATGGAACAAGATATACTAATGGTAACGAAAAAGATATAGCTGGTGGCACCCAAGCAATTAACCAACCTAAAAATAGGTTTCATCACTTTCTTATAAAAATAAAAGACAAGTGACACAAGCTGGCCAGTAAAATTGAAGTACTTAACGAAAAGAACCTTCAATCAAAATATAAGTTGAACATTCAAAGATTCCTTGAAAAAATGATTCGGATTTCAGAAAAACTTTATTATACTCAGCCAGTTATACAGTGGCTCACACAAACTAAGTCCAACGGAAAAGGATCACTAAAAATTTGTATTAGAGGTGTCCCCCCCCCCCTATACTGACTACACATTTATATTTGATGCTCTGAAAGAGCAAGAATTCATTGCAAATAGAGCGGCTATGTTAAAAAAAGAATAATAGGTAAACCAATCCCAATATATTTAGTAAAATTTCTACCTATGGCCAAATTCTATAACATTTACAATATTAAGGAGTTTTGCGATGTTGTAATCGAATAATGTACATGGTCCAACATAGTAAAACAGTGTTACCGCTACCAAGATTATAGACACGCTTCCGTTTCTCCACAAAATGCATAAAATGTGTAGGAGAACATTTAATGACAATTTCCAGGCGATAGGAAAAATAACCCCCTGATTTGCTAAAAAGAGTACTGGACTGTGTGCTAGATCACACTCCGCAACTTATAGAGGTTGTACTAAAATTATCCTGTTACAAAAGACACATCCTCTCCCAACCATTTCATAAAGAAAAAACTAAAAACAATTTAAATGTTATGGCAAAAATTCTGTCTAATTGTAATTATGTCAAAATACCTTCTGTAATAACAACACCATTCGAGAACTTGCTCGCTCATGAACTTATCCCAAGCCTACCGCTGCAAATAGTGCTAATTTACTAAATACGTCAACTAACACTCAAACCACTTCAAATTACAGTGATTCTAGTATTATATATAACACATGTTACCTAGAAACTGAGAAACATTTGAAGAAATGAAGAAAATCTTTAATTTAAAAAAATCTTTTTTTTATAATAAAACATTGAAATTCACTAAAAGTTTCTCCACCCTATGCAAAAAATGTTCATAATAATAAACGAGTGTGGCAGTCTGGCCACAGAATTTAACTCAACCGATAATGAATAATTTTCCTTTTTCATTTTCTTCACTTATTTTATCTGGAAATGTAATACTATACCATTTAAAATTAACGAATTCAAAACATTTATTTCTAAACATCACATTATTATTTTGCTCGAAGAAACCCCTAAGCATAATATCAATATTTCTAGCTATTGGCTACACTACACACGACACTCTGAATGCACTAGATTTGGCCGCACTGCAATATACATTAAGAATCATATACGAAACTATACAGGGTGCAATATGTTATCTATTGCCGACCTTTAATTTCTCAACCGTTGATCTTGCAAGGAGAGGGCCAACCTTGTTAATTACAGATTTTGATTATTTTAATATATGTTGTAGGGTAGAGACCCCTTAGTGTCAGGTTCAACGGATTTTATCCAACGCTCGTAAGGTATTGAGAAACCGAGGGGTCTAATAATAGTATACAGAAATACTTACTTTGGAACCGCAATGATAGGTTGGTCGTAGCTCAGTTAGTATGGCGTTTGCCGGCTGATCCACAAGCCTGGGTTCGATAATTGAATGTGCTACATTTGTTTTTATCATTTTTTGTTTTATAAGTATACTTGTAAGTATAATTAATAATCTCATTGTCAATTAAAATTTATAATATTGTATATCAATTATAATTTTAACCTATTTAATTTTTTACTTTTAATTAAATAGTTGTATAAAACATCATAAAACTGTTAATTTTTTAAAAATCACTTTTAAAATGCATTTCTTATATTCTTTATCGATGCAATGATATTGAGCAATTGTGTCAATTCGTGATTTTAAAGAAACATCATTTACGCATTGCTTTAACAAAGGAAGTCAATGCGATAATACTATCATTCTGTTTTTAAAGTAACAAGCATAATTATATTAAAAATTAGCATCAGAAATAAATTACAACCGATTTTTTTGCATATTAAAGATTTTTAAATTTGTAATACGTATGCTTACGCTTTCAATTATTTTGCTTTCACCTTTATCTTCTTTCTGCTTTTATTTCTATTTTATTTGAATATTCTTTTATTTTATCATAACTAGATGGCACGAACAACAGATTTTGTCACGATTTTGGAATTTTTATCATTCAATAATAGATCCAATTTCTTTTTAACCCTCTTTAAATGATGAGAAATAATAGTTAAAAAAGAAAAATGGTAAATTTAAGTTTGTTAACATTATAATTAATGTATGATATTAAAATTTGTAATTGAAATTATTAAATTATAATTACAAGTATATTTATAAAACAAAAAATGTGAAAAACAAATGTAGCGCGTTCGGGTACCGAACCCGGGCCCGCAGATCAGCCAGCAAACGCCGTACCAACTGAGCTACGACCAACCTAGATGTAGTTGTAATAGTAGTAGCTGCAGTTGTAATGTAAGTATTTAGGTTGTGTACTATTATTAGACCCCCCGGTTTCTCAAGAACTGAGGAGCGTTGGATAAAATCCGTTGAACCTGACACTAAGGGGTCTCTATCCTACAACATATATTTAAATAATCAAAATATGTGATTAACAAGGTTAGCCCTCTCCTTGTTAGACTAATAGTACCAATTACAAAAACGTTTCAAATGAGGAATTCATGTTGTGGCATTATTTAAAGTGAAAAATCAATTTTATAAAAATTACGAAATCTAACTTTTTATACGCTCCACCAGTCCCTATAGTTATATTAAGTAAAGGTTTACACATATCATAACAGATATAACACAAAAAGTTTGACATCTGTAGCACAAAAATTGACACAGTTATTAAATTTCAAAGTTTGAGATTTTTGCACACGATTTTGTCTTTTATTGAAGAATCAGTTAAAAGATGAATTGAAGTAATTCAAGATCAAAATCGGGGTGCAATGTCCTTTTTACGGCAAAACCACCTTTAGCCGGTATCACCAAATTGGGGAATCACCAAATTGGGGAATCACCAAAGAGAATTTCATCTAAAAATCTGAGCTAATTTTTATGGGTCGAACAACATTCAAACGTCAAAGTAGGTAGAATCGACAACTGGAAAATAAAACATACTCACTAAGGACTAGATAAATGGCAGCGGAATGCAAACGACCTGCCGAGCTATAGCGGGCATGAAAATTGGGATTATGCAAATTACAATAGTACCGCAGCGCCACACATTCAGGATAAAACAAGAGCCATCTAGCATTGAACATGCTAGTCAGAACTGAGATCGTGATGCCATGTTACGCATATGCATACATGCAATATGCCGAAATGATACTTATTTATGGTGAAGGTCAAAGGAATACCAGAGAGGCTTCGGTTGATTACTCAGAAAGTTTCCCTAAGGATCTAAATCCAACGTATGAAACTATAACTGATTGCATTGCACTATCTTAGAGACACCGGCTCTGTTTCACCACGACCCAGAACAAGTGGACGTGTAAGGTTTAATGTTCGAGTGACACCGGAGGAGGTGCTGGCATTCGCCCTTTTAATTCCACAACTTATCACGGCGGAAATAAGCGAGACATGTCGTCAGCATGTCTGGCATTTGTTACATGCACATGATACGCATCCATACCAACCAACACTGGTGCAAGCATTGATGCTGGGTGATTATGCACGACGATTTGGTTTTGTAATTTCATGCTCAACACCTTACAGGAAAATCCTTCGTTACTTTGTGACATTATGTAGACGGATGAGTCAATGTTACACGGGGTGGCATTGTGAAGGTGCACAATGCGCATTACTGATCACAGGAAAACCTCCACATAGCTCGCACAGTACGACACGTGTGGTGCGGTGTATGGGGAAACCAGATTGTTGGACCCATATTCTACGATGTGGCATTAACGGGCGATTGTTACCTGCATCTGCTACAAAATACCGTACATCACGGGCATGAAGAGATGCCTCTCTGACATGGATGACGGGTGTGGTCTCATTTGATGCGGCCCTCTCCGCATAAAACAACAAACATCCGGGCGTATCTGACCGCCGAATTCTGTCAACAGATCCTTGGATGTGATGGTCCGGTAGAGTGGCAATCGCGTTCGACAGAATTGATTACCATGGACCTACCTCTCAGCTTACATGAAGGCATAGGTCTATGTGACTCAGGCCATTTCTCTGGTTTATCTGAAGCAGCACATCATCCTTGATTGTCACACAGTTTGCACACTTGCTATGCTGTAACGTGTTCTGTCAACGACTCAGTACTATCACGGATTCAATTGTGCATTACCACCAATGGAGAACACATTGAGTAGTATCTGTAGTAAATTCTGGCGTTTCATGTATTCATTTTTTATAGTAGACCGTTTTCTTATATTATAATAAATTAATATTTATTTTTCTGTTTAATTTCAATATTTCATTCTTTTCAGGTGGTTTCGCCGTAAAAATGACATTGTACCCTGATGTTGATCTCGAATCAATTTAATTAATCTTTTAACTGATCCCTCAATCAAAGAAAAAACCATGTGCAAAAATCTCGAACTTTGAAATTTAATAGCTGCGTCAATTTTTGTAGTACAGATGTCAAACTTTTTGTGTGATATCTGTTATGATATATGTAAAATTTTACTAAATATAACTATAGGGACTGGGGGACGTAGAAAAAGTTAGATTTCGTATTTTTTATAAAATGGATTTTTTACTTTAAATAATGCCACAACATGAATATTTACCTTATTTGAAATGTTTTTGTAATTGGAACTATATAACAGATAACATATTGCACCCTGTATAACCCAGAAGAAAAAAATAACAGATATTGAGTATTCTGCTGCAATTACCACAAAATAACATTAACTTAGCTTGAATTTTCATTTCACACAGTTAGAGATTCCCGGTCAATAATTTAACACAATTAATACCACAACACCATTACTGCTTCTTTGCTAGTGACTTTAGCTACAAAAGCAGACTTTCGAACTGTCATGTAAATACAAAAAGGGGTGAAACCCTACACAATTAAATCACCGAGACCATGTTAGCTTTTATGGTCTAGCAACACCAAAAAATATTAGCACAGCTTCTAATACCCGTTCTTCTATAAACGATTTTGCAATCTCTGAAAATCTCCCTTAGCCTACTACCAGCACTGTTACCAATGATTTTAGTTATGACCGCAAACCTGATTCTTTCGAAATTGATTTTATTAATCCTATCCCTCCACCGTGACTATTGACTGGACAAAATTGAATAACTACCTACCTCACTGACTTTAATATTACTGTCCCTGACACAATTACAACAATAGTGATACTGATTTTGCAATTGATTTACGCGATTCTAACATCAACGTTGCTAAACATATTGCTACTTTTGATTATTTAAAAAAATAAAAATCTTTATTTCGTCCTTCCTTGTTACATTTATGACCTTTATAAACAGAGAAATCGTCCCCAGTGACTTTTTCAGAATTTTACAGACCCTACACTTTAAATCCTTATTAATGGATTAAACAATAGAAATAAAATTGTTTATGCAATGAAAAACAGAAAAGATAGAACAACTTTCTTTAGGGAGCTCAGGGCTTGAAAACATTCAAAAATCGATTTTTTAAGTATTTAATTTGTTTATTCAATTAATTCTGAACACAGGGCAAAAACCGCATAAATATATTTTCATTTTTAACGGAGTTATAAGCATTTATGTAACAATCACTTCCAAAGCCGCACCCATTTAATTCACTTTTTAAATCGAGTTTTCTCAAAACCTGTTTTTTGACTACTATCTGTAAGATAAAAAAAAACTATTTGATGGAATCGCTTAATTTTTTCTCACGCATATAACATCATTATCTATAGAATGAATTAATATATTTTAGATAGTTTAATATTTTGAGTATTTTTATTGAAAAAAAAATTGCATCTGTTAGGGTTTGTTAAATTTTCAAATTTGAGAGTCTTTTTTAATAAAGTTTCCTTTCTGTAATAGTTATATCCTTAATTCATCTATAGAGTAAAGTTTCCTGATCATTTTATAGCAAAAATGAGGTTATTATGTCAATTTAACGTTAAAATATCTTACGGATAGTGATATGAAACCTTAAATTTTTTTCGAAAATTGTGTTGTATAAAAGTTGCTATATTTTTTATTTTATTACATTGAGGTACTTCATTTTATAGTTTTATAAGCCTACAAACATACCTTAAAAATATCAGAAAGTTTAAATTAGTTACACCGAATACTTCTGCTTTTATATGGACTCGAAGCGAGAGCTCTGTTTACATTTTTTTCGGTATCGATCAAGCCCTGAGCACTCTTAAAAACATTGTAAGTAAGGATAATAATATTTGGCTTATAAAATCCTAAATTAATAAAACAGTTTCCCCATCCCCCAATTTTCGGCAAATAATTTCACAGCTTGATTAGGAGAAAGTAAAACACATTTTCAGCTCTTACGCAACCTACTTTTCTTCAAATCTTACCTTTGCTAGCTAGAACCACATCACCCAGGCCAATGATACTGTTCCTTCATTCCTGGTAACACCCACCCGTTGATGACCATGCCCAATTATTCAGCACATTGTAATTCATAACATAATAAAAAATGATATAAGCGTAAGTCACTGAATACGCAAAATTTTTAATACAGCTTTCAAAAATATTCTTCCTAAATGTAATATTTATGTCACTAAACTAACAAATTAAATATTCGATTTCAACTACTTTCTTAAATCCTGAGAAAAATCCATATTCCCTATAATTCCTAAATCTGGTACTAATCTCCATGACCCAACAAACTATAGGTCTATTTCTCAACGATCTTCTGTCAGTAAAGTTCTCGAACGTGTCATGAGGACTCAGCTACAGGACTGCTATCAATAGAACAATGTTCTTACGTACGAGCAATTTGACTTTCATTAAAAAAAGTCCTTCCGGCCAGTGCAGGGAGGAAGAGGTAACTTTCATATTCCTTATTTTTAAAAAGCTAGCTTATATTATTCAAACACACGAAGCTCAATTTAGTGGAAACCAATTATAGAAGATTCAATACTAAATTTTACCAATACCAAATCATTATGAATGAGAATTTCGTGAAATCAAGCTGGCCAGCGATCTCGGTCGAGACATTGGTATGTACTTCGTACACATAAAGGTACATCCATATTGGTTCATGAATACGCCTGTTATCGCGTGACAAGAATCAGGACGTTTCAAAATGTTAGCCATAGTCGAAATTCAAAGTGCTATAATTCAGACTTTTTTAAGATATAGACGAAACAAAAACTGCTCCAGAATCTTTGTATCGAGGTCAAACACATCAGAAAAAAATATTTTTCAATTTTCAATTTCTTGGTACCACATTTCAAATTTAAAATGTTTTAAAATTTTTTAAATGGCCGCCATTAAGAAACAAGATGGCGGATGTAGCTGGACAACGATCTCGGTCGACACATTGGTATGTACTTTGTACACACCGAGGTACATCCATATCGGTTCATGAATACGCCTGTTATCGCGTGACAAAAATCAGGACGTTTCAAAATGTCAGCCACGGTAGAAATTCAAAGTGCTATAACTCAGACATATTTAAGATATAGACAAAACAAAAACTGCTCCGGAATCTTTGTATCAAGGTTAAACACATAAGAAAAAAATATTTTTCAATTTTCAATTTTTTGGTACCACATTCCAAATTTTAAATTTAAAGAAAAATTTTAAATGGCCGCCATTTTTAAACAAAATGGCGGATGAAGCTGGCCAACGAACTCGGTCGAGACATTGGTATGTACTATGTACAAACCAAGTTTCATCCAAGTGGGTTTATAAATACGACAGTTACAGTGTGACAAAGATCAGATATATATATATATATATCCATTAATTAAACATAACCTTCCACCGTCAAATATTATGAATTAAAGCTGTAAGTATTAAAAAAAATAATAATATAAGAATTATTATGGAAGAAAAAGAAAAAAGTGGACACCGACAAAAATTGAAAAGCTTATACATTGAATTACGTTATCAAGGGCACAGAATTCAATGATATAAGCAAAATGGTTGTTTTCTGTGGGAAAAATAAGCTAAAGCTAAAAGTTATTTTCCCCTGTGCCCAAACAACCATAAAATCAAGTGAATTGATTAAAAATGAAAGCAGAATAGAAACAAATAATATGAAATGGAAGAATCAATAAAACGTATTTAAATATTTATAGGATATAAAATATAAATAATAAACACCATACCGATTAATATTTCAGTATTTTACAAAAATCCACGCGCACATGGCTGCCAGTATATCAAAAAGATTAAGGTGAATAAAACAGTTAAGAAATCACAGTAAATGATACCAAAGGATGCTATTAATACATTTTGATATAAAATTTGAAATACCTTGTTAAACACATTTCATCTAATATAAAATAATTAGATATTAATTACATTATTTAAAATGCACTATTAAATTAATTAATAACATTTTAACAATATCGTCAAAATTTAGCTAGAAATACCCCCTGGTGTATTAAATTATAACTGAAATGGAGCTAGAAAAATTAACAATTAGAGCTATCTTAAAGATACAGATTTAGTGCTGCCATCTAGTATTACTTCTATTAAACAACTAACGCAAGATAAATATTTCTAAGCATTTGAATGTAAATAACTGTATAAATAATTGTAAGCATTTGAATGTAAATAACTGTATAAACAGCAAATCCAAACATATCCTTATATATAGAGAATTATAAACCGAATATAAACCACACAATGTATTTAAAAACTATTGTAAATAAAATTTAAAAGCATACAATATATTCTATTAGCTAACTTATTTAAACTAAACTAAGAAATAAATAATTCTAGAATATTGATAATATATAGCATATAGTTATATGCTATAAAACAAAATAAAAATCAGTAATAATTAATATAAATAATTATTAAATATAAAAATTATTTTTTATGAATTATATATCAGATATTTATAAAATGAACAGGAAATAAAAAACATGTGGAAGTAAATAGAAGGTTAAATGATACTTAAATACCCATTACTTAAAAAGCACAAATATAGAGTGTGGATTATCTTCAGACATCCATAATAAACCATAAAGTATGAATGTGGGACATTCAAAAACATTAAACCGATAATAAATATTAAAAAGAATAGAGTAATAATAATAAAAATAATTACCCAATTTTAATGCAAACAGTATAACTATATTTATATTATACATACTTATATGTATATTATTCACTATAAGAATGGCATACTATTAGTAATTAATATGATATTGTCCTTAGTAAATTTAAAATTTAATGCCAAATAATTGTAAATTAGATTAATCAATAATTAGGCTAATTATAATATTAATGAAATTCTCCAATTACATATAAAATATCAAATCAACATCCATATAAAATACGTAACAAAAATATAGTAATAATACAAGAGCCCCCATTTTTTTTTAAATATATAATTAACCATTGCGTATTATCCAGACAACACCACCCTCCTCCGTACTCTAACATCTACCCACCCAACCAACCTATAATATTTTTTTATATTATTTTACAATTTTTAATTTTTTATAGATATTTTTTTTTTATTTTATATTTTTTTTTTGTAATTTTGTTTACGCATGTGTTAATTTGTTTTAATAGATCATGTAAGAAAAGTACTAATTATATATTAATGAATATATGAATTTTTTTGGAAAACCATGATTTAATGCATCATAAAATAGTTTTTTAATATTATTGTTAATTAGAGGAGAAGAACATAAACATTTTATTCTATATAAATGATTAAGTATTATATTCCGAAATACAGAATGATGTAGACAAGATTTAAAATTTTTAAATGTATTAACTTTGAATTTAAATTCTTTACGTTTGTCATATAAATCTGTGATTGTTTTATTGTCTTTGATTGTAATTTTAAGATCTAAGAAGTTAATTGTATTGTTAGATAAAAGGTTTTCCGTTAATTCCAAATTAGTGGGATAATCAACTGGAAATCGAGTAATTGCAGATTGATCAGTATCAATTAAAATGATGTCATCAATATAACGATATAAATGTAGTTTATTATTAGTAAAATTACGTTCATAATGATATAAGTATAAGTCTGAGAGTAAATTGGAAGTACAACCGCCTTGTGGTATACCGACATGCTGTAAATATAAAGTATTATCTTGCAATATATAATTATTATAGATAATGAAGTTAGTTAAATATTTAAAATATGCAATATCTATATTAGATGGTAATTCCAGTTTTTTATAATATTTTTTAAATAATGCATTTATAATTTTATGTAAATCTAATAGGTCTATATTATTAAAAAGATCTTTGAAGTCATATGTCGTTATATTATAAACACAATGAAGATTTTTTAAAATTTTAACAAGTTGATAGCTATTTTTTATACAATGTGTATTATCATTATTTGTAGTAAGTACATATAATTGATTAAGAATTTTTAATATATATATATATATATATATGGACTAGGGTGCTCTGCCCCCTACGAGCTACGCTCGCCGACCCCCGTTCAGACACCGCAGATTCTAAAAGCATGCTAATTTCATCGGCCTTAAAAAGATTGAATTATAATTTAAAAAAACAGTGACGGTCTCCCTGTAAACGGGTTTTCATTCATTTTCCTTTGATTGCAGATTTTTAAGACAAAATCAGCCGCTGCTAAGGGATGCAATGGCTGTTTTCATCTTTGATTAAAAACAAGAAAGAAAAATCATGCGTACGGCATAGATTATGAAACACTTTCCAACACTCCCTGAAAGCTTTAACAAAACTTCGTTATTTAGGGAAATAATGTCAATAAGATAACTAACTAAACATTTAAAAAAGTGATTTCAGCAGTTACCCTCCATAGCCAAATACTTATTCCAATTCTTCTGAAGAGCCCTGTATTTGATCTATAGGTTAATATATATACTATATAATAGAAAATTTAATTTAGCAAGAAAACGCATAACAGGTTGAAATTTCTCTTTCAACAATTTATACTAATAGATGGAAACATACTTGAATACTTTTGTTCAGCCCTGTTGTTTACCTAGTACCTTTATTACACGCCACTATTTAGCTAGACTTTAATTCAAACTAAATCACTCTTAAAACTACTGAAATCGCATTTCCAGAATTTATCATCTATAGGTGGCCATGTATCCAATTCTTTGCGTGGCCCTGTATATCATTTTATCTATGTTCTACAAACATTTCATAGAAAACTACATGCAGTTCAGCATAACACATTTTAAACCCACCTTTCAGCAATTTACGGTCATACTCAGTAACCTTTACGAATTCTTTTGCGTATCCCTGTTAGACGTAATTTACTTATTTTTAAGAAATTTTCCTTTAAAATATATTATTTGTACACAGCACGCCCCCCCCCCTTTTTTTAGTATATCATTAATAGCTTAGTTCTAGTCAAAATTTTTCATTGTACACTTTCTTTATTTTTAAGAGTTCAGTTTAAAGTCAGTTGTGTTTTCTAAAAATAATAAAAAATAAATAAATAAATAAAAGTAATTTAATAAATTAAGCCCCCTTTCTTTTTATTAATTTTTCGTACTTAAATTATGTTGCAACATGTAAATGTTGTTATTCAAAAACATTCCTCTATTTTTCTGTAAATAAAACCTTTTCTTTTGGGATACTCTCTCACAAAAAAAAAAAATATCCCTTTTCTCTCTTTTACTAGCAAACGTGGGGTAGATGGTCAGCTGTGTTCAGAAATAATTGGGACCACACACGTTTACATTTTAAACACAGGATTATTGTGTGGGAATGATACTTTTCTCATAGCATACCAGCCTCTTTTACAATGCATTTTTATGACTTTGTTTACGAAAAACAATTTTTAAGCATGTGCAAGTATTGCCTGGGCTTCCGAGATTTGAGTTCACGTGATGTCCCCGTGGTTAGAGGGACATAGCAACGAGATGTTCTTGGCATTAGGTAGGGAAATTGACCAATGAAAACAGTTTTCGCCCCCCCCCCACCCTTTATTGCTTCCTGGGAAGTAACGCGGGGAGATTGAGGGGACTCGAGAAGCGAGCGCGTGGTCTGTTGGTCGTGTAGCGTTTTTTTTTTCTAGGTGTGTCCTGAGTGCAGTAAGATGTGAAACAACATAAAATTCTGAGGGGCCAAAGGGGGCCTGGGAACCCTCCCCCTTTTTGTCGAGGCCTGAAACAATTTTTATTGAGGAGATTCGGCTTTGAGACCGAAGGGAGAGAAGGTCGATCTTGGCGACTAAAGAGTATGAATTGAACTGTAAGTGCTTTTCGTTTTTTTTTTAAAGATTGGTAAGCGAGCGCGGATTTAGAAGGTGCATCTTTAGACAGTGCTGGTGAGCTGGATATACCTGGCTGGTGAGCTGGATATACCTGGCTGCTGACCGAGCATCGGACGAGCAAAAAATGCCCTGATATCCGATTCTGTGAAATAGAGATCCAAGATAAATTGTGAGCATGCGAAGCAAGACGTTAGCGTCCCGCTCCCTTTTCTGCTAAGCTTCAATTTATCCTAGAAATATATCACGGAGGATGCCTGCTTGTTTAATGTTGAAACAAAACAATTCCAGCTACTTCCACGGAAAGCGATATCGGCTGCTGTCTTCAAATTCCAAAACGATTTCCTAACTCATCGGGTAAAGCTGCGTACCGAAGGAAGTGTGTGGTGTGTAGCCCACCCCCTGAAACTATTTTCAAGATAAGGAGTTTTTTTTATCTACTACAGAAAAAAAAACACTGCCAGTTAAGATATGGTGGTCAAAGAAAAATCATCTAAAGAATTGCGTTTAAGATAACTATGCGTGAACAGTACTAGATAACCAACTCCAAACTAAAAAAAAAAATTGTTAAAAAAAAAAAAAAAAAAAAAAAAAAAAAGAATAACTTGTGGTGTACAATCTCTGAAACCTACTATGGATTACATTGTGTATGTTAAGTTTTTTTTTCTTGTTCCATTATAACGTAATGATTGATTATCTTTGTTTTAATTTTACAAACTGTATAATAGAAGCCAGAAAATGTCAATATGATAAAGTCTTTCCTATTAATATTAGAATATTTACAATGTCATTTGTTAATTGTGATAGCTTGAGAAATAAGTTTTGAAACACCTGTATGTATAAGAGTTAAAACTCCCTATGAAGAATTAAATTTAAATTTTAATCCTATTCTCTTGACTTGTATCTATTTTTGCACTGCTAAAACTATTCTTCAATAAAGTAACTTCACTAGATTTAAATAAGTAAATATACTTTTAAAAAAAAACAGAAATAATGAGAATAATTGTTTCAGTTCAAATTAACCCAAGAAGAAGTAGCAATGGTCTGTTTCTATAAGATTAATCATATTAGAATCATATATCAATTTAAAAATAAAGATTTAAAAGTAATCATTAATAATTTGAAGAATATAGAGAATATGAACAGTGTTTCTTCTAGTTTTTTTTTATTGTAATGAAGGTAAACAGCTTAAGTTAACTAAAATTTTCAATTTTACACACCTTCACAATTTAATGAATTTAGCCACATTACGATCACAGCCCATACAGTTAGATTCTTTTTATGTATGACTTTGAAGTTTGTTTTTATATTTCAGCTCTTGACTTTTAACTTATTCAAAATTCTTAAATTAATCTACCTTTTCAGTTCATTCACATTCCTTTAAGTAATTGGTCTTGCGGTATGTTTAAATTTCATTTAATTAATTATATTCATCTCTTTTTAAGTGATTTTCTCTGGTCATGCATGAATATTCTGACTCTATGACAATTGTTGGGGTTGATCTGAGCAGATAAATTGAGAACCCTGTATTGCTTTAGTATTTTGTTGCAGTTTTAAAATTCCTTAAGTGTGGCATTGATATTTTAGGGTTAAAGTTTTCCTTTTCAGTAATTTTGTAATTCAGCTAGAAGTTATTGTTATGATTTTATATACAGGATTCAATCTAGGTGGAAATTTAACTGCTCAGAGAAAAACCCATAACATCCCTGTATATCAACTATAACATTTACACACACCATATAGCATGCATAAATATAGTGAAACTTAAAAGCGCATATTAGTGCAAATTAAAAATGCATTCCCTGCCATCGCCACTAATATACAGTACTTCGGATAGAAAATACTTGTCTGAAATGTTTTTTTATGTTCCTGTAAACGCTATGCACTTCGTATTATACATGAAATAACTTAAGTAAGCTTCATCGACGTATACCAGTTTTATTATATACGAAATTGTATAATTAAAATACGCCGCAAACAATTTCCCCCAATACCATTTGTAATGGAATTCTTTTGTGTAGCCCTGTAAATGAATAGTAACTATTCGTTGCACCGCATATGCTAGAATATTCTGCATATTTTAGTGCACTTCGTAAATGCATATATATTTTATTATGTTTGAAAGTGTATAACATCTTGAAAATTCATTTGAAATGATTTTTTCCCATTGGCCGTAATGTAACGGAATACTTTTGACTGTCCCTGTAAATGAACTAAACATGCTACAAACTTCATTTGAAATAGAGTTCGTGCTAGGCTAAATGTCAATAACCACAAATTTCAGTGCGATCCCATTATATTTACGAAAGTTAGAGCGCGAACTGACAAACCGGAATCAATAACACTTTTCAACTTTGTTGGAAAGTGTTAAAAATTAGTTAAAAATTTTAAAATTAGCTAATGTAAAATGAATTAAGTGCACAGAGTTTTTTTCTCTCGGTACTTTTTAACAACGCTATGACAAAGTTCTTTTAACAATGTATCGTTTTAAATCTGACGTAATTTTCACCAAAGTTTCCTTTCTCTTTTTAATACTCACATGAAAATACTTTTGTTGTTAGAAAGGAAATATTATTTGCTCTGTCTTAGAATTCACGATAATAGTTGAAAAGATTATCTCAAAATATGAAATAAATGTCTCGTGCAAATATATTTTTTAATTTAAAGTGTTTTGCCAACTTTTATTTATTTGGCGTTTTTAAATATGACGTAATTTCCTTTATTTCTGACTTTTAACGCATAATAATGAATTTAGTATTTAAAAATTTTCTTTCCCTTTTAAAATTCAAGTGTAACTCTAGTTTTTATGATGTAATTTTCAATATTTTCCTGATTTTTAACACGTAATCACTTAATTCTAATTTGAAAGTTTTTTTCTGTATATAATAGCCACGTGTAAATAAATTTTTTATTTGAAGGAAATATTATTCTTCGCACTGTTTTTAAAATTGGCAACAATTTAAAATAATTGCCCTTTTCTAAAATGTGTAAAAAATATCTCTCGAAATGCTAAAAATTTGAATTTAAAATGGAAATATATCCTCAAAAAATGAGTCAAACTAAAAAGATAATTGCAGTCTGCACATCGGGAATTTCCAGTGTATGAAATGATCTAAAAATGTTTAAATTCCCATGTATAGTTTTTCTACTATAAAACTTTATTTAATGGAACGATTTTGACCATCTTTAACATTAAATGTCTCTTACAATAATTATTCGATTTAAAAACTGTCTGCATCAGCGTGTTTATCAAACAAGTCTCTATAATACCACTGATTTTCATATTTTTGTATGAAAACGGTTTCTTAATATTAACGAAGAAAGGACCCCGATCATAAAAATATGGATGCCGATCTAGTAGGAGTATACCCGGATGATCTACGCAGATTTTCATTGGTCCATTTCCAAATCAAAACTTTTTTTTATATATAGAAGGATATATATATATATATATATATATATATATATATATATATATATATATATATATATATATATATATATATATATATATATATATATATAACAACTTTTGAACGGAGGGTGGTTTCGGGGTCTGGGGGTCATGATCGATGAAAATATACAGAAATTTTTTGAAATCGCTTTCCTCCGAACGGATGCAATAGGTAGCTTTTTGTAATGAAAGCTACCTAACACTCAACACAACCCAAGTTGTTTCGTGTTGAAGAAATTCACAGTGAGAAAAGCAAAATGATTCCAGCTTCTGCCATTTTACTTGATGTCGCAAAAGCATTGTGAAAGGTCTGGCATGAGGACCTCATAAAATTAAATTTTCGATTTTAACTACTTTCTTAAATCCTGAGAAAAATCTTTATTCTCTCCAATTCCTGAATCTGGTACTAGTCTCCCTGACCCAACAAACTATAGGTCTATTTCTCAACTATCTTCTGTCAGTAAATTTCTCGAACGTGTCATGAGGACTCAGCTACAAGACCTCTATCAGTAGAACAATTTTCTTACGTACGAGCAGTTTGACTTTCATTAAAAACACTCAACACAACACAAGTTGTTTCGTGTTGAAGAATTTCACAGTGAGAAAAGCAACACGATTCCATCTTCTGCCATTTTACTTGATGTCGCAAAAGCATTGGGAAAGGTCTGGCATGAGGACCTCATACAATTAAATTTTCGATTTTAACTACTTTCTTAAATCCTGAGAAAAATCCATATTCTTTCTAATTCCTGAATCTGGTACTAATCTCCCTGACCCAACAAGCTATAGGTCTATTTCTCAAATATCTTCTGTCCGTAAAGTTCTCGAACGTGTCATGAGGACTCAGCTACAGGACCACTATCAGTAGAAAAATTTTCTTACGTACGAGCAATTTGACTTTCATTAAAAACACTCAACACAACACAAGTTGTTTCGTGTTGAAGAATTTGACAGTGAGAAAAGCAATACGATTTCAGCTTCTGCCATTTTACTTGATGTCGCAAAAGCATTGGTAAAGGTCTGGCATGAGGACCTCATACAATTAAATTTTCGATTTTAACTACTTTCTTAAATCCTGAGAAAAATCCATATTCTCTCTAATTCCTGAATCTGGTACTAATCTCCCTGACCCAACAAACTATAGGTCTATTTCTCAATTATCTTCTGTCAGTAAAGTTCTCGAACGTGTCATGAGGACTCAGCTACAGGACCAGTATTAGTAGAACGATATTCTTACGTACGAGCAATTTGACTTTCATTAAAAACACTCAACACAACACATGTTGTTTCGTGTTGAAGAATTTGACAGTGAGAAAAGCAATACGATTTCAGCTTCTGCCATTTTACTTGGTGTCTCAAAAGCATTGGTAAAGGTCTGGCATGAGGACCTCATAAAATTAAATTTTCGATTTAAATACTTTCTTAAATCCTGAGAAAAATCCATATTCTCTCTAATTCCTGAATCTGGTACTAATCTCCCTGACCCAACAAACTATAGGTCTATTTCTCAAATATCTTCTGTCCGTAAAGTTCTCGAACGTGTCATGAGGACTCAGCTACAGGACCACTATCAGTAGAAAAATTTTCTTACGTACGAGCAATTTGACTTTCATTAAAAACACTCAACACAACACAAGTTGTTTCGTGTTGAAGAAATTGACAGTGAGAAAAGCAATACGATTTCAGCTTCTGCCATTTTACTTGATGTCGCAAAAGCATTGGTAAAGGTCTGGCATGAGGACCTCATACAATTTAATTTTCGATTTTAACTACTTTCTTAAATCCTGAGAAAAATCCATATTCTCTCTAATTCCTGAATCTGGTACTAATCTCCCTGACCCAACAAACTATAGGTCTATTTCTCAACTATCTTCTGTCAGTAAAGTTCTCGAACGTGTCAGGAGGACTCAGCTACAGGACCAGTATCAGTAGAACGATATTCTTACGTACGAACAATTTGACTTTCATTAAAAACACTCAACACAACACAAGTTGTTTCGTGTTGAAGAATTTCACAGTGAGAAAAACAACACGATTCCAGCTTCTGCCATTTTACTTGATGTCGCAAAAGCATTGGGAAAGGTCTGGCATGAAGACTTCATACAAAAACTAATTCGGTTTCAATTCCCATCTAAAGTAATACTCATAATATAATCATACTTTTCTGATTTCTCACCGTCCTCATAAACAACGTTCTATTAGCTATGCTCCTAATGAAATCGGTCATTTTTCAAGGTACACTGTTAAAAATATCGTGAAAAATTACCTCTGTTTTTAAAGGCTATCTATTTTCTCACGAATGAGAACGCTTCATAAACGGCTATGGCGTGTTCTCATTGGTCAAAAAATTGATAGCCTTTAAAAACAGAGGTAATTTTTCACGATATTTTTAACAGTGTATCGTGTCGGGCCCGTGTTGCTTAATCTGCTCTTTATCGGCATCCCGCGCTTCAAAGCACACCTATTTTGGATTATATATGGACGACATATCCATATGTGCTTCAGCGCATCACTCACATAGAATATACAAGTACCTAAAGACACGTATCGACGCTTTCAAGGGCTGGTTTAACCTGTGGCTCGTTTAAGTCAACAAAAGTAAAACCTCTGCTCTACACTTTTGAAGAAAAATTACCTATCCTAACAGAATAATCAGTATCAGTTTTTTTCCTATATATTATATAGAAAAAATTTGAGATTCATGAATTTGCAAAACAAATCAAATTATTTTTTTGTTATGAATAATTAAAAGAACGAGAAAATTCCAAGCATGTTAACGCAAACGTGGAACTTGTGGAAGTTTGTTTGGTTTATGTTTTGGAAAATGTTGAAATATTTCTGTCGCTTTTTGACAAATCTTATTGTTGTATATTTATTTATCTAACAAAAACATAGCTGTGAAAAAAGGGAGCCAAGTTCTGTAAAGACAATGGCAAGAAAAGAAGTGATATCTAAGTGGGTGCCAAGTTCAAATAAAATTCACCCAAACTTACCTACTGAAGTATCATAGCATTTTTTAAATTGTTTAGAAATAAAAATTATTGATAGCATATTAATAATAAATCTAGAACTTGGCAAGTTTTTAAGCCTTCATTTGAGTGAGCTCCTTCTCCTTGAAGGATGGTGGGATAAGATATATCCCACCTAAATTTAACTGCAAAATGCCACATTGACACTAGAATTCAGGATTAAAAAGTTTAATTTTATTAAATACGTGAAAAGAAGCTTTTACCCATTTTTAAATAAATTTGTTTTTGAATTCTGGTGTGATTGAATCATTTCAGCATGTCACCAATAAAAGCTCTTTGCCCCTGAAGGGTTAAAGAGGTGCAGTCTCTAGAGGGATGACCAAGAACAAGCGTAAAGGTATCTGTCTCTTTCTCAGGCCTTTTAGTCTGTTTGCATTGAGGTTTCCGAAGCAGTGGTGGAAAATTGGCGCAGAGAAGGAGCCTATTGACACCGCTAAGTTTTTATCGTATTACTCACCTTAATAAAAACTCGGAAATTATGTCATTAGATAAGTCGCAAAATACTACTAAAATTTAGTGGTGTCGATAGACTCCGCCTCCGCGCCAATTTTCCACTTCTGCCGAAGGGTGGGTGCTAGAGTGATAACCAAAGACGAGCGGGAATGTATTTGTGTATTTATTGGTTTATCAAATCTTTAACATGAGTCATTTGTTTATAATAATAACTATATTAATTTTTTATAATGACATTGTTGTTAATATTAACATCATCATTTTATTAAGACATGAAATTGATAGGCATAACATTTATCAAAAACTTGCCAAGTTCTAGATTTATTATTAATATGCTATCAATAATTTTTATTTCTAAACAATTTAAAAAATGTTATAATACTTCAGTAGGTAAGTTTGGGTGAATTTTATTTGAACTTGGCACCCACTTAGATATCACTTCTTTTCTTGCCATTGTCTTTACAGAACTTGGCTCCCTTTTTTCACAGCTATGTTTTTGTTAGATATCATTACTTTTTGTAGAGTTACAATATATTTAGACACTTTACATAATGCTTTTTAATGTGTTTACATGAGACTATTTTATTCACCAAGCAACATTCAATTTTAATTTAAATTTCCTACAACAAACTATTTGGCTGTCAATTTGCGGCAGAAATCTATATTTTAATACTTCTACACTGAATGCATGTTTTGAAACGAAATGTATTGATTCGAAATATTTATTGTTTCTGAAACAACAATTCATGTTAAATTCCTATATTAATTTTTTCTATTAAATTTTCCAATTAAATATCCTATAGCTGGGCCTGCTTTTTTTGTACTGAAAGTGAAAAATAATGTTATGTGCTTATGCCACACTACGTATCATTCATCCATGGGTGCGGGCAAAGAGGCAGTGCAGAGGAAGGACATTGCCCCTCCCTGGATTTTCAAATTTAATTAACTAAATAAACATTTCTCTGATGATTTTGAAAATAACAAGTGGGTAAGTGTGATCACAGATCGCACAGAGGGTTTCGTTTAATATTCCTTTCAAAACACTTTATCCTTTTGAAAAATCTGTTAGTTCCACATTTCGCAACCAGGGGCGCACTCTATTCTAAACAAACCTCTATCCGAATGAAACTCCGTTTTACATACTATCCGTAGATATTTTAGTCGAGGGGATTGAGCCCATAGCACCCGAGATAAGTAGGCGCCTCTGGCGATAAAAAGTGGAACTAAAATATGTAAGACTATGGTGCATAATATGAAAGAATGGTCAAAGGGGTGTCGGCAAATGTTGGAAAAGCGCTCCCCCGCGTGAAAAGGGCGGAGGTTAGAAAAATTGCTTAAAATACACAAGTTAGAGCTCGGAGGAGTAAATAATATAAGACTTTTTGAAAATTTTATGATTTGTCGTGTGGTCTGAGGTATTAAGCTATACGTATGCAAAAAGTCATGTCTCCAACTTAATTAATGACTCCCTTAGAAAGAATTGCTTAAAATACATGTGTGGTAGCTCAAAGGGTTAAGCATAAGACTTTTTCAAGATTTTATGATTTGTCGCCTGGCCTCAGGTGTTCTGCTATAAGTATGCAAAATTTCAAATCTGCAATTTAATAAGGGGCTCAGTTAGAAAGAATTGCTTAAAATACGCATTTGGAAGCCCAAAGGGTTAAATGTACGACTTTTTCAAAATTTTATGATTTCTCGTTTTATGTGAGGTGTTCAGCTATAAGTATGCAATATTCCACGCCTCCAACCTAATTAGATGCTCACTTTGAAAGAATTGTTTAAAATACACATGTGAGACCCCAAAGGGTTAAATTTACAACTTTTTCAAAATTTTATGATTTGGCATTTGATGTGAGGTGTTCAGCTGTAAATATGCAAAATTTCACGCCTCCAACACGTATAGTTTCTGAGAACGGGCTCTGTGACGGACAGAATATCTCAATTTGTTGTTTTTCTGTAAGCAAGTAAACCCAGATAAAACCCCCAGTAAGTAGATAGGTTTACAATGGGAGTCTATGGGAATTTGGCGAAATATTAGATTTATCGCCAAGGTGGCGTCACTTTTGGCGACCGATTTTGGTCGCCAAATTTGGCGATATATCGCCATGTTGGCGAGAAACTTGGCGGTATTTGGCGACAGAACAGCGTCTCCTCCTACGGCAAATTAAAATTTCGCCTAATAGACGCAATGGTAAAGTAAAAATGGGCACCCGTAGGTGGGTAATTCATCGATTTTCACAATTTTTTTATTTTTACTTTCTTCTATCTTTACAAGAAGAAAGTATTGGATTCATGAAAATTTTCGAATTCCGGTTTTCGACGGTTTTACACGTTTTAGGGGTCAGAGATTCCAAAAAACATGTTTTTACAAAATGTCTGTCTATGACTCTGTGAGTCTGTCTGTCTGTCTGTCTGTCTGTCTGTCTGTCTGTGTGTATGTGACACAAATTTTGTGGGCGCTCTATCTCAAGAACTAATGCACGGAATTTAATAAAAATTGATATTCAGTTAGTCCCTAATACAAATTGATGCTGATTAGTTTTTGGGGTAAATCGCTCAACAGGTGGCGCTGCTATGCTGCATTTTTCCCGATTTTCGCAATAGCTCTATCTCAAGAACTAATGCACGGATTTCGATCAAACTTCAGATTTAGTTAGTCCTTGATATGAATTGATGATGATTACGTTTTGGTGTAAATCGTCCAACAGGTGGCGCTGTTATGATGAATTTTGCAGGATTTACACGATTTCCCCAATAGCTCTATCTTAAGAACTAACGCACGGATTTTCATCAAACTTCAGATTCAGTTAGTCCTTGATATGACTTCCTACTGATTATGTGTTGGTGCAAATCGCCCAACAGGTGGCGCTTCTCTGCTGCCTTTTTCACGATTGCCTCAATAGCTCTATCAATAGAACTAATGGACGAATTTTCATCTAACTTCAGATTTAGTTGTGTGTTGACACAAGTTGTTGTTAATTAGGTTTTGGTGTTAATCACCCAATAGGTGGCGCTGCTATGCAGGAATTTTCATGATTTTCGTTATTGCTCTATCTAAAAAACTAATGTACGGATTTTCTCCAAACTTCAGATTCAGTCAGAGGTTGACATAAATTGTTGCTGATTAGGATTTGGTATAAATCACCCAATAGGTGGCGCTGCTAGGGAGCATTTTGGTGAATTTAGACGATTTCAGCGATAGTCATATCTCAAGAACTAACGCACGGAATTTCATATCGCTAGAATCCTCATGAGATGCATAGATTGCCATTTAATTTTGGCAGTGTGATATCGGATTTTGAAGTATTAACATGTATGAGATAGAAGAAAGTTTTGGGATTGGTACACCCGACTAGTTTTCCTTAGTTTTATAGTGTAAACGAACTTCGCACCAATTTTGAAGTCTGTAGCTGCAGTAGATATACGAGATCTTTTTGATGATTGAGTGAGTCAGTCAGTCAGTCAGTCAGTCAGTCAGTGGTAAAATTATCGATTATCAGACATTTTCAAATGTCATTATCTCGGAAACTAATTATGCGTTATTTATAAAATTTTGGATTTTAGGTAATTAGGGTGGCCTTACTACCCATTTCGTATAACAAGTACGTAGGTCTCATAGATTTTTAGTTGTAGAGCATTGAAATTTGATGAAAACAGCTCGAAATGGTTCGTGTAAATAACACACGGCTATGTCAGGCGAACTTGGCTGACACACTGCCGTGTGTCTAGATAACTTTGTATATTAAAACTCGAATGAATGTATTTTCAATCATATCCATTTGTAATGATCGATATCAATATAATTCAATTTAAAGAGGCAAATATTTCGTCAATAATGTAGTTTTCACGAATTTTTTTATTATTTTCACGAAATGATCTATCATTTTTATGATTTTTAACATCAAACAGTAATGATTTTCCGCCATTAATATTCTTAGAAATTATGTATATATATATATATATATATATATATATATATGAAGGACGTACGCACGTATATATACATGATTTTGTTTTAATGTTTTTTTTAGTACGCGCATATGGAAATCGTTTTATTTTATATGTGTGGTTTTCATCACTTCGCATTTTCGCTGGTGCAAAAGTGACACAAGTGTAATACACAGATTTTTCGGATATCTATACTTATAAATATTCCCTGCAGCAAGAGACATATACACAAGCAGCAACACCTGTGAGAGACATATCATTGTAATAAACAGCAAAATGAATTAATTCGAGTTATGTCCTTTTTCTTCAGGGTGAACGATATAAACGTAATAATAATAACAATAATATATAGAATATATATGTATTTATGTATATTTTTGTAAAATTAAAATCGTAAAAGTCACTTCAATGATAGAATCTGAAGTAAAGAAACATTTAATTATTAATTTTAAAATTCATACGATGACAAACTGATGTCAAATAAAAACAAGTAAGAAAAATCTTGCTTTAAGCGTGGATTATGAAACACTTTTAAACACTTCCTGAATGCTTTAACAAAACTTCGTTATTTAGGGAAATATGTTATATAAGTGAAATAAGTAAACATTTTAGAAAATGCATAAAACATTTGAAAAACGGATTTCAGTAGTTACCGTCCGTAGAAAATATGCATTCCAGTATTTTTGAACAGCTCTGTATTTGATCTGTAGGTGGATACATATACTAAATAATAGGGAAATTTAGTTTAGCAAGAAAAGGAATAACAGGTTGAAATTTCTGTTTCAGTAATTTATACTAACAGATGAAAACATACTTGTATACTTTTGTACAACCCTGTAGTTAACCTAGCATCTTTATTATACGCACTATTTAGCTAAAGTTTAATTCAAAGTAAAATATTCTTAAAACTGTTGAAATCACATTTCCAGAAATTATAATTTATAGGCGGCCATGTATCCAATTCTTTACGTGACCCTGTATATCATTTTATCAATATTCTACAAACATTTCTTAGTACACTAAATGCAGTTCAGCGTAAAAAAGCATAATTCATTTAAGAACCACCTTTAAGCAATTTACAATCACACCCGGTAACCAATACGAATTCTTTTGTGTAGCCCTGTATATGAATTACAGCATTTATACACACCATATACAATGCATAGATATAGTGAAACATAAAAGCACATAACATAATTAAAAATGTATTTCCAGCAATCATCGCTATGGAACAGGACTTCGGATACAATATAGTATCTAAAATCTTTCGTGTGTTCCTGTAAATGCTAAACACTTCGTATTACACATGAAATAAGTTATAGTAAACCTCAGCGACGTATATCAATTTCATTATATATGAAATAATTGAACATAATTAAAATACGCCGGAAAACATTCCCTCCACCCCTATATCGTTATGTAACGGAATTCTTTTGTGTGGCCCTGTAAATGAGTAATAATTATTCTTTGCACCGCATATTCTACGGGATACATATTTTAGTGCACCTGATAAATGCATATCAATTTTATTATGTTTGAAAGCATTCAACATCATTAAAAATCATTTTAAACGATTTTTACCAATAGGCCGTAATGTAACGGAAAAGTTTTGACCGTCCCTGTACATGAACTAAACATGCTACAAACTTCATTTGAAATAGGATTCGTGCTATGATAGAGGTCACTAACATCCAAAAATTTCAGAACGATCCGAGTATATTTACGGGAGTTAGAGTGCGTACAGACAGACAGACAGACAGACAAACCGAGTGCATAAACACTTTTCAACTTTGTTGGAAAGTGTTAATAAACTATTTTATTTTTTATTCGGCATTTTAAAATTATTCACATTTAATAATTTTGTAACTTACTCGCATGCATCCCGACAACTACTGGCACACCTTCTATTGTCTTCAGGTGAAACATAAAGATCTTAAACAGAAAAGGAAAAATATTCAGTTAAAATATTACTATAATATAACATTAGTAATCATGCACATTGTCAGGTTGTAACGCACAGTGCTTGTACTCGGTCAGCTTTTTTCAAAGACACTTTTTTTTCAAGGAAAAATCTTTTTTTTTTTAAATTTTCGTGGAAACTTACCTTAAAGGACATTTTTGTTGTAATTGTTCCATAAACCTACCACAATTTTTCCCCCTTATAAAAAACTATTTTTCAAAAAGATGACCAATGGGATCACTGAACGTATTCAAAACACAAATGATAATATGTTAAAAATTCTTCTATATTACTGCGTCATCGAAAATGGTTAATGACTTTACAAAACTGATAAATGCATCTACATTACTCTTGTATTTAAAGATAGGGAAATAACGTATATTTTTTTCTTTAAACACATTCTTTCTATTAGAAGAACATGATTGTGTTTGGTTTTATAAAAAGTTTCGCAATTCCATTTTTGCATGGTTCCAGTTACAGTAAATAGTGAAATAAAAATTTATACTGTCTTTAAAATCTCACGGTTTTTGACTAAGGCCAATGTCGGACGGACGTCTTTTTGCTTGCTTTTTTGCTTACGTATTATCATACGTAAGCAAAAAAGCAGGCAAAAAGACGCCCGTCCGACATTGGCCTTATTATACCAGCTTTCTAATATACAACCTATACTAATAAAGATTTACAGATGGTTTATTTGTTTGTTTATAGAAGGTAATATATGGGAATACACGGTACTCTTTTTGAAATACACGGTGCGCAAATAAACCAAAGCGTACCTGGTATTGTGACAAATGCTCTTCGAACGGAAGTCGCAAAGTTTCAACGCACAACCGTGGATCAAAGTACAGGCGGTGTCGAACATAGGATTATCACGATAGTGTAAGACTCTACGAGGCTAACGGGAAAGACAGGCTACGGCGGTGCATTCCACGTACCTTTTCTTACAGAGCGCTGGAGTCACGTGATGCTCGGATGCACTAATGAAGGTGTGCGAAAAGAGCATCACGTCACTCTAGCGGTCTGTAAAAAAATACACCTGGGATGCACCGCAATAGCCTGTCTTTATCTTTAGCCTCGAAGACTATATATATGATGATTTTTGTTCAATTTAGGTTCAAAATATTGTAATAAATGGTACTGAATATATATCCTTTGTTTTTACGAAAATGTTCATGTTTTTCTGTTGCAAACAGAAATGCCGAACTTGAAAAAAAAAAATAAGAAAACTCATAGCAAACATTAATTTTAGTATCTATCCATTTTTTCTTATATCCACATGATTTTTGTGGAATGTTCAATATTTATTTAATTTTTAATTGATAACATATGTGATGCTTGCATAACTCTTTAAAATCGTATTACAAAACTGCAGCATTCTACTGCAACGTTCTACAACTTATTTGAATGTCGTTAATTATAGACGGGTTTGAGCTTTTAAAACTTATATTAATTCATTTTATCATATTTATCTTTTATTTGAAAGAAAATTGTTTCATTTTTTTTTTAATTTCTTTTGAAATGTGATAACAAACAGATATCTATTTCTGTTTGTAAAGAATTTAATAATGGTTTCATTTATGACAATTGTTGTAAGTGAAAAGTGTGAGGTAATGCTTTCATCAATTGATGATCAAAATTTAATAGAGCGTTTACTTTTGCTTTGTGTAAATAAAATTCAAAAGTACGTTGGTAGAAACTATTTGTCCAAACCAAACTCTATCCTCAACTAGTCCTTGTCGGCTTGTTAGATTTCAATTTATGAGCGAAAATATTTCAAAAGTGTATCAGCGACTGAAAAAAGAAATAAAAAATCTAAAGCCTACAGCTCTTACAAATATGGCCATTGATAAAGAGGTACATTTAATAATTATTGATTATAAAGTTATTACTGCAAATTTAGGTAGATCATCATGTTTAGCATGTTCAATTTGCGGAACGAAATTTTTGCAAATGAATAACATTGAAAGAATAGTTTAAATTAGGGTAATTTCGCTCTGGAAAAAGCTAAACAATGTGTCACAAAATACGGGTGGTATTATATGGCAGTTCTTCTGATCCATGGAAAAGATATAATTATAAATTTTGCTGTTTCAATCGGGCGTTTATCGGAAAAAGCTGGCGAATCTCGGAATAAAGAATTTCGAAGGCATCGGGAGTGTAAGAGATAAAAAATTGAAAGTCATTTAAAGAACCCAGCAAACATAGAACTATTGGCTACTGTGAGGCCAATTTTGGGATTTATCGCCAGTGATGGCACATCTATTGAACAGTATGGGCCCTTGGCTGTTTATTGCACGACATCACGTGGGTACAGGAGTACAGTTCCAGTATAGGAACTTTCAAGTATTTTAAGGCTACGAAATAAAGTTGGAAAATCTTAATTGTCCGTTACTGCTCATCACTTTAATGCACTATACGGACAATGATGACCAGTCACTTGCGATTTTAGACGTTTTGTTAACACTAGGAGCGCCAAGAATTTTTCGTACCTAAAAGCGCCTCAAGCAGTCAAATTGAATGCTGAATGAATTAAAAACATATCTTAAATTTTAAATGATTTATAATATTTTATAATACAATTTATAATATTTTAATTACTTTTAAATTTTCCTTTTATGTACATCTTGAAATAAAAACAGCTTAAAAAAATAGCTAGTTTTGTAATACATTTCTACATACTTTTAAAGAAACATATTTTATTGCTATTTGCAATTTTTCACAACACAGCTTTTTCAATGCTGGAAGTGCATTTTCTACATACATAATTGGAACATTTTTACATACATCAGTTTTTTGATGTTGTTACAAAGTCTAATCTGGCACTGACTTCTTTTCTTTGAGAGTATATTGCTAGTATTGGAAATTTCTTCCGGCAATCTTGAGCTTGTTTTTCTATTTAAATGAAGCTGTCTTAAGGCCTCTGCTAACTGAAATAGGAAGGATATTTTTGAAATATTTTTACCGGTTAATTCTCGGTAGATAACGTAGATATTTGTTCCTTCTAAATCCAGCAAATTATAGGAAACATGGGCTGGCCTTCTACGTGAACCAGCCCGAATAGAATATTTATCTTAATCTAGTCAACGATATCAACTCCACATTTCACTTATTGCAGAGCTCTACTACAGCGCCTAGAATATATAGTGTGAAAATCTTCTATCTAAACAGTGCTAAAAAATTCTATCCCTTAAATGCACAAGGATGCTGAAATCCAAACAGCCCATTGTGAAGGCGTTTGGTTTGTCTTATAACGGTAGTTTCTGGTTCAGTGATGGAATGGAAAAACTCCAATATTATGCAAACGAACAGATGTTTTTATTTAAATCAAAGTAACAACACATCATAATGGAGGATACGTTTGTATACAGCCGTAGATGTAATCCATGAAGAGGTGCTCCTTAACGTTGAATAAAATACGAGCGACCCTTTTTGGGACCTTTCAGCGAGAGAGAAAGCCAAGTGATTCACATGGCCTGGCGTATCACATTATCGCCAATTTCCAAAGTTTTTTGACGACCGAATGAAGACAGACAAAGAATTGACGGGAGGTTTAGCGGAATATAATATGGCATCCCTTCTAGCATAACTCACAGGGATGTAAAAAAAACCTTCTTTATTTCATGGGATCGGCGACTCAAAATCTGGATTTTGTTTATATTAACACCAACGAACTAGCTTAAATGTAACTGCGAAATATAACAGATGTATGGGAAAATGAAGAGGAAAAGCATATGTGTTAACGTACATGAAATATATATGAGGCCGAATTTCCATAAAATAATTTTTGTTTCGTTATTTCTTTTCAACCGTTAAATTTTAGGTACAATTAAGAATGACTTTTTTTACAACGCGGATAAAAGCTGATGAAAAACACATCTAACGTAATGAATGGACAGCTGCACTTAATTTTTTTTGTGCATTTACTTGATTACTTTTAGAAAAAGACGGTTAACGGACAGAAATTAATTCTGTGAAAATGGAATTTTGATAACTCGAAATTGAAATCATAAAGCTGTGTACTTGAACGCATTGAATTAAGTTCGTTACGAAAAGGAGAGAAAAAAATGTAGATAGGAATGCGTATTGCTTTAAGAGCTGAATTAATTTAATGATTTCACTTGCATAAAAGGGTGGGGGGGGGGGCTAGAAAGAGAAAATTTTTAAAGTAATAGAGTTTTGTTCAAAGTAAATAGTAAGTAAAGAAGGAGTGGAAATCGATATGAGTAGAGAAAGCTGCCACATATCTCACCGGGGAACCGTAAAAAGCTGTGCCGTGTACGTTGCATCTTTATAGAAAACTAAACACTTTGCCCATCTTCACACACACAAATATACAAAATAAATACATCACAAAATAACTATAAGGAAGCTTGCAATTTGAAAAGAAAAATCATGTTTAAAACTTATATGCATTCAAAGCGTCTGTTCAAGTAATTTGCTTTAGTCTCTGGATCCAGTGTAATTTTAAATTCAGTGAGAAATCATTATGTTTCCTTGGTACCAAAACTCACTGTTTTTTTATTTGATCCTGTATGGGATGAGCCATGTATATACAAATTTGCAAGCCTTTAAAAGAAATAATAGAAACACAATTTAATCACATTAATAATGGAAATGAAAAAAAAAAACATATATCAAATATGAGTATTTGTAAATTAAAAGTTAAATCTAAACATAAAGGGAATGAATGTGAAGAAATTGAAAATTCCTGCACGAGGCACAGGACTACCAAAAAACGTTCAGGCACAAAGCCTGAACTGTTTAAAAAAAAAACAGCATTAAATAAGAACATGAACCCGATAATAATTTCATAAAAAAGTCGCCTAACCTGCTTTTTATCAATACACTAAAATATGTACACAACACTAACTTCAAAAGGCCTAACCATTTTAGTTTTCTTTGATTGTAAAGATATCTTTGTTAAAAAAAAAAAAAAAAAAAATTCACACTAATGTAAAATTCTTCCACATCTTCAATATTTTTAACATGAAAAGATAAACAGATAGAGTTTCAAAAGGTCCAAAAAATTAAAAGGACTTGACAACAAATTGAACTTGATCTTTGTTTGGCCACCAATATCAATCATCAACAAGCCAGTTTAAAAAATTCCATTTTAATTTCCTACAGATTATTCTCATTATATTTGTAAAATAACTTCCTGACCTGCCGCAGGTTGAATGTTGTCTATAACATGTGGCATATATATTTGATTATGAAATAGATTTCAGATAAAATCTTATGCATACCCAATTTCAACAATGGGATTTTGAAAACACATATTAATAATATTTTAGCCTAAATTCCACACAGTATTTTCATTTTAACTCACAGATGACGTTTGGAAGTTATATTTCATTATGGAATCCTATATATATCACTGACAAACAATCAATTTACCATGCAGGACCATCCAAAAGACATTTTGTAACTCATACTAGCGTCTGGAAATTACTTCCAATGCTGTCTGATAATTACCCCCGTGTTTGTGAAAAGTTGAACTTAAAAAAAAAATATTTTCTGGCAGATGGGCTTCCAAATAATGTTACTCCTTAGTTTTCAGAAAGATAACACACCCTATTATCGAAATAAGAAGTTGCACTTGTCCTAGTGTTCCCACACCCGTGAAATTGAAATTTTGAAATCAGTGAAGGAAAATGTTAAACAGTGATTTTTTTATAGCATTTAGGAAATTAATTTAGTACAAGACAGAGACAGCGGTTTGTATTTAAAAAAATACTAATTGAAATTAAAAAATAGTCGATTTTATTAAAAAAATAAACTGTTTCGGCCGGACACCAATTACTGTGCGAGTATTAACGGCTGCCTTTTAATTACCCCCAGCTTCTTCTGTCTGAAAATTACCGTATTCGCTTTCTGTGAAAAAAAAAAAAAACACTGACAATTTTGTTTTATTTTTCATAGATAAAAATGCATTATTACTTTCTTCTATCTTTACAAGAAGGAAGTATTGGATTCATGAAAATTTTCGATTTCCGGTTTTCGGCGGATTTGCACGTTTTAGGGACAGGGATTCCGAAAAACATGTTTTCACAAAATGAATGTATGTGGTTCTGTGTGTCTGTGTGTGATACAAATTTTGTGGGCGCTCTATCTCAAGAACTAGTGCAGGGAATTTTATAAAAATTTATATTCTGGTAGTCCCAAATATAAATTGGAGCCGATTAGTTTTTGGTGTAAACCGCCCAGCAGGTGGCGCTGCTATGCTGCTTTTTTCGCGATTTCTGAAATAGCTCTATCTCAAGAAATAATGCACGGATTTTCATGAAACTTCAGATTCTATTATTCTTTGATATGAATTGGTGTTTGTAACATTTTGGTGTAAATCGCGCAACAGGTGGCGCTGCTATGCTTCATTTTTCAGGATTTACACGATTTTCGCAATAGCTCTATCTCAAGAAATAATGCACGGACTTTCATAAAACTTCAGGTTCATTTAGTCCTTGACATGAAATGACGTGTTGTACATTTTGGTGTAAATCGCTCAACAGGTGGCGATGCTATGCTGCATTTTTACGATTGCCGCATTAGTTCTACATTTTAATACTTCTTTCATTCCGCTGATACTGAGAGTTAGACGATCATCTCAGAAGGCTTCAGTGGTTGAAAATGACGTCATAGTAAAAATGAAATGAGTATTTTCTTTGATAAAAATATATATTTTACGACGAATTCGACTAAAAGTAAATTTTCGGATTTTGCCGGCACTCAGATTGGAACCTCAAATAAAGAGTGCGAATGTTTACATGCAAAATTGTAACTGGAAAGCGTGACATCAAGTTTGGGACTATATTTATTATTAATCTATTGCACGTTAATATATTTTTTAAATAGTGAATATGAATATGAAAAGTATGCATGTAAATTTTGCCACGATGATAACGACTTTATTATTATATTTCCTGAAAGAAAAATATGATTCTGCCTTAGTGGCGCAATGTTCGTTCATTTTTTATAACTTAACAGGAAAGGTAAAAGCCTCAATTAACACAGTAACCCACGTAATCAGTAACATACAATTTATTATCTAAATTGCATGTTACTGATTACGTATAGGAATAAAAATTTATTTTTCAATAACTTGAAAAAATTGAAATTATTTAGTTAAAAATAATATTTGTTCTAACAGTTCAATAAGCTAATATAAGATTTATTTATTAAGGGGGCACAGGACCTTTAAACTTTCAAAAAATCAATTTTCGGTTTTTGGCTTATTCTGAATGTTTTAAAATCTCTCAGCAAAATGCAAAAAACCGCATTAAAAAATCTATATTATTTCTTGAGTTATAATCATTTATAGACGGTGAGTATAATTGAATGTCCATAAATACTGAAACTTTAAAAAGCGTTTTCTCAGATTAGTAAATCTGGAGTTTGCGCGAACTGTTACTTTTAAACTATGTAAGCTACAGCTTAAAAAAAATTAACCAAATATGCATTTCTTTATACTCTACATGGTAAAACTAAAAAAAATAACATATTTTGGTTATTTATTTTTTTGCATTTGAAAAACTTGAAAAAAATTCTGAAAACTTTGAATTTTTTTTTATTTTGTGCTAAAATTAAAATTTTAAACAAATCTTTTTGCGTATATTTTGGTTTTAAGTTAGAAATAGGTCTGTTATGATTCTATTTTGTCAAAAGATTGTTTTCTACATACATAATTTAGAGTTTTATCATGCGCGCAGCACTTAATCACGCATTAGTGAGATGAATTTTCAAATTTCAAATTTAAATATTGATTTTTTACATACAACATTTATTTTTCTGGATAATGTAGTTAAAGATATATTATTTAGGCAGAAAGAAGAAAAAAGATCTTCATTGCATATTGTTTGTGTTTTGGCACTTTGAAAAGGCGAAGTTTTTGATTGTTTCGAAAAACTCAAAGGTCCTATTACCCCGTAATTGTATTTTTTTTTTTATATATAAATTCATCAGCTTTTTTTAACATTTTCATTCGTGAATTCGACTCGTTTATTATTAACACTGACAAGGATTGTATCATTTGACAGTTACTTGATGATGGGGAAGCTGTAATAAAATTATTCAGAAGTTGGGAATTATACATTAAAAAATGTTTTGTTAAAAAAAAAAAAAAAAAAAAAAAAAAAAAAACATGAATGTTTTTATTCCAAAAATGAAATCTTTACTGCAATGACAGACATGCGTATTACGTAGGCTACGCTACAATACTAACCTAATAGACATTTACAATTTCAGACCTGCAGTTTAAATTGACTTTATTTTATTACTTCATTGTAAAATATTTATTTGTACTTTTATTTTAAGTATTGATTTGTATTGGTTTAAAAAAATAGTTGGAGGAAATCTGTAATTTTCAAATGTTATAAATTTTAAATGCTCATTTTTGTATCAACAAAATTATTATTTTTTTCAAATATTTCATTTCATTTTTTGCTAATTATTATGCTTGGCGACAACGGTGTTGGATTGACAGAAAAATAACAAAACAGTTACTGATTTTATTTAAAACACAAAGAAAAAAGGTTTAAGGAGAAATAAATATTATGAGACCGAAATATTTAATTTAAAAATGATAGCTATGTTTGCACTGCTTAAAAAAAAGTTTTCATTTTCAAAAGTTTAAATTGAAACAATATTTTGCAATTCATCAATTGCTCCTGTATAAAAAGAAAAAAATGGGTACTTTTATGTTAGCCGTGCATAAATCTCGCCAGTAGCAGTTTTTAGATCGCAAATACCAGCACTTACATTTTTACTCATCATGATCGTCTATATATATAAAACGCAAATTATCATTTCCTTCCGATTGACATCCAATTCAGGTTCTACTGAACAGAATTTTGTAGAACTTACGCTGTTAGTTAGGTAATTTATTTTAGAAGTGCTTTAATGTAAAAAAAAAAAAAAAAAAAAAAGGTGAAACCAATTAGGAAAGATTATCTTTTATTTAAAGTTCTACTGAATGGATTTTGATGCTATACGGGAACGTTCTCAGTGGTGTGGTAAAGAACTAGAGGATTTAGGCTATATGTAGAAGTATAGGGGAGACTAGGGACGGTTGACCATACGGGAGGCTTGACCCACCCATCAATTTTCCTATTTAAAAGAATGTCATAGTTTTATCAATAGGTGTCAACCAAAGCTACTGGTATGTTCAAACAACAGTCTTCGTTCCATAGAGATAATCGAAATAGGTGTGGAAAAATCAGTTGTGAGGCATTTTCAACCTAAAAGTTGTGTTTTTGAGAAATATTTTGTAAACTTTTTTCAAATAAAACATGTCATAGAAATTTAAGTAAGTAGGTTTAAAGTAATACAGAAATATCGAGCTTTCATTCCAGACATAAAGACTGTACAGTAAGTTAGGCTTAACATACCAATGTGGTATTCTTTAGAAAAGTCTATGTAGGGAGGCTTGGCCCAGTCAATGTGAGGGAGGGTTGACCAGATGTTCAAGGCTCCCTTAATTAAGTGGTTTTGGAAATATTTTCATTATACGCTGTGCATAATGAAAAGTTAATGGTATATACATAAAAGAATGTAAATTTATTCTGTAAAGCTTAAGTAAAATGGTGTGGTGGAAAAGAAAATGTTTAAAACTGACTATAGAAAAATGTGAAGAATTACTGTTGATAGGAACTTTTTTCCATTTAAATATTGCTTACAATAGGTAAACAGAAACAATGGGAAAGACTAGAAAGGATGAAAGCAGCAGTCTTAACCCTTTAAGGGACAGTGGTATGCTTATAAAACCACTCAATTTTAATTCCAAAACATCACAATGACACCCGAATTTTGTTAAAATATTTTCCATTTAATGTGTATGTGAAATATAGTATTTTTCTTATTTCCAAATAAATTTGTTCATAATTTCCGGTGCCAGTCATTTATTTCAACATTTTAGTACTGAAAGTACTTTGTCCCTTAAAGGTTTAAATCATGTTTATGATAAGTTAAGTGCCCATGCGGTTGCAAAAGAACATAGCATCGATCGGAAAACTTTAGGAAGGTATGTAGAAAAATTTCACCAGGGTGAATACAGTGAGATAAAGCGAAACTATGTGACAACTAGAGTTGTCAGATCGAGTGTCACAAAAAATAGAACAAGGAGATCAAAAAAGCGGAACAGTGGCTCCTAAATCCGGACATAATAACATGAAACACTATGAAAACGGAACCTGTCTCTAACAGAATACTGCCTTAAATGTTAAAAATTTCATTTCCCTGTTGTACAATTATACCTGCTCAGACAAAATCCTGTTTAAAACAATTTTTTTCTTCTCTGACTTGCAATTGAATATTAACAGGTTTGTTTAAGCCTCATATTTAAAAAAAAAATATTTTTTTTAATAATAATTAAAGGATGTAGAACAAATTTATTTTGCTTTTTTTAAACTATTTTTATTTCTCTTCACAAATAGTGCAATATAAAACAAAGTGGGTCAAGCCTCCCATATAGTGGGTCAACCCTCCCGTATGTGGGGAGCCTTGACCCATTATTTTTTCATGATTAAAATCAATCAATTTTCAAATTTCTTATATGTTACACTTATGTAACAATTTTATTTTGATAACTGATTGTATAACGAGTAGAATTATATATAAAACTTTATTCTACATTCAATATTTAAAAGATAAAAAATCATTTTGTAAAAAGTGGGTCAACCCTCCCTAGTCTCCCCTACACTAGAGAATGTATATACTATAACTATCGAAGGTGTGCAGAGTTTCTTAAAAAATCCAGAGTGTATTTAATGTAGACCTACCCCTACATCCCGGGGAGTTCTATAATCTGGTTAATGCGATTATGAATGATAGATTTAAATTTAACTATTTATAATATATATGAAATGCAAAGAGAAATTTCCTTCCGGGCACCCAGATCTTTAATTCTGCTGAATAGATTTTGATGGAACTTACATTGTTAAATAATTTTTCAGAAAAGATTTTACTACATCATATCGTTCTACGTTCTTTACTTAAACAATTATGGGAGAAAACTCAAAATCAGATGAACACGATTATGAGAGATTAGTTTTTTAAAGGTTCTGCTGAATGGATTTTAATGGGAATTAAACTGTTAATTAGATAATTTTAAGGGAAGGTTTGGTATATTTACCAGTTTAAAAGAGTGTGCTAAGTGGATTTCGGTGGACTTGCTCGGCTAGTTAATTTTGCAGGGAATGTTTTAGTATAAAACACATATCGTTCTAGGTTGCTTGGTTATAGAATTTTGGCTGAAAGTTCAAGAATCAGTTGAACCCAACTATGGAAGATTAGCCTTTTAAATAGGTTCTATTGGGCGGATTCTGATGAGAATTGCATTGATAAATTGCCAGAGAAAGGGTTTTAGTACAGTCGGACCTCTATTTAACGAACCTCTATTTTGAGAATTTCTCTATTTCGCGAACTTTTCCTTGGACCAAGAACATTTTGCGAATTTGTTCGTAAAATAACCTCCAAATAGCGAAGTGCATTCTCTATTTAACGAATTTTTTCTTGTGATCAATTTTTTTTTCTCCCCATTTCTCAAAATATTTCTGGACATTTCAAACTTATTCTTTCTTTAAACACATTTTATGATATTCAATGGCCTTGGACTGCTTTTACCAGGCGCCTTCTTTGTCAGCAGTAAGAATTCGGTAAATACGGAGGACGAAGACAATAATCCCTTAGAGTAACTTAAAAAAAAATGTGGCTACAGCTGAGAGAAAAGAAGAAATTAAACATGTGTGCTGATTGATGATTGTATTTCACTTAATTCTGAAATTGAGACCTCGGAAACACTATCCGAATTGGATATTTTCGGCATTGTGAAAATAAAAACAATACAGCAATAAATTGCGATGAAGACGAATATGATGATGATGGAAGTTATCATTATGCAGGAACTAACAAAACTTCGTATGATGAAATGGTAAAATCATTTGAAACAACCCGACACAGATTATAGTTAGAAGAAAATACTCATGAATTGGTTTTTGGTGCATTGCAAAGATGCGAGACGTATTATGAGAGAAAGTACTTTTTGAAATAAAAAACGCTGGCAAAATTAAGAGTTTTTCAGAAATTAAATTTAAGGAAGCATATGTTAATGTACGGTTAAAATTATTTGTTATAATAATAATAAATATAATAATGTCATTAAAATTCATTAATTTTAATGTAAAACTATTTACTTTAAACAGAAAATTCAGTGTATTCCCGGACAATGTTTTGTTTTCCTAGCACAGATTTCAAAGATTTAAACACATAGAAAAAATGAATTGATGATGGATATTGGTGGGTAAAATAAATAAAACAAATCGATATAATTTATTTTAAAAAATGTGATTAATTACTTTTAGTAAAAATATTTAGTGTTTATGAATTTAAAATATGTTTTATGTAGTTTAAAGTATTTAAAAAGGTGAATCTCTATTTAACGAGTTTTCCATATAACGAACATTTTTCCGGGATTTACCGACTTCGTTAAATACAGGTTCGACTGTATATTACATATTTTTCTACCGTACTTTACAAATACCTACATTAAAGGATCAAATAAAGAAGTTGGTCCTTAATAGTTCAAATTTTGTCTGGCGCAATAGAAATTATAATAGCGTAATGGCGTCCATATCTTTTGTAGCATTTCGGATGGGCATTCTAGGTAATATTGCTTTTAAACGCATGATCAAATCCACAGATATATTTCGTTTGAATCAAGGTATGTTTAGTAAAATTGACCAGCGTAGCGGGCGAAGAATGCTAGTTTTCTAATAAACCTAAAACTGCAGAGGCTCATTGCGTTCCAATAAAAACAAAAAAAATATTAGGCTTATTGAGAAACAAATGGTTATATCCCCATTTGTTGCAAAGAGCCTAATTGTTTTTAAAAACTGCTCAGTATAATTGCCTATATTTATTGTTTAATTGATTGAAAAATAACATAAATTTAAATTTTTACGCGCATTATTAATAAAAAAAGTAAATAAACACTTACTTACCTGAGTTAATACAAATTGGAAATTTGTTCGGATACGACATGGTTGATCCCACGCATCCATATTCATTGACCATTGCTTTAATTTTACACTGATCCATGCAGTCCTAAAATTTTAGTGAAATAAATATGAAGCCAGTGAAAACTATAGAAATGCTATAAGTGAAAACAGTTACTTGACGTAATACAGAACTTTAGGAAAAAAGAACCAAACTTTTAATGTATTTGATGTATAAACGCACATATTTGCGCATTTTGTCTGGCCATTATCAGCATGCTGGCTGGATTATAATTTTTATACTTATGCAATTTTGATTGGGTTTGAAGCATATTCATTTAAATTTAAAATAATAATAATTATTATTAGTTGATAAGAACGAGATTTACATTTTTCTTCTTTATAGCTAATTGAAAAATAAAAAAACTACGGTTATTAACCGATTGTAATAAAATGTAAAATCTCATTTGTAAGATTAAATTATTTTCCTTATATTTAAAGCAGCTTCAAGCATATAACAATTAAAACGTATACTAATAAATCTTCAGATCAGGAACCTCAACGACAGCTCTGCAACTCATTGTTTATAGCACACTTTGAGTACTATTAATCTTTCTACAAAAACGCAATTTAAAGTTTTTAACTTACATAAACATTTATAAAAGTAAAAAATATTTCGAAGGTTTCAGACATTAAACGAGTTAAATTAAACACGTTGTTATCTAATGATATTCTGAAATTCTCATGAGATACTTATTCTGGTAATTCTAGATAATAAAGCAGATTTCTTCAGGTGGGCTTTGCCTCCCTGAACCCCCCGTAGTGTAATTTAATTTACATTTGTTATTTTTTATTGATTGTGTTAATGATTATCGTATATCGTCGATTTCTTTTTACTCTGCGATTTATAGGGATAAGCAACAGTGTGGACAAGCATTTTACATTATCCGAATATCTATACAGTAGTATTTACTACTTGCGTGCCAACCACAAACACCCGCATCTAATGGATAAGGAACTTTTGGAAATGTAAACTCAAATAACCAATTTAGAAATGTAGTGTTTTTATAATTTTTGTTTCAAAAAATAATTTTGATTGCCGTTCTGTATGATTTATATCTAAGATCTAATTTAAATATCTAATAATATACTCGATAGCATTAACTTACTAAAATCACCCCAAAATAGGCATATTTGGGTGCTTATAAACGTAACGGGTAATCATTCATCATTGTGCTCACTTCCATTTGACTAAATAGAAATCGTGATTTGGCTCCGTAAAGTATTTTTTGTGATAGAAATTTTAATAGTGTCTACATTAAATTTAAAACGTGATTTTACGAATACCGTTCATATTTGACGCAAACCTATGTTTCAGATCAAATTACGAATGGTTAACTAAAGTTTTATTTTCCTTAGCCCTGTATGGCCATTCTATTTAAGTATTGCGCGGCAGCGCAATACTTATTTATTTCCAGTGTCACTTCTCAATGTTAATTTAACATAGAAAAGCCTAAGGAGCTCATAACTTTTTTGACTTTTTCTTTCACCCTTTTTCTAACTGATGCCACAATTTTTTTTATTCTTTGTAATTCTAATGATATCGTAAATTCAAAGTACGAAAATGTTTGCCTAACGTGAGGTTCGAAACGGATGATAAAATGCCTTTTCATAGGGGTAAATTATAATGCAGAGTGTATTATAGCCTAAGCTTTATTTATGTTATTCAAATATTTTCCTTAATAATTGCAAATTTCACTTTTTTCTTTGAGAATCAATGGACATTTCTGCTATAAAATTAATTTTTTTTTTCTATTGTTGCAAAAAATTCTTAAAGCCGTAATAAAAATTTATTTACAGTATTAATTTTCAGTTGAATTAATTCCACGTAAAAAATGAAATTTGAAATATTTTTTTTACGAATCAAAAAGAACAGGAATAAGGCGTCATACAGGAAATAAAACAAATAATTTCAAATATTTGTTAGTAATATAACAAGCATTAATAAGAGTAAATACAGAAAGCAGGTGACTATGACCTCAAAAAATTGCCAAATATTTCACTGACACTGATTTTTAAGCATGAATATCAATTACATACAGATGTGTCCATTCGATTAAAAAGGTGTTAACGTTGGGATTTATTAATGTTTTCCTTTTATTTATTTGTTGATGAAGTTTCAATTTCGTTAAGGAATACTAGCCGAAATTTGTTATATTGTTTTAAGATTGTGTAAAAATTGAAATTGTCGGAATTTTAGAAGTTAATAAATTTGCAAATAACCGAAATTTATTTTACAGATTTCGTCATCAATATGACGTCAGCATTACACACGGGCATGTAATATATGCATTGTTCACATGCATTTTTTTCAGGTATTAAGAAATAAAAAATAATTTTTTGTAAATTTTAGAAAGACAGAGACTTTTAACGTTAAGTAAAGTTAACGAAGTTACAATAAGTAAATTTAACGAAGTAACCTTACGTAAGCTTAACGTTATACCGCATTCTTTATCTAAATTTATTCCTCAATGGGTTTTTTTTTTGTACAAAAACGTCTGGTGTTATGGCTAAATAAATACACCAAGTTAAATTTAGGTAACATTTTCATCTTGCATTTACATCGTCCCCTGGCAAGAAATATGGTAGCAAAATTTAAGCAAAACTGTTTTTTTTTTTTTTTTTTAATGTTTTACTATGTAACAGCTACAAAGTTGTTATAATATTAGCAGTCAGGATTTAAACATATTTTTGCATTCATAGCGAACCAAAGTGGAAAAAGGGGTAACTAAAACTAAGTAAAATTGTTTTTTTTCTTTTTTTTTAAGATATTTTATGCTCAGACTGGAAGTTTTTGTCCAAACTTTGCACTACTGCACTGATGAATCATTTTTGATTAAATATTGGTAAATACACCACAAATTGTACTGCGTTGCCTTGTAGATGAAACCTGATGATGATTCATCCAGTTAATTTTTAATTGAGTTTGTCTGAATGCAGTAGATATTAAAAAACTTGAAATATTAAACAAAAACATAATTTGCTTAACAAATTCAAAAAACAAATTTATTTCCTACATTATTTAAGCCCGAGAAGGGGCAGATATTAAGATATTTCATTCAGTTAGTTTTACATTTAATGCTAAATTTTCGTAACAAATTAGTTAAACCAAGTGAACATTAAAAAATAAAAATGAAATTCAAACAATATGATACTTAAACACCCAAAAGACATAAATTCCGTTCAAACGAAATCGAAATAAATCTTAGACTTTTTTCCAAATTTAAGTTGCATATATTTGTATTACTCATTTTGTATTACATTTACGGTAGGTGAAAACAAATGATTAGACACGTCTAAAATACAAACCTTCCAAAAAAAAATCTGGTAGCGAAATATCCATCAGCCAAAGCTTTGCAACGGCAAACGGCTTGCAGTAAAAAAGTTAATGAACAATGTCATAGAAGTAACAATCTTGGCAAGACCTTTCAATAGAGAAGAAATACGAAAACGGGATATTGATTCCGGTTCAGAAATATCGGAGGCGCTGCTTTGTTACAAGCTTCAATTTTGAAGATTTATAATGAAAAATGCGATGTATGTTTATATTATCCATTAAACACCTAATTTCGCTTAATATATTAAAATATAATTTAAGCGACCTGTATTTGCAACTTTGTCAAATTGCTATCAGTAAAATGTGGTGTGAATTAGTAAGAATAAATTAAAAAAAAAACCTACAAATATATAAATGCGCTATGCCTGTCGAAAGTACTCAGTCTTTCTTGAAGGTGTGCTTCTACTTTGAAAGCAAAAGCAAGATTCGAATAAAAGATAAGGGAAATGACCAGTTGAAGAAACAGCTAATGGGAAAGCAGGAAAATACAACAAATCAGACAAGTCAATGCTCAGTCAGAAGAGAACAAATTACAATTTCCAGTTTGATTGGCGATTGCAATTACTATTAACAAAGCTCAGTGCCAACATTTACAATTCCGCGGTTTAGATTTAGAAACGGGTTGCTTCTCACTCGGACAATTATATGTTGCGTGTTCTAGGATCAGCAAAAAAGACAGACAATCTCTATATCTGCACGGACAATGGAACAACAAAAAATATTGTATACCGACAAGCACTGGGAAATTAAACATGTTTGAAACGTGCGCTTTGTCTTTTCTTTCTTTTCCATTTAACCAGATTGAGCCTCAGCAAAGCGTTTCCGTGTACAGATAGTTAAAAAATAAATATTATAGTTTTATGATAAAAGTTCACGTTTTCTATTCTTTTTTACATGCTATCATATTCACCATTAGAAATTCGTAACTTTTGTAAAATTAGATTGAGAGTTTTTATTAAAATTTTTATTACAACTTATTTTATTGCATAAAACACCTACACCTTTAAAGGTTTTAATCCTGTTTCGATTCACATGATATCTGGAAATAGAGGTGTTAAAATTTCAACAGTTTTATATATCTTTCAAAATTATCATTAAAAATTAAATCTCACATCTCTTGAAAGAGGTCCAGATCCTCCATTTTTCTTCCATTCCTTTAAATAATCCATGCAGTTAGAGGCGTAAGGAGCAGGGAGACTTTCTCTTCTTTCCTGAAATTAAAGAACAAATAAATTAAATCAAGATGGAAAAATCATTCATCTGCGATAGATTATTAAACACAACCAACACTTCTAGGATATTGAAACGAAACTTCACCTTTTAAAAAAGGTGATAAAATATATCTATGTTAACAACTTAAAAAATGCTAAATTTATTTGAAAATTAGATTTTGGCAATTATGATCCATAGCTGAAAAGGTACTCGCATTCTCTTCAACATGCTTACAGTGCAATTTCGTGTACCACTTTTGCAACGCTAACTGAACATTAAGGTGGTCCAAAATTTGCAAGGTGAAAATTTGTTAGGTCCCACCCTTCTGTTTTGTTCCAATGTACTAAAAAATAAAGCAAATCAAATTTGAGAGCATTTCAGTAAAATTTAGAGGTAGATCAATGTAATTTAAGTTTGCAACATTGCACTACAGTGGCACCCAGTGAGTAAATATCATTTGAACTGCAACTTTTATCAGATTGTTTCTAAACCATAACTTTTTATCAGGTAATTTCTAAACCATAACTTTTATCAGCTAATTTCTAAACCATAACTTTTTAGCAGATAACTTCTAAACCGTAACTTTTAGCTTATTCTAAACCGTAACTTTTATGTGATAATTCCTTGGCTTTAAATAGCTTTATAACATTTTCACAGTGTGCTTATAGCATGTTTTGATTTCCAAAGTGATATGTTTAGCAAGCATCAGTAATCAGGATCATGTCTTCACTTTTTTTTTTTTTTTTTTAAAGAAGATTAAATAAATATTTTTCTGTAAAGAATAATACTTAATTTTAAGTATTATTATGGCAACATCATCTACTTCAACAAGATAAAAAACAAACATTTATCTCCTTGGTTCTACTATAACTGAGCTTACTGGCAATAAACTACCTTCAATACGCATGGCACTGGGTCTTTTTTTACATCACCATGTTGAAATGAACAATACTATAAGGGAGTCTTCAACAACTATAATAAGAGAAATTACAAAATTTTGGCAGAATGCTAGAATCAGAGTGCAAGAGCTCAGAAATAGTTAAAGCTGGAAAAATTTTTTGAAATGTGGAGGCTATTAACGAAAAATAAAAATAGAATTACAGTTACACAAAAGAACAAAGAAGATGAATTTATTTCGAAATTTGATGATCTTAATATTTGGAAATTTTTCCAGAGAGAAACATTCGCATTGAATACAATATTTCAAATGAAAATCAAATTTCAAATTATTTTTTTGCTTAAAAGGCGCAAAGAGCGCCTTTTAAGCAAAAAAATAATTTGAAATTTGATTTTCATTTGAAATATTTGATGATCTGTTTGATATTGCACATTCTAATGCTCTTAACATGATAAAACTTTCTGAGGATAAAGACTTCCTGTTAGCACAGCGTGAGAAAAGGAGGAAGGGTTCTATGCTAGGTGTGGATAAGTGTTTGGAGAAGAAAGAAAAATTGGCAGATTTAAGAAGGAAAGCTATCTCTGAAACAAATCAAAGAATGAAAGCAGTTTTTGAAGAAGTAGAAGCAACTGTTTATTTATTATCGTCAGAAAAATCAGACGAAGTTAAAAATGAAGTCGAACAGGCATCATTCCCAGTAACAGAGAAAGGAACGAACAGCACATCCAAACAAAAAAGAAAAAGAATGAGAATTATGACTCCAAATTTGGCAGCAGTTTTGGACAGGACCAAAGTCTCAGACCGAAAAGCTGTGTTTGTCGTTGCCGAAACAGTAAAGAGCTTGGATTGTGAAGTAGATGAAGTAACTCTTAGTAGAAGTTCCATTCGTCGAGAAAGAATTAAACACCGGTCTAAAATGTAAGAGCAGCCTAAAGCCGAATTTGGAGAACATGTTAACAGTTTACTGGGATGGCAAAGTCTTACAAGACCTAACTTTGAAAGAGAAAGTTGATAGACTTTCAGTAATTGTGTCCAGAAAAGGAGTCTCTCAGTTACTTTCAGTGCCCAAGCTTCCATCAGGAGACGGAGAAGGTCAAGCTGCCGCAGTATATGCGACCTTAAAAGATTGGGCTTCTTTTGATAAAGTAAGTGCCACGTGCTTTGACACAACAAGTCAATACTGGTCGAATTAAAGGCACTTGTAAGTTACTTGAACAAAAACTGAATAAAGAGCTGCTTTCTTTGGCATATCGCCACCACATTATGGAATTGATTATTAAGGCAGTTTTCGTAAAAAAGCTTAGGATTTTCTTCATCATCAGAGGTACCACTATTTAAAAGATTCCAAGGCAACTAGAATTTTATTGACAAAGAGAAGTATGATATAGGAGTAGGTAATACAAAAATTTTGAATCAAATAATAAATATAAAAGATCACAGGAAAAAACTCTTAACACAACTGAAATCATACTTTCAGAAATTACCATCAATAGACGATAAGTTATCCATTTCTTTGTGTAAAAATAAATTTATTTCATTTTTGAAAACATATTTTTGTATTCTAAGTACGATTCATATGGAACAGGATATCTCAATTAAAATAGAATCATGAAGCAGTTCAAGCTGTACACAGTAAAGTTTTGCATTATTTTTTCTTGTCCTAAACATGAGCTATAGAATTTATACATACAATGCAGTATGCAAAAATTTAGATAAAGGTAAAAACGCAAATCTTAACTAAAAATGCACTTCCAGCATTTAGCGCTAACAGACAGTATTGTTTCCGCAATCTTTTCTGAGTCACCGTGAAAAACTAAAACTGTTATGCACGTATACACTAGATTGTATGTTGTAGTACAACTAAATAATATGCATAAACTGCATTATGATTAATATAATTTAACCTTATACTGCAAAAACCGTTATCTCTGCAGAACATTGTATTACGTGATCATTTTGTGTGACTCTGTGAATGATTGATAAATACTTAACAGTCCATATTCTACTTGATTTCTACTTGAAATGGTTTTCTCCATAGATCATAAGATTACGCGATTTTAGAGTATTCCTGTTGTTGCGAATTTGACTAATTGAAATATATTTTTTATCAAATGGATTCAGAGCGGGCAACGTAATGAAGAGATGTATCTGTATAAATGAAATGGAATATGTTTCCCACCTATCTCTTACTCTGAACGGGCTGCAGCTAATTTTTTAATTCCTAAAATCACTAATTCATTCTCTATGTCTGTAAAATCAATGTCATCACTGTCATCTAAAGCCCATGAAAAATACAAGGGTTCCTGCGCAGTTAAGGGGACCGGGAAAGCCCTATCTCCGCCATGTTAAATTCACCAACTTTATCTACCTTTTTTTCAGAAATGGTGAAAGACAGAGGTCTAAATTATTTAGAGTAGTTAAAATAACATGATTTATGTATTTTAACAAACCATTTTTATTCTAAGTGATACTCAAAATTAATTATTAATTATTTATTGAAAGTCATTTTTAAATTTGCATTTTTGGCAAGATTTAACTGCCTAAAATAAATAATTCTCAACAAATCAATAAATCTCTGTGTTAGAGTATACAATATATCATAATAAAGTATTAAATAAAAATCTGAGTTGTTAAGTTTAATAGATATTGAAAAAAGGACCATAAACATGAAAAATCCAAGTTTTCAGAAACAGTCAATTAAAGATTTAAATGGCCATTAAGCTGTGAAGTACACTTAGAAAAAAGGAATGATTTCAACACTTATATTTTTATGTATAAACATGTGTGACACATCGTTGGAAAGATAAAAGTTTAAACTAATTAATGATATAAAAAAGTAAAAATCAATTTTTTAGCTGAATTTATCTTTCCCGGTCCCCCAAAAAATTTACGTGATATTTTAAAATACTAGATCAAAACTATTTTCAAAAGAAAACAAAATTCAAGTACTCAAAAACGAGAGAAAGAACGCTTGCTTAGAAGACCTTCAAAATACAAACTGCCTTCATCATCTGTTGTTCCAGAATAAGTTAGTCTCTCCACCCCACACATGTGTGGCACCTGATGTTCACTTGTCAGACATCTTTTAGGCTCCTGCCATAGTTGTACAATATAGTTTTACAATGTTGGAATGTAACAGAAGAAGATAGGACTATCTCCATTAGTAACTAATGGGGCTTTGGTAGTAATGGATTGTACAATCGTCCTTTTTTTAGGTCAGTCGAAAACTCAAGGAAAATGGATCTTCAAGATAATTTTTTGAAAATATTTTTTTATTGGCACAAAAATATGGAATAATGCTTCAATAATTTCATATGTGTGTTTTTCTTGGAGTCAAAACTTAAAAAAAAAACGTGTATAGTGAAATGTAAAAAAATATATATATGCAAACATTGCCATTCTAAAAATTTCATGAAAAATATCCTACATTAATTTAAACTTGCGATAAAGACAAATATATCGTTAAATGACTCTAAAATAGTAAATCGTCTTTAATTTGAATTAAAATATTCAAAAGAATTTATATAGAGTCTGATTATGTGTGCTGTCCTATTTTAAGGACGAGGAGGATGTATGGGCTAAATTACTGAAATCGCGCTTCGAGGAATTACTATTCATAGGCGACCAAGTATCAACTTTTTCTCGTACCCTGCACATAGTTTTCTATAAATTCTCAGTTTAGTACTATAATTTAAAAAAAAAAAAAAACTTTAAGCAATTCACGTTCTACCTCAAAAAGATTGCAAATTCTTTTCTCTAGCCCTGTGTATAATACATAAAACTTCCTCATATCTCGTAATACGCAAAATTTAGGTAAACTTAAAAACGCATACCATAACTCATACAGTACTGGTATATAATACTGTTTCTGAAATCATTTCAGTAACACTGTAGGTGAACAACAATATGATTGTTATATTCTACTTGAAGCATCTTGTAGGAAATATCCGTAATGTATACAAATAATATCATGTATGAAATAGTGCAAAGTAATTAAAAAAATCTTCCAACAGTTTTTGCCATAGACCATTATTATACGAGTATAAGTGAATTATTTTTTGTGACTTTGTAAAGGATTAATCATTTACATATCACACAATATTCTCCAGAAACATGTTTTAGAATATACGAGCCATTCATATCAATTGCACTATGTTTATTATACCTTATAATAATTGAAATACACATCAATCGAATTTCCCCATAGACTACAATATAATAGAAATCTTTCGATTGCGCCTTGCAAACGACCTCGTGATACACATAAGATATTCTACAGTAGTAATCTTGTATTGAATTTCAATAGGGTGTAAAAATTTTATTATATTAGAAACAGTGTAATATCTTTAAAATACATTGAAAATTATTTAGGTCATACTGCATGGGAATGTTTTTGAGTATCCTTGTAAATAAATTATTAATTCAACACATTTTCAATACCAAACATTCCCATTGTAAATCTGAATAAGTTATATCAATTACATAGAAATCAGAGTATATTTACGCAAGAAAGAACACGCACAGATAGACGGGTAACCAAGCCTAATTAATAAGCCCTTTTCAACTGTTTTGGGGAAATTTTATAAACATGTGCTCGAAAACAGACTCAGCGAAAGCAAAATGAATACTTTCCCATGGAAAACTTGAATATTCCCGGTGCTGTGTTTAAGACTACGTAGTATTATCATTATGCCTTGTAAAATTTGTATAGTTCGGAAAAACTTCTTCAATGTATCTATCTTTGTTTTTCCAACGGACATATAATCTATCAATTTCTTTCATGTTAACGGTTCCTAAATATCACCCATGAAGTTCTTCCACAGCCTTTTCATGATGTTTTTCATGAACACAATCTTTTTGGCCATATATAATGGAAACCATCCTGGTGAGTACATTCGATGTTTTTCTCTGTTTTGCAAAGCCCTCCTGTGAAGGACATTTCCTTCACATATTCTTTTAAGAGCTTTTCTCGTTTCGACCCCCCCCCCCTCCTTTTAAAATAAGCTTATTTTACTAAATTCTTATATTTTAATTCTGTCTCAAATCATAAATTATATTTATTTTCATCGCTCATTTCCTTTAGAAATACATTCTCGTCGCGCGCTTTATTTATCAAAAAAACAGTAATAGATTATGTGAGTCATGATATTTTTATCTCGCATTGAAATATTTTACCCGTTTCTGTTACGCGCTTAATTCGGTTGATAGGCGGATATTTCTCATTTTTCCTTTCTTTATTTATTGAGTGTTTTTCTACAGCTGCATCATTTATTTCCCTAACCTATAAATTCTTGTCATAAATTTAGCCTGCAATATTTTTTATTTCTTAATTTCATGTGCCTTCAGTGAGCACAGCGGCGCGTATTAACATGGGTTTCCACCTCCCAGTTAAATGCTGCTTTGTGTTTTTGGCGCCTCCTATTTTACTGTTTATCCGTTGGCGTTAAAGTTCATTTGTTGCTCTTTCGCCATCCTCATGAACAATCCATTAACGGTTTTTAACACGTGTCACATTTCAATTTAATTCTCGCCAGATTTCTACTGGTTTGATATTTTTCCTCTGGGGTTAAAGTAATTATATTGGAAATTCCATTTATTTTTCTCATGATTAATTTTTGCACACAAAAATAAGCTTAAAAATTTTTTAACAGTGTGTGTAACAAGAAATGCTTACCATACTTGGGAATAAATGGTAAACGTTTCCGGCTATTAAAGTTATTCCTTCTGTCATAGGATTCACTGCTTTGCGTGGATCGTGAAAAACAACCGAAGCTTGGACTGAATCAATGGTGTTAAAATGTTCCTCTGGATGCATATCCAACTGAACAACGTACCCTTAAAAAGAAAAAATACAAATAACTTTTAAATAAAAAAATAATAAATGTTACAGTTCTTAGCTGGCGCATATTTGGAAGGGTTGTTTTTGTAACAACCCCTTATTGTTTTCCTTATTCCTTTTAAACCACTTTCTAATCAGAATTGCCCATGTTTGAAATAATCATATTGCACCCTTGCTTCAAAAGCCTCAAAACTAAAAAAAACTCCGTTTTTCAGGAAATGCGAAAAACTGTTTCCTCGCTGTGGGTGTTTCAATGGTCATCTTACAAATACAACTGCTACCTGGTGGCTGAATTTTGAGTACACTATCTGGTACTTTAGGTGGGCAGTAGAGGCGTAAAAACTAAAAAAGAATTGCAGCCAGAACTAAACACAACCAAATTTTGAGTTGTGTCCCTTTTGAAGCAAGTGCGCGATATATTAAATATTTTGAAATCCGCTAGTAAAAAATTTATTAAGTCTACGATTATTATTTATTTGAATACATTTCTCTGTATTACAAAATATTAAACTTCTCTGGCAGTTGACAAATTTTTAGAAAAGCTAGTGCCTAAACAGAAGACAGACAAATACAATATTTATAGATACTGGTGAATTTTGTAGAAGTATTAGGCGTCGACCACTACATGCATAGGTTTCTCCAAGAGAACCTGGAATCAAAAGTAATAGATTGGTGAATTTAACCTTGTATCTTAAGGAATTATTGACCTTTACCTGGAATGTCCCACCGCACTGCTGAAAAAAATTTGAAAGCCACTGCGCTGTTATATTTTCTAATGTAGCAGGCAAAATTTGAAATTGTTAAGTACTAATTCTTTGGTTTGATCATTTACAATGGGATTTGGTAAAGACCGATATGCAATATACTGAAATCATTTCTCAAAAATTCTCTTATATGAGCCTAACAATGCCAGACCCATCAAAATTCGTCCAGTAGAACATTTTAAAAAGTCCTTCCGGCCAGTGCCGGGAGGAAGAGGTAGCTTTCATATTCCTTATTTAAAAAAAGCCAACTCATATCATGCAAACACACGAAGCTCAATTTAGTGGAAACCGAATGTAGGAGATTCAATACAAATTTTTATCAATACTAAATCATTATGAATGAGAATTTCGCGAAATTAGTCAGCTTTATCCAAGCTGCTTTTAATTAAAGTAACTTATATTTGGCTTCAAATTTGGCGATTTCTTAAAGTGCCTGCCATTTTAAGACAACATGGTGGATGAGGCTAACCAGTGAACTTGGTAATTGAACTTGGTAAACCTTAGTAATTGCTGTGCACATGCTCACTCACATCGGAATCGGTTGATATATACGAGTGCTGTCGCAGGCAAAAAATCAGATTTTTCAAAATGTCACCCACGTTAGTAATTGAAACTACTATATCTGAGCCATTTTTTAAGATAAAGACAAACAAAAAATGCTCCTGAATCCTTATATCAAGGTCAAATACTTAAGAAAGAAACCTTTTTCAATTTCTAACTTTTTTGCACCTCACTTTAAATATATATATTTGTTAATTTAATGGCCGACATTTTGAAACAAGATGGCTGATGAATCTGGCCAGCGAACTTGGTCGAGATATTGATGTATAATATCCACATGCCTTCTTCCATCGAAATAGGCGAATACGTGTGTTATCGCGTGACAAATACAAGATCGTTTCAAAGTGTTAGCCATGATAGAAATTCAAAGTGCTATAATTCAACCACTTTTTAAGATATAAACAAAAGAACAAATTTTCAGAAACAAAAACTGCTCCGAATCTTTGTATCAAGGCCAAACACATAAAAAAAATCTTTTTCATTTTCCAATTTTTTAATACCTCATTTTAAATTTTAAAATACATTTAAAAAAAATCGCAACCTTTTTGAAACAAGATGGCGAATGAAGCTGACCAACGAACTCGGTCGAGATATTGGTATGCACTATGTACAGACCAAGTAATATCCAAATCGGTTCATAAATACGCCTGTTATCGAAAGACAAAAATCAGGTCGTTTTAAAATGTCAGCCACAATAGAAATTCAAAATATTATAACTCAGTCATTTTTTTAGATATAGACGAAACAAAACCTGTTCCGGAATCTTTGTATTAAGGTCAAACACATACGAAAAAATCTTTTTCATTTTCCAAATTTTTAGCATCTCATTTTAAATTTAATTTTTTTTTAATTTCTTTAAATGGCCGCCATTTTGAAACAAAATGGCGGATGAAGCTGGCCAACGAACTCGGTTGAGTTATTTGCATGTACTACGTACACACCAAGGTACATCCAAATCGGTTCATAAATACGTCTGTTATCACGTGGCAAAAATCAGGGCGTTTCAAAATGTCAGCCACGCTAGAAATTCAAAATGCTATAACTCAGCCATTTTTTAAGATATAAACGAAACAAAAACTGCTCCCGAATCTTTTTATCAAGGTCAAACACATAAGAAAAAAATATTTTTTCAATTTTCAATTTTTTGGTACCACATTTCCAATTTAAATTTTTCTTAAAATTTTAAATGGCCGCCATTTTTAAACAAAATGGCGGATGAAGCTGGCCAACGAACTCGGTCGAAACATTGGTCTGTACTATGTATAAACGAAGTTACATCCAAATCGGTTCATAAATACGCCTTTTATGGCGTGACAAAATTCAAGACGTTTCAAAATGTCAGCTTCGCTAGAAATTCAAAATGCTATAACTCAGCCATTTTTTAAGATATAGACGAAACAAAAACTGCTACGGAGTCTTTGTATAAAGGTCAAATACATAAGAAAAAAATATTTTTCCATTTTAGATTTTTTGGTACCACATTTCAAATTTTAAATTTTTTAAAAAAATTTAAATGGCCGCCATTTTGAAACAAAATGGCGGATGAAGCTGGCCAACGAACTCGGTCGAGACATTGGTATGTACTATGTACACACTGAATTACATCCAAATCGGTTCATAAATACGAGAGTTACAGTATGACATAGGTCAGATATATATATATATATATATATATATATCAATTTTGAACGGAGGGTGGTTTCGGGGTCTGGGGGTCACGATCGATGAAAATATACCAAAATTTTTTGAAATCGCTTTCCTCCGAACGGCTGCAATAGGTAGCTTTTTTGTAAAGAAAGCTACCTAAAAGGCTATTCTTTCAAATTAGTGTTCACTTGATTATAGAACTTTTCGCCATAATTCTATAACTAAACAGAGCACAACGATATGTTATATATTAAAGCCTCTTTTTTAAATTATAAAACATACAGCGCAAGTTTCCATTGAAGTCCATTCAGCAGACTCTTTTTAAAAAATACTATTTCATAATTGGGTTCTTCTGATTGTAGAATTTCGCCCAATAATCAGAATTCACTCATAATCTTAGCAACGTAGAACGTTATCTTATACAGATGTTATCTTAGCAATCGAACGTTATCTTATACAATCTTCCTTGGAATATCATCTAACAGTCCATCCTAACTGCGAATCCCTCAAACCCCATTCATTAGAATTGAACTTATAAGGAACCGGAACGAAGTTTCCATTTCCATTTTATATATAATAGGTGAAACCCGTCGAATTTCGACGAAGGAAAATGTTTAAAAAGAAACTGTTTCATTAATTTGTAATAAAATAAAATTAGTTACAATAAAAAATTCTTCTTACATTGTCTAACTCTCAAAAAAATATTATTTTAACAAAATACTACTTCTATAGAACTCAGTTGTCCAAATTATTAAAATTAAACATTAATCGTATATGTAATCAGTAAAATATAATAAAGATCAGTTATTTTGATGAAATTATCAATTAAGGCTCTTATGTTTGGTATTCTAAAATGAAAACAGAGAAATTTATTCCACTTTGACCAGATTATAGAATGTTTTCAACGTGAAATCTAAACACGACATCATTTTCACCTTCTCAAAATTTATATACGCACCTGTCATATCCTTATTCACCTTTGTTTTAATTGGAAATTTAATTTGATCATTAAAAATCATTTTAACTCAAAACTTGAAGTCGCGATTGTCAGCAACATCTTTGCATGTGAACAGTCACATACGTAACTTCAGATTGTAATCGCAGAACAGGAGAGTAAAAATTGCCGTAATTTATGTTTTTTAGTCGCATTTGCGTTAAATAAATCAGTTTTATCTAACAAATTGATCGTATTCTTTTAAATATGACGTCATTTTCACTTACTTAAGCATTTCGCTTAGTGTCTCGAACTTAGTTTTAGTACTCATGCAGAAGGGAAAAAAAATGGACACTTTATGAGAAAAAATGCGTGTTTTCAAATACAGTACGTTTTTTTTTTTTTTTTCCCGTTCAAAATATTTTGGAGCAGCATGTCCCTAATGGGATTTTGCGCCACTAAACCCTACACAACTAAACTTAAACCATACAAAGTTAGTAAAAAAAGTATTTTAGAATTTTTATCAGAAAATGGCATGAATAAAGATAAATAAACCTCATTACTTTTCTCTTCTTTGCAATAATGAATGTTATCTAATTACCACCATTTTGAAGAAATTTCATATTTTTTTTAAATTAAAATATTAAAATTGGTATATTTAAAAAAAAATAGTTAGTGCGGGCACTTCTATAAAATAACAGTTTTCAGTTAAAAAATTTCTTAGTAAAATTGGTTCAGTAGAAAACTCAGGGCAGATGACTAATAAACAGCCTTGTGTTTCAAATATATAGATTACATAAAATTATGAAGAATTAAATTAAGCATATTATGTTATTTTGATAATATTATAGTAGAATATCTTAAATAATAGCAATAAAATTGTATTAGTCGAGAGAATTTTGGACAAAAATTTGGGGCACCTGATATTATTTTAAACCTTAAATTATTGCACAGATCTTCTTTCTTTACTTGTCTATCACGTCGAAACGAATTCACCCAGGGATGAATCAACAATTTCTGTAATATAAATCGCTATTTTTTGGACAAAGACTTCCTATCTGACCATGCAGACTGTATGTCACGGCTCTTCTATAAACACAGTCTAAATTTTTGTAAAGCATTGCGTTTTATCAGTCTGTGATTTCGATTACGTTATTTTCAAAAGTGAAGTATTTTTACCTGTGAAGAATTTCAAAGAAGATGGGGTGAAATGACACATTTCTACAAAAAATATATAAGTTTTAAGAATTTACATGCTTTTTTATAAAATGCCGTTATTTGCTTCCGCTAAAGCATTCCACTTTCACGATCCAGTCTTAAACAACATCTATAGAAAAGAATGCATATGACGCCATTATCGCGGAATAATACACAAACCAAATAAAAAACAATGTCGTCATTAAAGAAGCTTTGTAAAACAAATCGGGTATAAAATGATTCATATGTTTTCATTTGTTTGTTTATAACAGATCCATGTATTATCAGAAATCCTTCATTTATATATATATATATATTTTAATTCGGAAAATATTATTAAACGCGGGTTAATAAAACTGCATTATTTCAGCCTTCTGATACGAAGTAAGTAAATGCGGTGAAAATAAAGTCACAAAAGTATTCTTTAAAATACTTTTTTATAAAGAGAAAGGTTGCATTGTTTGTAAAGTAAGTTTGCAATAAACTAAAATCCTTTAATTGAAAAATAAAAACGAAATAAACCAAAATTCCCCGAGTTTTATAACAGACGATATTATTGACTTAGAACGTATTTTAATTTCAATTTTTTTCAGTTTTTATAAGAATATGGCAAAGAAAAGACACAGTAATGTACTACTTTCCTTTTAATTTTTATAGACATGGAGTACTTCAGTTGCCATGATTACAAAAGTGGTATTAAAAACTATAAAAAAATTAATATCTCAAAAATAAATTAAGATAGAGCTTTCAAACAAATTGCATTTAAAAGTACATTTTTTCCCTTTACGTCGGTGTAAAAATTGAAAATGTGCGATGTTTAGGAGTTTAAAAAATTTGCAGTAGCGAAAATTGCAAAACGGAAATTTCATTTCAAATTTCAGAGTGTTGCCATTCGCAGAATGACGTCAGCGTTAACCACATATATGTTTGTTCTTTATAATAGAGGTAGATAGATAGTAAATATTAATCAAAACGAGCTTTTTCAAACAACAGTGACTCCACTAGTGATTTTCACGATTTATTTGGATTTTTCTTAATGTTATAATAATTTATTTGTTCTTTCGTTATTGAAAATAAAAATTTAACTTTTAAATTCGAAATCTACCAGTGCCTGTAGGCCGAGCCGGCAGGGAATCTTTTTTTTTTAATGGGGTTATTTTTCTACATTGTTGAGAAATTTTTAAATATTCAGAACAAAACAAAATACGAAAACCCATGTTTTGAAAGTTTAAAGGTCCTGTGCGCCCTTAACAATGTAAAAGATGATACCCAAGTAAACAATTTCGTAAACGATTCACATTTCAAAACCAAATTCAGAATTTTCCATCAATAGTTAATAAAATATCCTAAATCTTTTGTAGAGCTCTGTATAGGAACTTTAGAATTGTATATATACTACACAGAGCTTTAACTTTTGTTCAGGAAAGGCATAACACCGGTGAAAATTCCCCATCAACAGCTACCGACAATAATGAAAATGTTTTCAGGAATTTTTTGTGCAGCCATCCGTACAATTTATACACACCATGTAATATAGAAATAATTAGATTTAAATAAGCGTACTACAACTAAAGACATGTTTCAACATGTGATTGTTCATACATATTACAGTAACAGAATACTTTTGTATGACCATCTGAAATAAAGTGAATGCTATGTACACCCTATTATATAGTAAGCATCTTGTATTCACCTAGGTGATATATATAAATTTCAATCTGTTTAAAATTGTGTAATCTCAATAAAATACACCATACAAAATTTTACCCCATAGACCAGTAATTATTTTGAGAATCCCTGAAAACGAATCATATATGCTACACACTTAATTTACAATGCCGAACGTGGCATAAAAAACCTCAATAGCAAATGCCAGTTGTATGACAATTTGAGTATATATGGGCGAGTTATAGCACGGCCGATAATCACAGAGCGACAGACGACAGATAATCAGAAGTCGAGCAGACATACATACTAACAAAATGGATTCAAAACACATTTCAACTATGTAGGAAAGTGGTAAAAATTAATATAACATTAGGCGTTCAAAACTTAAAATCTGCATAATTATTAAACTACTTCACCGAGTTCCTGTTTTGTATCCAAGGATAAACTTTCTGATAATTCAAAATATAATGTTACAATTTTATATTCCTACTGAAAATTTCAGATTTTCTTAAAATTTCTCTATGAAGAGGGTACCGATAACCTTTATTACAAACATAAATTGATGGGAAACATAATTTATAATCGAATGCGCATTTCCGGTTTTTTAATCGATAATTTGGGGATTAAAATGTATGGGAATTTCGTTTTACGTCTATATCTTTGGAATAAAACCTAATTGATTTTTTTTTCATATTCTAGCATTTAACAAATATAAATTTTTTTAATACAAAATCCCTCACATTCAAACTTGGAAAACTGTTCTTACTTAATAATAAATTTATAAATAGTAAGTAGTAATTTGAAATACACTTTCACCCACATAAAGCTTAGAGACGGCTAAATTTGCAAATTATTTTTCAATATTTTTCCTATTTAAACAAGAAAATCATTAAGAGGGTAGGATACCTTTGAAGATGTCGAAAAAGTAAAAATATATCTCTATGTTCCATGCTTCAAAACTTGTGTAAAAAGTCAAAAATATAAATCTTATTTCATTTAAATATAAAGCTAATATTTATATTTATATCTGAAAACATATATATATTTGTAAATACATAAATAAATATTGGAATGATAAGTTTAAAAATATATGATAATATTAGAAAAAAATCTTGCGCGCATGATAAAATCTGAAAATATGCATATAAAGAGGAATTTTTGGGGAAAATAATTACATAATAGTGTCACCATTATACTAAATCCAGAATATTTGAAAAAAACATTGACTAAATTAAAAAATTAACAGTAATTTTAAAATTTTCACTTTTTTAAAAATATTTTCAAAGTAAAAAACAGAAAAAAATAAATAAAATATTACCTTTTTCTGGTCTTAAGTTGTACATAATACAGAAATGAATATGTTTTGAAAATTTCCTTTGATTGCCATGCATAGTTTTTTTTTTTTTTTTTGTAACACTGCGCGCAGTATCAAAATTCATCATTTTGAATAAACGCAAAGTAAAGTTTAATTATTCTATGTAGTCTTAATAAAAGTGCCATAATTTGTATACTAATGGAAATTTTTAAATGTGTTTTTTTTTTTTTTTTTTGCATATTGTTCAGAAATGATTACGGAATCAAAATATGTATTAAGAAAAAAATCGAAATTTTTGTAGGTTTAAAGGTATCCTAACTCTTTAAAGAAGTGCTCTATGTCATACATTCTGCTGATTAAAAGAAATATATCAATTTACATAAAAAATAAGGATATTGTAAATAGATTAATTAGTTATTAAAAATATATTTTAAATTTCAAAATGCGTTCCAATTAAAAAAAATACCACGATTTCTTTTATTTATTATTTCATAAGTCCTTTTAAAAACATCTCCATATTATCCATTACATCTCCATTATGTCCATATTTTAAAACTGTAGAGAGTGATTTAAATAATTTTAAAAAATCAAACTAAAGCTATTTTTTTATGTATATTTTAATGGAATTTATTACAATTTGTAGGACTTACACCAGCATTCTACAACGACTGTGCTGATTAATAGTAGTTATGTCAAAGATCATAAGCTAAGAATATAAAAAAATCCGAACAAAAGTAAAGACCCAAACAGCATTTTATAGAGGTAAAGACAATGAAAAATTGGTTAAAAAATAATACAGATGAACTTACTTTTAACGAAGTTTTCTACGTAACAAAATTTTCTGCTGAACCTTGACTTCGAACACCATTAACATGTACATATTACGAAAAATATTTTCTACATAACAAAGTTTATTCCACTTACGTCCATATCACAGATCCGGAAAAGTAAAAACCGCAAATGCTTCAAAGGTACAAAACCTCTAGAGGTAGACTATGATTTCAATAAGAAGTCATGGATGACATCAGACATTTATTTAAAGTACAGTGAAACTTCCATTTAACGAAGTCTGATCGTTACACTTAAACTCTTCGTTATGAAGAAAATTCGCTAAATAGAAATCAACTCAAATTCATGAAATTTGTATCTATATAATAAAGGCTTAAGTCATGTGACTGTCATCAATAGTACCGGGTTGACCGCTTGACATTTTGTATGCCAAGTGGCCAATTTGCTAATTTAATGTTAGCCGGGAGCAGGTGATAAATTTGTATCTATGTAATAAAAGCTTAAGTCATGTGACTGTCATCAATAGTTCCGGGTTGACCGCTTCACATTTTGTATGCCAAGTGGCCAATTTGGTAATTTAATGTTAGCCGGGAGCAGGTGATAAATCGCCAAATATTGTTCCTTCGCCAAATATTGTAAATATCATGTCATCAGTATTATAATAGTCCATTTCATGTGACTGTCACAAACAATTTTTCACGTGGTAAATTAAAACAAAGCTCTGATGTTGAAATTAAATGTCATGGTTTATGGTATTATTTATTACTTTTCTGTTTTTTTTTTAAGCAATAATAGAGTCATAAATTTTAAATATTTGAATTTTAAATTAAAGTTATACATTTTAAATAAAATGAGTGCAAGTACTATATTGTAAATGAAATACGAAAAAATACAATGGGAGCAATATTTGGCGATTATCGCCTGCGACCGGCTAATACAAAAATGCCGAGTTCAGGATTTCTGTATCAGAATCTGCGGATTTGGCGAAGGATTGAGCAAGTAAATTAAATTATGTATAAAAGTAATGTGATACAATGTTTAGCATATGATTAAGGGAGACCAAACTGGTCGCCAAGGGCGGCTAGTTATAAAATACACAAGCATCCAAGGAATACGAAAAAAATGGAAATATTGGAAAAATGTATTTTAATTCGGACAGTATTCTTTTTTAATGCAATGTAGACACATGAGAAAAATTTAATTAGAATAACGTCTAAAAAATCACATAATAATGAGAAGTAAACGAAAACTGAAGTGTAGCGTACTTTTTCTCTTTTATCTCAGTATTCCAAATCCTTAACTTTAAAAAAAGTCTATAATATTTCTTTGTACAGGTTTCTTAAAAAAAAAAAAAAAAAAAAAAAAAAAAAAGGTACACTGTTCATAAAAATTTTTGCACTTTTGTAAGTACCCGAGCAATTCATCTGTAACATTTTCTTGAAATTGTAATCCCCTTCTTATTGTATCGAAGGCTTTTAATTTTTTTTTCTTTTGAATGGAAATGATTAAATAAATACGTAATTTCATTTTCGTACAATCCGCTAAAATAAATTCATACATACATCGCAACATCACAGTTTGAATGCTGTACGCGTGCGAAAGTTGAAATAAAATTCGTTATACAGAATATATTTTCCGTAATATGGAGATTAATTTACATGATAATAGAGTTTCAGAGTCAAGGTTCAACAGAAAATTTCGTTAATTAGGAAACTTCGTTAAATAGGGATTTCGTAAAACAGGGACTTCGTTAAAGGGAAGTTCGACTGTAGTTATTAAAATGGAATAATCAAGTGAAAAAACAACGCCTCAAAATTGCGTTGCTGATAGACAACTGCCCTGCACATCCACAAGACTGCTTCAAAATGCAATTTGAAGACCATGAAAGTTATTTTTCTTCCTGCCAATACAACTTCTAAACTTCAGTCATTAGAGGAAGCAATAATGAAAAATCTTAAAGTACAGTTTGAGAACTTGTATAGTAGAGCTAATGAAAGATTGGGAATGTAATGTGCCTTCATCGACCGTACACAATTGTTTTGTGAAAGCTGGCTTCAAAACCTATAATGAATTAGATGTTTCTGTATCCGATACCTTTTTGTCAGAGTGGAAGGAAAAATGACAGCAATTGGAAGATATGGGAGGTCTTGAAAAAAGTGCAGAACTCTAACTTTCTGATCGTTGATGATGAAATTGTGAGAACCGAATATCCTACTGATGTTCACATGTGCCAGTCGAAAAAAATTCTGACGATTTTAATGAAATATGCTTTATTCGATTGTGAGAAAACAATCCAAATAAGTCTCGACTTCGGGAAAAAATTAGTAGTTTAAAGCAATCGTAATCCAAATTCTTGCCCGTACTTACTTGCCAGTCGGTGCCGCCTTCGAGATCATCCATTATAACGGCTTGTCTTCCAAACTAAATCGAGCATTAGATAACGGTCTATATTGGTCTAAAATACTGTAAAACTCGTTTTAACTGGCTAAAACAAATAAAATAAATTTATTTTACGAAACGTTATTTCATGAATTAAATATTTTTTATAAATATTCTGTAAATATGCTAATATTTCTTGAGAGATAACTGGCGCATATGCTTTTGAAATGTTTAAAACCATTAACATTATTGTTAGAAAAATCCTTATAGTTTGATGACATGGCGATGCACCCTTGCGCAAATTTAGCAGTGGTTTTAATACCAGGAATTTTTCTCTGACAAACTTACCACATAGTTCTTGTTAAGAATGAATCTCTCTGATTGCTGATATTCCTGCTAGATTGTAGCTAGTACTAATTTGCTTTTTGAGGGAGTGCCTCTAACGGACCTTTTTCAATGACCCATTGTCTTGTTAATTAACCTCTTTTACCCCACTAAACCATGGGTGTGTCAAATTCTGAAGTACATTCCTTTGAACTTGGACGATGTTTTTTTTTTAACATTTCATAATCTATTAAACCTCTAAGATCTTCCCCAGAGAGTGAACGGTAAATAGAATGAATGTATTAAGCTGGGAAAATCTCTCCTTCCAGTAAGAGAAAAGAAATTAGGACAACATCTTAACAATTGAGAATTTCAAGAGCAAAATGACTGCTACAATTAAAACCGCTCTCAAAAACGCCCAGTAGACTTTTGAAGTATTAATTTCGACACAGACACTAGGATAAAATGTTTCTTATAGTGAACTATACCGAATGTTAATATTTATTCCAAGATTTCAGAATGATCGTGTAGCACTTTTGAATAATTGTATAAACATATCTGTCATCACTTACCAATAGTCACAGTCAGGTTGGATGGATCTTTATAAGGCTTTGACAGTAATGAAAAAAGTGAGAAACATCTGTATGGAAATCCAGTTTGAGAAACTTGTACAACGGTGATGGAAGAACTATAAAAAAAAATATGATCCAAAATATAAAGAAATAGTAAACCTTCAAAACAGGAGCTTAAAAATTAGTTCAGTAGGTCATTGTTTTTATCACACATCAACACCTTACAAACCGTAATTTATAGTTTTAAATTAAAAAAAATATTTATAGGAATATAAAATTAGACGGTTTGGGCCACCGTAATACTTATGCATCATGGATATACATAATTGTCTGAGCGAAGCGAAGGCTAATACACAGCGCAATATTACTTTCAGGCCACATACAGCTACGGTGGATATTAAAGCTACAGCCTTCTAAAAGAATCCTTAATAAAAACCTCTCGTCAAGCATAACTCAAAAAATATTTGTCGGATTTCCTTTCTGATTGCCTCAGAAGGTACAGTCGTGGAAAAAAAAGTAAAACACCCCCTACTAACTCCTAAACAAATCATCATAGAAGAAAGTTACTGATACCGAACGATTGGAAATAAAGTCTACTTTTAAATGATGTATATAAAATTTTCTTAGGGGGTCATCTACATATTAAAACGAATCCTATCTTCATTTTTTTCAATGGCAATAGCCAATTTTAACGTGATATTTCAAATCTTCGGTTCAAACTATGCCTAGACACCAAATTTCAAGTCATTTGAATGATAAGTTTTTGAATCATAAACATTCAAAGTTTAGTGCTTCTAATGTTAAATTATATTTTCATATTTTTATTTATATCTCCCGAAATTATGCTCCTAATGTGCTAATTTTTTTGTGGTAATAATACTAATATACCCAAACATAAATAAGCTGAATTTGCAATTTTTATAATTTTATGATATGAATTATGAATTATGAAATTAATATTCGAAAAAATTATGAATTGCAACCCACAATTTGTTTGATTGATTTAGATTTATTAAGTCCTGCTTTATGGAAATTCAAAATTTTCACATTTTTCTTCCAAGTAGTTTTCAAATTATGCTTAAAAAACGGCAAAATGATGTTTAAGGGGCCGTCTATGATGGAAGTGAGTAGACATTTTGAAATTTATTCTGCCGTACTGTATTCTAACAGGCTTCATTGGCTGCTTGAGTGGCGCTTAAGGTGCCTTGATTAAGGAAGCGGCTCTCTCGGTTAACAATCCAGTACGGAACTTCAATTTGGATACAGCCCTTAAAATACGCTCGTTTTAAAATAATTAATTTCTCGGAAACTTATGGTACGAATTGCATAAAAATTCGTTTTTAGGCTAATTGAAGGGTGTAGAGTTCATTTATGCTGTCAGAATTGGGTACTGCTATTGAAAAAACAAAGTTATGGTTCGTTTTAATATGTAGGCGGCCCCCTAAACAAATTTTATATACATTATTTAAAAGTAGACTTTATTTTCAATCGTTCGGTACCAGTAACTTTTTTCTACGATAATTTGTTGAGGAGTTAGTAGGGGGTGTTTACTTTTTTTTTCCACGACTGTACCTATGAGGGTAAACTACTGAATGCACTTACTATCAAAAATAAGTTACAAACAGTTTAAAAATTATATAAAAAAACTGATATAAAAGCACAATTTATCTAAATACGTCACGGAAATTTAGTGTACGTTATTTTCACTGACAGGCTGTTTTCGCATGAAATCGGATTACAGCACGGAGCAAAGAAAATATGCACGCACTAATATTAAAGTATAAAAAAACCTATTTAAACACGAAAATAAATATGGATTTTTTTTTCTATTTAAAAGAAATAAACCAAAATATCTTAGTTTTTGATATTTTGCGATAATCTCTGTCACATAAATTTTCAATCACCAATAGCGTCTTTTATATTTCGCGGGTGCAGATTAGAAACAGTTCTTTGATGATAAAATAAAACATTTTGATTATGGCATCATTTCTTCTTCTTCTTCTTTTTTCGTTTTAGTATTTTAAAAGAAATTGGTACTTTTCCAGTATAGAGGCCTTGGCGAGGTAAATAAAATGAGTTCGGCGAGAAAAGTAAAGTTTTCATTCATATCTTCTAATAACCTATCCATTGCTTCATATACCCAAGTATTTCTTTAAACATTTATGCAATTTATTGTGCAAAAAAGTCATTTACCTATTTTCACGTACAAACAGAAGTAACTTGTATATATATATATAAATTATTATATATAAATACGATGTTTATATTTATATGCAAAAATCTTAGGTTTAACGGGGTTGCCAGAACACAACACTCGTCTGGCTTGCTTTATCGATAAACGCCAAGAAATCCAAGATAGCGGCCGCTGGAATATACAGTATCTAAGCCAACACGACTTTCACTCATTTCTTTTAAAATACAAATAAATAAAAATAATAATAAGAGATAATAAGTCGAAACATTTTCTTTTAACATCAAAGAATTGTTTCTAAATTACACATGCGAAAAAAAATCAGTTTTGGTGAAAATAAATGCTTTTGTCTAAATTTTAACCCGGCTAAAAATAAATTACCGTGATTGCTTCAAATGTCATAGGAATGTTCCGTAATCTGGTTTGCAACCAATGTAGTACATTAAAAGGCGTCGCTTAACGCCAAGATAATTTCATTGCGGTAACATTTTTTGGTGTGAGTGTGCGTGTGGAGGGGGGGGGGGGAGGTTTCAAATATTTACATTTGAATTTAAACTTTTATTTAGATATATATTGCTTGTATATTTAATTAGTACCTTGATGATCCAGCTTTACTTCAAACATATATAAAATTATCCTTCTGTGGTTCTTAGATCAAAGCCAATTTTATATCACAATTATAGCTCTCGAACACTTTTAACAATATTGTTGTTAGTATTATTCTTGTTTCACGGCAACATTGCCTGTATATCTGAATGCGGATTATTGGCCTTCTTTCCTGTACGAAGAGTGGCTATAACATATTCGTTTCATTTCGCATACCATGTACACATTACACACAGTGTCATATGCGCACCACGTTGGCACGATTTTTTTCTGACGTCATTGCCATACATGCAGTGAGGTACTTGACTGGCACCAAAGTGTCGTTATTTTGTTTGATATGGTAACCCGGATGTTTTTGTTTATTTATTAATAAATTGTTTATTAGCCATTTGGAAAAATGGTTATTGTTCTCGTCAGGATGGGAAATCAAAAGCATATCTGAAGGTTTTTATTGGTTTAATCCGCATTTCATTCGTTTTTTGATTGGTCTATACAAAAATCTGTATTTCCCTTTACTTTCAACAGAGATGGATACCTTCTGTTGCCACTATCACAAAAAAGTAATAAAAACTACAAAAAATATTAATAACGCAGAAACAAATTAAGATACAGCTTTCAAACAAATTGCATTTTAAAGAAAATTTTTTTCTATATACGACGGTGTAAAAAGTAATAATGTGGGATGTTTAGAAGTTTAAGAATGAAATTTCATTTAAAATGAGTCGTCAGAGTTCTTGGAAATCTGACGATGGAAAAGCCTTTTCCTGAACAGCCAATGAAATGCTTGGATAATACATAAGTTTCAGGTGGATACGAGTGGATACGGTGGATACGTACGAGTCGCAGGTGATTTTTGTAGCTTGGAATTTTTACGTGTAATAATACTATTAATGCTTAATTCATGGCGTACATAATGTAGGATCAACTCCGTGCGATTTTTTATGTCTTAAATTGTAGTCTTCGAAAAAATCATTTTCCAAATGGTCGTTGTAATTTGATAAATTGCTTTTTTTACTTTTATTTTCTAAAACTAAATTTTTTTTTTTTTTTGTTCTATAGTTATTAATTAAACTTTTTTTTTATTTACTGTTATTCCAATTTTTAAAATATATATGTAACTGGTATTCGAAAACGTGGTTTTTGCCAAGTTGGCGTTAGAAAAATATCGTGCCAACATGGAGCGTATATGACATCTGTGCCGTCGTGTTTTTTAAATGTATTTAATTTATGTATTTCAAATAAAAAAAAATGCATTACGAAACTTGGCGATTTATCTGCTGTATGCTTAAGTGCTTTATTACCATGTGGCTCATGTGTGTCTTGGCGATTTTTAAAAAGTTTTACCCAATTCGGGTTTAAGAAAGTGAGATGTTTTTGCCAAATGATATGAACGACTATGAAAATAAAATTAAACAAGTATTAAACTGGTTTATGTATGTATTTTAATAAATACATCTGCTAACAAGTATTAAATAAATTGTTTATGTTTTTATATAATAAAAGTTAAACGGCTCCTGTATCTACGTGTATGCTAATATTATAAAGCAGTAACTTTTGTGTGTTTGTAGAGCGTAATCTCTGAAACTACCTAGCCGGTTTAATAAATAATGGTTTGAAAATTTTGGTGGCCATCTCTGATCCAACAAAGACTATATTTTATGTCCGTACAACCTCCATGGGTGCAGGTGCAGAAAAGTTCTGAAATTGCGAACTCTGTGATATTGTTTGAGCTAGAAATTTGAAGTTTTGTGCAATGGTTACTTTTAAGATGTAAATACTCATTGTGAACGCTTTAACAAAGGCTCGAAATTTTTAAATTAGAAATAAACGTAAAACGTTCTAGAAATTTTCTAAATCACGATTTATTTGGAATTGTCAGGAAAAGAAATTTTGAACTTTTACATGGCTATTACTTTTAAGAAGTAAATGTCGGTCAGTTTTTTAAAAAACAGAATATTAACAGGATGCACCATAAATAAGATCTAATCAGTAATTCCTGTGATACTGTTGGGTCTAAAACTTAAAATTTCGCATGGTAGTAACTTATAAGTTCTAAATGCTCGTTATAGAACGAATTAAAGCTGCAAAGCACCCATTACAACGAATTAAAAAAAAACGAAATTAGGAAGGCTAAATAATGCGGACAAAGTTCAAAAGATGATCTAAATAATAAAGTACATGGAATTATTAGGAATATAAAGATAAAAATTTGCATGATTGTTGCTTTTAAGACGTAAACTCGCAATAGAAAAATTTCAAAGAATTGCGCTATGTAAAATGATGCAGTAACAAAAAACTTTCGATTTCGTTTTCTTTATTACTGCTGACCTAAAAACTTTTTTATCGGGTTAAAAGATTTTGATGGAATACTTTTAAGATGCAAATTCTTTTAAATGTTTAAGATGTAAATGCTATGAATGGCTTCTAAAAATTACAAAATGAACGATGAAATGAACGAAGATCTTTCGAAATTACTATTCATTTGCATTGCTAGGTATAGAACCTTTAAATACTAGGTTGAGCAAAAAGTTCTGGGAAATTTGTGAAAGTTGCGTTGTTATGTGCAAATTAATAACAAAAGCAACAAGGACTATTCTTCAAAGTAGGGAGCATCATAGTCTACGACTTTTTACCATCGTTCTGCCAGATTCCGGAATTGCTGGAAGTACCATGCGGATCCTTGGAATCGAAAAACTCTTGACATGCTTCTTCACTTCATTAAATGATTCAAATCGACGGCACTTGAAAAAAAAGGTTGCATTGATCAATAGGGGACATAATCTGATGGAGAAACGTCTGAACTGTAAGTGGGGTGTGGAAGAATTTCGACGCCGCCCAACTGTACTATATACGATACAAATTCTGGTAAATATTAGATTAAAAATTTCCCAGAACTTTTTGCTCAACCTAATAGTTAATAAAACTACATCCCCAACAAACATGCAATTTAAATGCAACAAAACGGGTAGCTTCTTATCTATAATTGAACAAGTTGCATAAAGATTGAATAAATGTCTGTATAAAACAGCGAATATTTTGCACAAAAGTACTTGTCATAATGTTACTTCTCTGGTCTTTTCTCTCTCTCGCCAAGGCCCCCAATAGAGGAAAGTGTGTGTTTAAATTTTATATGCAATTCCTTTTCACCTTCACTAATCCAGAGATTTAATCATAAGATCATTTTCTCAATTGTCATTAGACAATTTTTCATATAGTAACATATTCGGGTAATTTTTTTTGGTACTTTTCGATTAGCCAGGCGCCAGTGTTATATATACATATGTATACATAGATATACATTTATATATATTGTATATGTACACACACACATATATGTATACATATAGCTTCTATATATGTATAAATATACATATATATGTATATATAGATATACATACATATGTATATATAACACTGGCGCCCGGCTAACCGAAAAGTACCTTTTATTTAATCGGGTTAATACTGGCGTATTTTAGTTTGCATGATTTGTTGGAAAAATATATACAGATTTGTAAATTACTCGAAATGACATTTTCACAGCTCAAATGTCATGCAGATGAGATATTCCAGATTTCGTGTCATAACTTACGCTGCAGTCAATGCCGATTTGTTTTATTTAATGATGCTAACACGTAATATAGCTCACCTTGTCGAGCATATATTTGAAAACAAAACAATACAGTATGTAGTGGCCAGCATGCACTCATCATTTAGATCCGATCGAGCATATCTGTGCATAACTTTTTGCGCAACCTAGTAATCAAATATGATGCATTCATGCTTGTTTTTATATTAAAGTTCAATACACTTTTAAATAAAAATTATCATAAAAATTTCAGGCATCATTGAAATGAATCAGGTGGTACTTACTTGCAGGGCGGATGACAAGAATATCCAATACGTTGGCATAAATGTATTAGATTTGAATCTTCCTGTGGCCCTACAGCATTTAAAAAGGCATTACTTGAATTCTGAGATCCAAGACCTTTGAATAATGGAATCTGTAAATAAAACAAATAATATAAAAATTTTGTTTTTAAAGTCAATTCCTACTTAGGTCATCAAAGAAAATTTTAATATAATCCCTTAAGCTAATATTAGTTTTTGTTCCATTAAAATATCTCAATTTGTTGACTTTCTAGAAGCAAGTAGGTTTACAATGGCACTCTATGGTAATTTGGTGAAATATTAGAGATATCGCCAAGTTGGCGTCACATTTGGCGACTCATTTTGGCTGCCAAATTTGGCAATTTATCGCCAAGTTGGCGACAAACTTGGCGGTATTTGGCGACAGAATAGGGTCCCCCTTATAGATATGAAGATGCATTGAATGCTGTTCAATAACCAATAGCCCCCCATATAAAAATAAAATTAATTAATTAAAATTTAATTAATGAATTAATATTTGAAAATCTGTATTAACATGAATTGTAATCCAGTACAAGTTAAAAATAAAATTATTTCAACTTGATAGGATGAATAATAAGTATTTTATTAACGATTGAAATTTTAACAAGATATATAAATATAAGGAGAGTGTGAACTAGTAGTGGGAATTGAATGAAAAATATGGATTATTGAACACAAGTAATGTAAATTCTTTTCTATCAGTATTTATTCACATCAGCTAGTAATATTGGCTTTTTTATAGGCCTTTACGTTCCGTCTTAAAACACTTTTTTAAATAATAACGTTCCAATTTGAGCTTAGCGTAGTAAGCTCAAAATCCCATTAGATATGACAAATGCTATCAACTTCTCTTTAATACCAAAATCTTCGCTTCTCAATATAATACAATTTCAATCTTTACTCCATCGAAGTGATCAAAAAATTTATTTTTTCGTCACATATATTAAACAAGAAAGCATTTTCCACGGTTACGGATGATATCGTAAGCGGAAGGATCAGTTTTCAAAACTTGCCTCCTACTAATTCGAGCACGAAATGTGGATATTTGCTGGTGTTCCAAATTAGAAAGTTGCTACAAATATGAAGTTTTTTTCATTTTTAGCAAGAATGAATATTCTCACGATGTTATTTCTCTTCGGGCATCTTTTCATCTGATTACTGTGTTCACAAAGATGTACAATGCATAATTTACACGAAGTGTTTACAAAGTTATATTCTCGCAGTAAGTTGAACATGAAGTTGTTCATTTACAAACATGGTTTTCCTGCTATTAAATGGTTAACTTTTATCATCATAGTATTACCATTAATTTCTTATTATATAATGTTTTGTGATTTCTTAATGAAATATTCCACAGTATTCTTTTTTTTTGTTTACATATAGTCCGCAAATCAAAAAGTTTTCAGCTTTTCGCAGTCCAGGCTTATAGCTTTGTTCCATTGACTAAGAAAACGTACACGTCTTACAAAATACGAAATATTGAGCTCAAAGAAAGTACTTAGTATACTGAGTATATAAAGTGCTTTTCTCATGAGTATAACAGAAAATCTTTTTTTAATTTCTAAGTTTTTAAAGGTGAGGATGGACTTTTGCAATTGAAATCAAGACCTACTAATAAAGATGAAATATATGATTTTATTTCTCCAGTGATTCTCCCTTCGACACATCCAGTAGTGAAAAGGCTTAAGTATCAAGAGCATATTCTGAACAAGCAAGCTGGAACATTTACTCACTGGACTAAATTGCGAGAAAGATTTTGTATTTTTAAAGGAAAATTAACCATACGAAGTATAATAAACTAATGTATTGTCTGCAAGAAGGAAAGGTAAAACACATTGAAGTGTCATTTCCCACTGTCCTTCCAGATCGAACTAGAGCAGTAACAGCTTTTCAAGTCTCAGGAGTTGATTTGGCTGATCCAATGCTGACAAAATCTGGAGAAGAGGTATGGATAGTCTTGTTTTCTTTTCAATATTTCTACCAGTGCACCTGGAATTAATTGCATCTCTTAGTACGAATGCCTTGATTCAAGCTCTGGGACGATGTATAGCAATGAGGGACGGATATTTGTGTCGTTTTCCGATATTAGAACAAATTTTCCCTGCTAAAATAAATCATTTAAAGAACTGAATTAAGCAATGATTAAACGAACATTTGAAATTAATAAAATTCGTTGGAAGTTTAACCTACTCAATTTTTTGTTCACAAAACTTAGGACATTCTTATTTTTCATATGAAGATTTTTTTACTCTTGTTTCTGAGTATGAATCGATAGGGAACAACAGACTTCTACTTTAAGTATCAGAAGTAGCGGAGTTAAGATCTATGTCACCTGTGTCATTATACAACATCATACAACAAGTGAATTTCCTGATTGAGACCAAACTGAAAAGACTAATATTTTGAAAAGATGGCAATGCATTCAAAGAGTTAGAATCTAAAATAGATATTCAAAAATGAATACATAGGCATTTTGAAATCTTCGATTCCTAAAAAAAAATCAAAATTAAAGTTGGAGATGACGTTTGGATTGGCCAAGACTGTAAGAAGAGACTGTATTGGCATTCAGCAAAAGTTATAGAACTTTTTCCTGGTAAATATTAGGCTTTTTAGGTTGAAAGCAGCAACGAAAAATTTATTGAGACCAGTACAGAGACTTTAAACTCCTGAGATCACACACGACTGTGAACAATTGTTGATACTTCCCGGAACAGTTACAGTTGACAAGATCAACGAACAATCAAATGATTTTAAATCTGTAGAAAAGATACATATTCAGACTCGTGCTGGACCTGCAAATAGACTTAATTAGTTATGCAATTTCTCATCAGCTCAAAATATGTATCATAGGATAACTCATATTAAATATACATTTGACCATAGCAGGAATTTATTCTATTAATTTTCAATAAAAAGAAATTTCTTTACCTATTTCTCTATAGGGGACTTTATAAACACACACACAAAAAAAAAAATTGTTCATTCAGTTTCAGCTATTTTAATTGCATAAAGTGATCTATCATACATTCGCTATCATATAGTGAAACATAAAAAAATCTGGTTATCCTATTTCTTTCCAGGGGCGCTACAGGGGTAAAAGAAAATTGTATTAAGTACTATTTGTCTCATAACATTCTAATATATAATATGCCTTTGATATATAGTAAGCCGTAACTTTTCTCTCTAGCGAAATCTCTTTTTGATAATACAATTCTGGCTAATTTTCTTTACCATTCATGACATCCTGTATGGCAGAAAAGTCTCTTCTATATGTACCTGATATTCATGCTCAATAAACAGTATCCGTAAAAGCGATTACATATTTTGCTTTAAATATATCGTCATATTCACCTGCTTTCTGTATTTACTCATGTCAAAGTTAATAACAAATGTTTGAAAATGTAATTTTTATTTCCAGTATGACTCAGATTCATCTTCTCTTTAATAAAAAAAAAAATCAGTTCAATTTTTCAAGTGGAAATTTTTTAAATGATAATTAATTGTTGTAGACAAATTATCATTGCGGCTTTTTAATTTTTTACAACAAAAAAGAAAAGAAAATGTTACATTTTATTGAAAAAATGTCCGTTGAATCTCAATTATAATAGCGAAATTAGGAATTATTATGATATTTGACTAAAGTAAATAAACAATAGCCTTTGTTACTCTCTGGGTTATAATCCACCCATATGCAAATGCATATGTGTCTTATATGGTCTTATATATGGGTAATATCATTCTTTTTAACCCTGACGTGAGGCAAACATTTTCGCACTTCAAATTTATAATATTATCAGAATTACCAATGAGTAAACGTTTTGTGGCATAGAACTATAGATCCCTACTGATAATTTTAATATAGTGCATATTTCACGGCAGACGTCTCCATCAAATAGTCGTAGACGAAAACAATAAAAATAGGCAGTTCTCAGAACTGTCCGTTCATTTTGATTAAGATTACAAATTTCGTGAGATATGCTGAATGTCGACCGACATCTTGAAATGTCCGAAAAATGATATTGTTTTGAAAAATGATATGTGGATACATATTCTTGAAAGTTTTAATAGCAATGACATTTTTACAAAATTGGCAATTTAAGACAAAAATCATGTTTCCTTAAAACGTCAAACTCGTGAAACTTCAAAGTTTAGAATACTATTACTGTATTGTAATGTTACAAGTAATGCCAAAAACTCGTTTGAATGCTTTCATTATAAAACTAATTTTAAGTAATATCTGTGAATATAGGCAGATGATGTAAATTGGACATAGGACATTCATCGACTCTCGATATATTTGCAAATATTGGGTGGGACATTGGTCGATATATCTCTGTTACCCGGATAGTAAACTAAAATTTATTTCTGTGCAATTGGGAAATGTATAACATAGTTAAAAATTGCATTTCACTAACTTTCGTCAATAAAGTGAAATGTCCTTGAATTTTTTTATGCAAATCTGTATATCAGGCATGTCAAACTCGTTCAGCATTGAGGGCCAAATTAAGCAATGTACACAAAGCCGCGGGTCACATGACCAAAAAAGAAAAAAGAAAAAAAAGCAATTTTATTTTATTACTACAACAAATAATGAATACAAAATGCAACTTTGTAATAAGAAAGAAAAAAAAACGTGCAAAAACGATGTCAGAGCCAAGAAAAATTATAACACCAGAATTTTTTTTTAAACAGTCATCGAAAAACTTAAAAATATATATTTATAAAGTAAAAGACAGCAATTATAACTCTTTTAAGTTTCGGCAGATTGACTATTTCTCTTCCTACGGACTCATACATAAGCAAGATACTCTACTTTTCAAGTGGGTGTGAAGTTGATGGCAACTAGGTAGCGCATTAAGCTGCTAACACTGTTTAACTTTTCCATACTTTTAAATTTGAAAATAGCAAGAATGTTGTACTAAAATGCTCTGCTAAACATTAGCAAAAATACGCTTAGCTACAATAAAATATATATATGTGACATATTACTGTCGACTTTTGTGACATTCCCAGCGACACTCTTATATATCGACGAAACACTAGTATAGTAATCAATGCCAAAAGCTTTGCCAACCCTCCGTTATCATAAAACAGCGGGACGCAGTCGTGGTGGCGAATAGAAGGCAGACTCAAGAAACATTGGAAGAAATTCCCCTTCAATAAATAATATAGGCAGTATAAACTTAACTAGTTTATTTGTAAACACATTTCGAAAACAACTCCAGTAGGTTATCCATCGGCTCTCAGAATATAGCTGGATCACTTCATAATAACTATATGATGTTACATGGTATTAGAATCTACCTATTAAAAATCGAAGCACCAAGTGACTGCGTTTTATTAAACAAACGAAGAGCGTAAAAATTTTCTTGGCCTCCTAACCGATGCAACAATATAAATACTCAAAGAAACAGAGCGCGAACGGATACATTACAAGTGAAAAAACCAACCCCGTTAAAATAGCCGGAAGGACGGGACTGGAGGCAGGGTACGATCCGATTTACCTCCGGGGGTAGGGGGAACTACACATGACGTCGATGATGAGTTATTTATTCTCGGCGTTTGATTTATAGCATAACTAAAATGTTAATGGATGCTGGCAAGGAATTGTAGGATATAGAACATCATAGAACAAAAATATTAAAAGCATTGAAAGAAAAAGAATTGTCTCAGAATAAAATGAAAAAAAAGTAATTTATTGGTTTTATAAGAAGAAAGTTACGAACTGATTAAGGTTTTTAGACTAATAATTAGGAATACGCAGGTTTAAAGGCATGAAATAAAAGACAAAAATATTTAAGATATTGTTAAAGATAGGTAAAAAATGAGTAGATATTAAGAATTTGGAATAGTTTACTAACATAAAAGGGCGAAATTTTTTATTATTACATATATATTTAAATACATAGTTGTTCAGATGGGTATTTACCTACAAATTAAATACACAAGTCAGAAATTTAAAATTTTTAATCGCATTGAATATGATACAAAAACATATTAAATGTATTATCCTCATATTTGCATCTTTCTTTAATATTATAATTGCTACTTTTTACTTTATTTTATCTTCAATAGAAGAAAGTATTGTAATCGAAAAATTTTTCGACTTCCGGTTTTCGACGGATTTATAAGTTTTACGGATCAGAGATCCCAAAAAACATGGTTATAGAAAATGTCTGTCTGTCCGTCTGTCTTGTCTGTCTGTCGCCATTGTACCATCAAAAAGTGTATGAAGTTACGCATAGAATTAAACCAAATTTTTATTTTAGGTTTTTGGCTACGGCAAGCAGATCCTCCCTGAATTTGAAACATATTCGCTGGTAGGGGGCGCTGTAATAGCATTTTTTGCGATTTTAAATATTGTACCATCCAAAAGTGTATGAAGTTATGCATTGAATTGAACCAAATTTTTATTTTAAGTTTTTGGATATGACAAGTAGGTCCTCCCTGAATTTGGAAAAAATTCGCCAGTAGGGGGCGCTGTAACAGCGTTTTTGAATATTGTACCATCCAAAACTGTATGAAGTTAGGCATATAAATGAACCAAATTTTTATTTTAAGTTTTTGGTTATGGCAAGCAGATCCTCCCTGAATTTGGAAAACATTCGTCTGTAGGGGGCGCTGTAATAGCGATTTTTGTGCAACTTTGAATATTGTACCATCCAAAAGTGTATGAAGTTATGCATAGAATTGAACCAAATTTTTATTTTAAGTTTTTGGCTATGGCAAGCAGGTCCTCCATGAATTCGGAAAAAAAATCGCCAGTAGTGGGCGCTGTAATAGCGATTTTTGTGCGATTTTGAATATTGTACCATCGAAAAGTGTATGAAGTTATGCATAGAATTGAGCCAAATTTTTTGTGTTTGTTTTTGGTTATGGCACGAAGGTCCTCCGTGATTTTGGATAAATTCCGCTGGTAGGGGCGCGATAAATGCTATGTCTGTACGATTTTCATTATTGTACCATCAAAAAATGTATGCAGTTATGCATATAATTAAACCAAATTTTTTGTGTGTGTTTCTGGCTATGGCAAGCAAGTCCTCCGTGAATGTGAAACAAATCTGCCGCAAGGGGGCGCTGTAATAGCGATGTCTGTGCCATTTTCATTATTGTACCATCGAAAACTGTATAAAATTATGCATACAATTGAACCAAATTTTTTGTGTATGTGTAAGGCTATGGTTAGTAGATCCTCTTTGAACGTGAAAAATTCCGCCAGAAGGGGGCGCTATAATTGCGATGTCTGTGCCATTTTCAGTATTGTACCATCGAAAAGTGTATGAAGTTATGCATAGAATTGAACCACATTTTTGTGTATGTTTCTGGCTATGGCAAGGAAGTCCTCCCTGAATTTGAAAAAAATCTGCCGGAAGGGCGGTGGGCTGTAATTGCGATATTTGTGCCATTTTCTTTATTGTACAATCGAAAAGTGTGTAAAAATATGCATACAATTGAACCAAATTTCCTGTGCATGTTTTTGGCTTTAGCCAACAGGTCCTCCTTGAATTTGGAAATACCGCGCGGTAAAGGGGCTCTGTGATAGCGATTTTTGTATACTTTTCTTGATTTTTCGTAGTTCTATTGTCCATCGGCGGCTCGTGCAAAGGCGGGAACTCAGTTCCTGCTAAGTCGGCTACTCGCAAACATCTGATAACAACAGACTAAGGAAAAAAACTAATAATTTTAACAAATATCATGATGTAGATTAACTTGTTTTTAGTTCGTTTAATTAACTGAAGCTGAAATTTAAGATGAAAATCAAAGTTGGTATAGTATTGAACTAATAATATTGAAGTATTAACACGTGTAACTAATTTTCGAAATAGGGGAGACCGGGGCTAGTAGGCGTAGTTTTTACTTATTGATTTTTATTAATTTTTTGTTTAAGTTTTTTATGCAACTTTAACTGTACTTTTAAAGAACAGGCGTTGGGCTATAAATACCCGGAGTTTTAAGTTTGTATCTTTTGTAATTTATGTTTAGCGGAAGCCTAAAGTAAAAGGAAAATTGTGCGCCAACTTACCGCGTCACGGGGCAAGTTGCCGATACCTATGCGGTAAGTTGGCACACGCTTTATAAAAATTTAAATAAGACAAGCAGTTAAGAGAAATCAATTTCCTTATTACCTGTAGGTTTAATCAAAGGAGTTATCGCCGTACAATGTAAATTCTAAATTATACAGACATAAAAATAAGGAATAAAACATTGACATTGAGTAACTTCTATCCTACTCGATAACATCATCAGAGTTACAGTTTTCACAAATAAAAAATAGAGTGTCTCCGTTTGGGCAAGCCCCGTGTGCCCAAAATCTTGCATTGCAACCACTTTTTTCGGTGCTTGCTGCTTTTCAAGCTACCAGCATACATCAGACACCGAGCCAACTTGCCCCATATTCAATGCGCCTACTAGCCCCATAATAAATTTCTTCACAAAAGGGACACGTAACCATCTAAGCATAAATAATCCAAGTAAATCACATATGGAGTAGGTACAGTTAATCATACACTAAGAAAAATTGCACAAGTTAAATCGCAATTATTAAAATAAGTATTAGAAATTAGAAAAAGAATGAATCAACAAAAAATTACTTATTAGCGGAAAAAACAGAAAAAATGTAATAAACGTCCACTGCACGTAGGTAACGCTGCAAAACTACAATGAGGATTGTAAAACGCAAGAAGAGTGTACTCTGTGACTGGTTGCACAATCTATCCACAAACAGGCGATTTATGGGGGCTGCGCCTATTTCACCCTGTAGCCAATTATCCCCGGTCTCCCCTATTAAGATGTATAAGATAGAAGAAAGTTTTGGGATTGGCACATCCAACTAGTATTTTAAGTTTTTGGCTATGGCAAGCAGGTCCTCCCTGAATTTGGAATACATTCGCCGGTAGGGGCGCTGTAATAGTGATTTTTGTGCGATTTTGTATATTGTACCATCGAAAAGTGTATGAACTTATTCATAGAATTAAACCAAATTTTTATTTTAAGTTTTTGGTTATGGCAAGCAGGTTATCCCTGAATTTGGAAAACATTCGCCGGTAGGGGGCGCTGTAATAGCGAGTTTGTCCGATTTTGATTATTGTACCATCGAAAGTTGTGTGAAGTTTTGCATAGAATTGAACAAAAAAAAATTATTAAGTTCTTGGCTATGGCAAGCAGGTTCTTCCTTAATTTGCAAAATCTTTGCCGGTAGGAGGCGCTATAATAGCGATTTTTGTGAGACTTTTGTGACATTTTGAATATTGTACCATCGAAAAGTGTATGAAGTTATGCATAGAATTGAACCAAATTTTTTGTGTTTGCTTTTGGTCATAGCAGAAAGGGCCTCCCCGAATTCGGAAAAATTCCGTCCAAAGGGTGGGGGTGGGGGGCTAGAATTGCGATGTCTGTACCATTTTCATTATTGTACCATCGAAAAGTGTATGAAGTTATGCATATAATTGAACCAATTTTTTGTGTATGTTTCTGGCTATGAAAAGCAAGTCCTCCCTGAATTTGAAAAAAATCTGCCGGGAGGGGGGCGCTGTAATAGCGATATTTGAGCCATTTTCTTTATTGTACCATCGAAAAAAGTATAAAATTATGCATACAATTGAACCAAAATTATTGTGCATGTTTTTGGCTTTGTACAACAGGTTCTCCTTGAATTTGGAAATATTGCGCGGTAAAGGGGCTCTGTGATAGCGACTTTTGTGTACTTTTCTTGATTTTTCGTAGTTTTATTGTGCATTGGCAGCTTGTGCAGCGGTGGAAACTCGCTTCCTGCTAAGCCGTCTATTCGCAAACAGTTGATAACAACAGAATAAGGAAAAAGTAATAATTTTAACAAATATCATGATACACAGTAACTCGTTTTTAGTCCGTTTAATTGACTGAAGCAGAATTTTAAGATGATCATCAAAGTTGGTATAGTATTGAACTAATAATATTGAAGTAATAACATGTGTAACTAGGTTTTGAAATATTAATATGTATAAGATAGAAGAAAGTTGTGGGATTGGCACATCCAACTATTTATGAATTACAATAATGTTTATACAATAATGTTCAGAATCTCCTCGCTTATTATATACATCCCTGCGAATGAAAATGGCAAACTGCGTGGAATTTCGGGTATCTGTATTTTTTACTTTCTTCTATGTTCAATAGAAGAAAGTATTGTAATCGAAATTTTTTTCGACTTCCTCTTTTCGACGAATTTACACGTTTTAGGGAACAGAGATCACAAAAAACAAGTTTATAGAAAATGTCTGTCTGTCCATGTGTCCGTCTGTCTGACGCCATTGTACCCTCAAAAACTGTATGAAGTTATGAATAGAATTGAAGCAAATTTTTATTTTAAGTTTTTGGCAATGCAAGCAGGTCCTCCCTGAATTTGGGAAAAATTCGCCAGTAGTGGGAGCTGTAATAGTGATTTTTGTGCGATTTTGAATAATGTACCATCGAAAAGTGTATTAAGTTACATAGAATTGAACCAAAATTTTTTTAAGTATTTGGTAATAGCAAGCAGGTCTTTCCTGATTTGGAAAAAATTCACCGGTAGGAGGCACTGTAATAGCGATTTTTGTGCGATTTTGAATATTGTACTTTCGAAAAGTGTATGAAGTTATGCATAGAATTGAACCAAAAAAATATTTTAAGTTCTTGGTTATAGCAAGCAGGCCCTTCCTTAATTCGGAAAAAAATCGCCCGTAGGAGCGCTGTAATTGTGAATTTTCTGCGTTTTTTGTGTCATTTTGAATATTGTACAATCGAAAAGTGTATGAAGTTATGGATAGAATTGAACCAAATTTTTTGTGTTTGTTTTTGGAAATGGCACGAAAGTCCTCCCTGAATTTGAAAAAATTCTGCCAGAAGGGGGCGCCAAAATTGTGATGTCTCTACGATCTTCATTATTGTACCACCAAAAAGTGTATGAAGTTATGCATATAATTGAAAAAAAAAATTGTGCACGTTTCTGGCTGTGGCAATCAAGTCCTCTCTGAATTTGAAAAAGTTCTGCCGTAAGGGGGCGCTGTAATAGGGATGTCTGTGCCATTTTCATTATTGTACCATCGAAAACTCTGTAAAATTGTACATAGAATTGAACAAATTTTTTTGTGAATTTGTAAGGCTACGGTCGGTAGGTCCTCCCTGAACTTGAAAAAATTCCGCCGGAAGGAGGTGCTAAACTTGCGATGTCTGTACGATTTTCATTATTGTACCACCAAAAAGTGTATGAAGTTATGCATATAATTGAACCAAATTTTTTGTGCACGTTTCTGGCTGTGGCAAGCAAGTCCTCTCTGCATTTGAAAAAAATCTGCCGTAAGGGGCGCTTTAATAGTGTGTCTGTGCCATTTTCATTATTGTACCATCGAAAACTGTATAAAAATGTACATAGAATTGAACCAAATTTTTTGTGTATGTGTAAGGCTACAGTCGGTAGGTCCTCCCTGAACTTAAAAAAATTCCGAAAGAAGGGCGCTATAATTGAGATGTCTGCGCCATTTTCATTTATTGTACCATCAATAAGTGTACGAAGTTATGCATAGAATTGAACCAATATTTTTGTGTATGTTTCTTGCTATGGCAAGCAAGTCCTCCCCGAATTTGAAAAAAAAATCTGCCGGAAGGTGGGCGCTATAATAGCGATGTTTGTGCCATTTTCATTACTGTACCATCGAAAATTGTATAAAATTATGCATACAATTGAACGAAATTTTTGTGCATAATTTCGGATACGGCCAACAGGTCCTCCTTGAATTTGGAAATATTGTGCAGTAATAAGCTCTATGCGATTTATGTATACTTTTCTTGAGTTTTCGTTGTTCTATTGTAAATCAGCGGCTTGTGCTGCGGGGGGAACTCGCTTCCTGCTAAGTCGGCAATTCCAAATATATGATAACAACAGAATAAGGAAAAACTATTAATTTTAACAAATACCATGATATAGATTAATTCGTTTTTAGTCCGCTTAATTGACTGAAGCAGAAATTTAAGAAGAAAATGAAAGTTGGTATGGTATTGAACAAATAATATTGAAATATTAACATGTGTAACTACTTTTTGAAATAATAAGATGCATAAGATCAAAGATACTTTTGTGGTTGGTACATCCAACTAGTTATGAATTATAATGTAGTAATAAGCAACAAATATTGAAATTAAAGACTTCATTCAGTGATTGAAATTTCTCCTTATATGAAGAATTTTTCTAGCAACGATACTTACACATTTTAGCTTATATTTTTCTCAAATCCATTGTGGATATTATTTCTTTTACTTAGTAGTAAATGATTTTGATTTACGTACAATTTAATGTGTTCTTTTTTTTCTTTTTTTTTGGTAGATGCATCACTTTTAATATTCATCATGAATGCATGTTTTTATTGAAATATCAGTTTCAAATCTAACAATTTATCTTTCCAAAGTTTTTTTAGATATTTGTGAGTACATTCTTTGCTAACTTCAAAAGAGTTTCTAAACATCACGCATAAAATTTCTGCTTTTATTTCAATATAAAAGTATTGTAGATTGACATATTTCTCTGAAGTTGGTCTTCAACTAATCGTGCCTATTCACACTGATAAAGAGCTTTAACATTTTTTTTTAAATCTTAAAATATATGTGAGTATGTATATGCCCATAAAAATGAAATAAAAATAAGAAAAATATAGATCAGGTAAGTCTAATTAACAATGACACTTTTGATAATCTTGAAAATGAAAATTAACTATCTCAAATCCTAAATCCTGACGTGTACGCAACTGAAACTCTCTTTTCTTAGGAATACAAGTTCCTATAATTTTCAAAGCTACTTATTTAAAAGCTATATATTTTATTTTATTTTTTAACTTTTAATTATCTTTAAGTAGCTGTAGCGACACACTTTAATAATTTCTCTCTATATTTTTAATAATAAATACTGGGGCACGTTTACGCAGTGCACATTTTAAAAATTTTTTACGCATATATATTTTAAATCGCTATAGAGAAAAATGTTTGCAGATTGTACTGTTTAATAATAATAATTTTAAAAAATTGCGTTTAGAGAATAATTTCCGATCACGCAAGCTCAATAAAAATCTCGAAAAATTCAATTTTGAGTGATTTTGATGTATTAAGAAAATAATCAACTGAGGTCAGTTTGCGGTCTCAGGTTTAGATATAAATCTAAATTTATACGAGCAAATTAGGACATTTTTAAACAACGTAGAACTTACCACGAAGGGTTCGCTTCAGGGCGGAAAGTTTTAATAGTTCGACCAACTGCCGCTGGCCACGTGGTAAAATAGCGCTGAAGTCGCCGTAATCGCTCCCACCTGTATCTCCCCGCCCGCGCCCACTCCCCTGGTGCGCCATTTCGTATTAGTTGTCTGGCTGTTACACTTGACTGAGCACGTGAGTGAATTTAGCTTTTGAATTTGGTGTATTGTATTATTTTAATTACATCATCTAGTGAAAGGGATGTGGATATGTCGTTGACGAAGAAAATTACTAGACAATCTTTTGGATGTCCTATTTTCGATCATCCAAGAGACTTTCTGCCAAACATTCTTCCAACACACGAGATTGTACTTCGATGCTGCTTTGAGGAGGGGTTTGTATTAGCAAGTAAGCTCAACAACATTAAAGTGAGTTTCTCATCAGTCAGCAATGCAGTGGCACAAAAAGTAAAATATATTTATGAGAGGGCATCAATCCCTACAGTTTCTTATTATAGGATCATTCAGCTAATAAATGCCTACTATGATAAGTATTGTAAACTAATGAGATCTTACATTCGAGACAAGGAAAACCCAAACTTTATAAGAAAGGTTGACGAATTAAAAAAACAAGGAACTCAACTGTTTGACATCTCAGCCTGCAAATGTGTAACGAATTTGTATTGCTCCTGTAAAAAGACTCCTGATCTGTGTGATTGTCTGATTCAGGGTAACTGTACATGTGATAAAAGTAACAAAATTCCAGTCATTGAGCATAGATTTATCTACCTACAGAGAAAGTATGGAATGGGAAAAATCGGTACTATAGATAAAAAGGAGACAAAAAAACTGAGCACTAGACTTGGAAGACGAAACTATGCATTAAAAAGACAGCTTTCAAAACCTGTTGAAGCTGAAATAAAAGAGCCCGATAATTTAGATGAAATACAGCAGAGTTTTAATGCCAATGTAGATGTAGATGTAGAATCTGATGACCGTGATCAATACCAGCCTAGCAGCTCTAAGAAGGAATTGCCATGGCAAATGAGGGTGAAGTTACAATCTACATCTTTACATTGTGACCGCTACGGGGTATCTGACCGTGCAGCTGCTGCTATAGCATCGAGTGTGCTTGAAGATATTGGTATAATAACTGAAACAGACTCTTCTCAAGTCATTGACCGATACAGAATTAGAAGGGAAAAGAGCTGCAGTAGAAAACAATTACAGCAAAATCAACTGAATTCAGATGAACTACATGCCATATATTTTGACGGAAGAAAGGACGATATTCTAGTTATAGAAAATATTGGATCTAAACAGTTTCGTCGAACTATTAAAGAGGAACACTATTCCATCATAAAAGAACCTGGCTCAGTTTATTTAGGTCATGTATCTCCAAACTCCGGCTCTGCTAAGGACATTGTAGCTTCTATAATATCATGTCTTACTGAACAAGGGGTTTCAATTGAATACTTAGATTTAGTAGGCTGTGATGGTACAAATACCAATACTGGATGGAAAGGTGGTGCTGTCAGACAGTTTGAAGTTTATCTCGGACGACCACTGCAGTGGGTTGTTTGTTTATTCCGTTTCATTGAATTACCTTTCCGCCATCTTTTTCAACATTTGGAAGGTGAAACTACTGGCCCAAGATCATTCAGTGGACCAATTGGAAATAATCTCATTGGTTGTGAAAAGCTCTCGGTGATACATTTTCAATTATTGATTGTGAAATTCCAGAAGTGGACAGCCATCTGTTGAGCAAGGACCAAAGGTATCTTTTTGACATAAGTCAAGCGATTAAAAGCGGCAACTTTCCAAATGATTTATTAAAGCGTGACCCCCGGCCTATTTCACATGCCAGATGGCTCACTTGTGCAAATAGAATCGTTCGACTTTACGTGAGCATGGAAAACCCATCGGATGCTTAAAAGTCATAGTGACATTTATTTTAAAATCTTACATGCCAGTTTGGTTTGAAATAAAATGCAGTAAGTACATTACAGACGGCCCTATTCATCTGTACAGAGCAATAGAAACATATTGATACTTGCCTGACGACCTGAAGAAAGTGGTATTCCCTGTAATTGAACGAAACTCGTTCTTTGCTCACCCGGAAAACCTACTGATGGCAATGGTCTTTGATAAGAGGAGGCATATAAGAGAGCTAGGATTTAGAAGAATCTTAAAAGCAAGGCAGACTGTTTCAAAAAGGTAAAGGCATCAGAAACTTTATCACTCCTACTTTAAACTTCGATGCGACTGACTATACAGAATTAATTGATTTAAATATAGCAAAATTATCATCTCCACCTCTCTTACGGAGATTAACCAATAAAGAAATGCAATTCTTTGTTCAATCAGGTGATATTCCAGACAAAAGATTGAAAAGATTTCCCTGCCACACGCAAGCTGTCGAGAGGTGCGTCAAATTGGTAACGGAAGCATCGCTTAAGATAGGTGGGCTCCTATCAAGAGATGGATTCATAAGGGCTACACTGAAGTCAAGGTCCATGATTCCAGACTTTACCACTAAATCGCAGTACAAAGCAGCGTCTAAAAGTCAGACGTAAACAGATAAAATAAATAAATTATGTACTTAAGTACAGCAAATAGCTAACACCCTCGTTGGTTGGATGGAGGGAAGGGTGTGGGTGGAATTCGACGTGCAGCCACCTCCCCGTGGTGAGTTCTGGGTTGTTTAAATATTATAAATATGTAAACAAGGAAAGAGCTGCACAATTTATATGTAAATGTTAAAATTGAAACGCAAACTGACTTCAAGTGATTATTTTCTTAATTCATCAAAATCACTCAAAATTGAATTTTTTCCGATTTTTATTGAGCTTGCGTGATTGAAAGATATTATCTAAACGCAATTTTTTAAAATTATTATTATTAAACAGTACAATCGGTAAACATTTTTCACTATAGCGATAAAAAATATATATGCGTAAAATTTTTTTCAAATTTTGAAAAAAATCGGAAATTTTCAATTTTTTTTAATATTTAGGCGGTTTGCGAGATCGGAAGATAAAGTCCGATTAAAAAAATTTTGTTGTTACTTTTATTGTATTTACCAATCGCAACTTTTCCGCACTAGAGCGACTCGGAAATATCATCTTGACTTTTTTTCGCACCACCCTATTACGCATGTTCCAAAAGAAGAAATTACGTAAAAAATTATTAGAATCTATGGAAGCAGAACAAGAAGACAGCAAAGAAAAAGTATGAAACCAAAAACTACAAAAGGGAAAAAGTTGATACACTCTGGAAAAAAGAAAATAGTGAATGAATCTGATGACGAAGATGAGAACTGTGTGTATATTTATTGTTAGAAATCATACAACCAATCCAAAAAAGGACAAGACTGGGTTCAATGTCTTAGCTGGAAAAGGTGGCCCCATAACAAGTGTGCAAAAGGAAATACTTTATTTTTTGTTTGTAAAAACTGTAGCAGTGATAATGAAGATGACTAAATAGTTTATGTTTTTAAATAGCAATAGGCCCTATATTTTCAGTTTAGCCTATAAAATGTTCTTTAATTTATTCTCTTTAATTTGTTTATTTTTTAAACAGTGTTTTAAGTTATAAATAAAACATTTCAGTTTGATTAAATATTTATTTCACTTACTCCTTGGAATCACTTATAATATACCCGTTCCCGGGGCAAGTTTACGCGAAAGACTTGGACCTAAAAAACATTTTTTACGGTTAAACACACAAATAGGACAACAACTGAATATACAAATACTGACTTTATTAACTGCTTTATAAAACCACAATGTTTAAACTTTCCTAATTTAAAACATAAAAATTAGAAAATTCATTAACAAAAACCGCGTAAACGTGCCCCGGTCTACCCTATTATTTTGTAATGTGATAAATTTCTAGTTTGAAGCTAAAACACGGTCAGGAATTTTATTTTAAAAATTCTGTAACAATTTAATAAATATTTAAATTTTCTGATTCAAGATCTATTTTTTATAACTTTCCGATTGGTTATTTTTGCATCCACAATCACTTGTATCTGAAATTTTAAAAGAAGTAGGTTCTGACAACATGTACTTTCTGAAGTTTGCAATCTCTAACACCACAACAATGTTGCCAGATAATGATTTTTTTTAATTCAAAATAGTTATAATGTTTTATTATTACTAAACTTCATTTTATTTAATCACGTTATGTCTGAATAAAATTAAACAAAAGTTTTATTAATATTGGTAGAAATATTGTTAAATATTTTGAATAAAAAGTTTTCCAACTCTTTCCAAGTCATTCAACATAGCAATATTGCAGCCACAATTACTGCAAATGTGTTTATGCAAACTATATAGTAAAGCAAAGAGAGTCTGCGCACCTTTCAAAAGAATAATAATAAAAAAATCTAAATATTAACATTTTGCTAAACTATGCATGAATAATTTTGACTTCGTTTGTTTTTTATGCATTTCCATTGTTATTTTGTTGTTATACTGTAATTTAATAGAACAGCAGTAATAAAACCAAGAAAACTATTTTGCGCAATCTGTCCTTACAGGGTAGGAAAGAATGCGCATATGGGTAGGAGAGATTGCGCACATAGGTTGAAGAGATTTTTATTAATAATAACAACAATTAAACTGATAACAATAATAATTACACTTAATCGACATTGTTGAAAGGTTTTTGTGAGTAAATATTATTGAATTAGGAGTGAATATTTCAACCAAATGTTTAAATAATAAGTAAAAGAAAGAATTTTAACGACAGTTAAAAAATTTAATTTAAGAAGATTAAAATATCAGAAAAAGCAAGCCCTACTAAGATTACAGAATAACATTAATCTAGTTGATAACAGGTTTAACTTGAAAATTACTTCATTTCCATTTCCACAGTTTCATAGTATTTTGTTTGCTAACCGAATTTGTTGTCGTCCACGATCGATGCACTTATTGTTGTAAATCGTGCATCTTTCGTGCAATCACCTGCAACAAGCAATACATTGAATCCAGTCAGTCGTCGAAGTTGTCTCCTGGTACAATTCCAGACATTCAGTGCACTCATCCTCATTGAACTTCGGGTTTTTTTCCTTGAGTTTTTTTATCCCACTTTTTGTGGAAGCACCTTATCTTAAGCAGTATTTTTATTTTTGTAGCGGCATCCTTCTTAAGTCTTTTTTCATGTATATTTTGTGGATCAGTAACATTAGTTGCACTCTGTTTCCTTTTGATTTGGATGACATTACACTACTTCTAATGGGTGAAAGCTTTTCCAAAACATTGTATTAGAAATTTTATTTTAGTTAACCAAATTAATTTAAATTAGCAAATTAATTGTTCATAAATTAAAAAAAATATATAAATATTTAATTAAATTATTAACAAATACATTATTAATTTATTAACAAAAATAAATACATAAAATTAATTAATAACAGCTGTATTATTAATTTATTAATAAAATTTTTATCTGCAAAAGTATTTTTTTTGCAAATTAATTTTTTGCCAAATTTAGTTTTGATATTTATGTGTTTTTCAGAAATTATTTCAAAATTGATTCATTCATATGTTTTACACGTAATTTGCAATTCATACACATTTATCAGCTCTCCTAGCACTTAAACTTATGGGGAAATGCGCCATTTCTCCTAAGTAGCAGATGCGTAAACTCTCCTATTTTAATAGGAGAGATTGCGCGGCCTTTTATTTAAATATGGCCACTTATAAAATGAATTGTTGGTGTCCGCATACTTAGTCCAGGTTAGTAGTATATAAAAGATAGTTTAAGTTCAAAATATTTTGTATTATTGACGTTCTATAAAATTCTGACGAACAGTTATGAAAATTCAAGCACTTACTTTGGAAAAACAAAACAAAATAGCACTATCTATCCAAGACGCTTGTAACAATCAATATGCAAATTCGTGTAGACACTGCACTAATGCTGCTGTACAACTACCTGGAGTCGCTGCTCGCGCACTCAACTCCTTCCCGTCGAATCTCTTTGTGCGCAATCTCTCCTACCGCGCGAACTCTCCTCGCTTTACTATATATTTTTATTTTACATGAAATGAAATAAACATAGGTAAAATGTCAAAAGCTTGGCGGGCCATTAAAAGTCACCGGCTGGCAACGTGTTATGCATGCCTGCTGTACATGGTCTATAGAACTTGTGCACACCAAGTTTTATGCAAATTAATAGATAAATTTAAAAACATATACCACAACTTGAAACATACTTCCGGCAGTCATCACTCATTGTTAGTACAGAAACCAAATTATTTTGTGTATGCTTGTAACTGAACAATAAATACTATGCACAATATTTTCTCTAGTATGCAACTTTTTGTACAAGTCTGCCATGTATTTTCCATTTCAGTATGTTTAAAATAGTGTAAAGTCATTAAAATAAATTGCAAACGATTTTTCCCCATATACCATAAAGTAACGGAATTCTTCAGAGTATCCACGTAAACAAACTATACATGCTACGTACTCCGTTTTCGATACTGAACACACTCACGTATATCTCAATGACATATATCAATTTTTTGGTAATATGAGTTTATTTACTTAGCTAGAACACGGACAAACACACAGAAGGATAAAAAAATGGAGTTTGTAAACACATTTTAATTATAGGTATATATAAGTATCTCCCTTGCACTTGCCCTAAGCCGCCCTTGGCGACCAGTTTGTTCTCCTTTAAATCTATGCTAAGCATTCTATCATGTTACTTTTATTCATAATTTAATTTACTTGCTAAATCCTTCGCCAAATCGGAAGATTCTGATACAGAAATTGTGAATTCGGTATTTTATGTTAGCCGAGTGCAGGTGATAAATCGGCAAACATTGTACCGTCGTATTTCTTCTTATTTCATTAATTTCATTTAAAATATAATACTTTCACTCATTTTATTTAAAATACATAACTTTAATTTAAAACTGAAATACTTAAAATTTATGACTCTCAGTCTTCTCTTATTTCTTTAAAAAGAAAAAAAAAAGAAAAAGAAAAGAAAAAAAATTAATAAATAATACTATAAACTATGACATTTAATTTCAATATCAAAGCTTTATTTTAATTTACCTCACGAAAAATTGTTTATGACAGTGGCATCAGATGGACTATTATAATACTGATGATATGATGGCGATGGTACAATATTTGGCGATTTGACACCTGCGCCCGGCTAACATTAAATTACCAAATTGGCTGTTTGGCATATAAAAAGCGAAGAGGTCAACCCGGAACTGTTGATGATAGGCTCATGACTTAGGCTATTATTGTAGAGATAATATTTATATATGCCTTTAACAGTTGCATATATAAATATTATATTACTTCTTAATTGTGTTGGAAAGCATTAAAAAAAATAACTTATGTAAGATTTTATTTTCATATACAAAAAAGAATGAAAAATAAAGAGATGTTCTAAACTTACTCTTTGTGTTTTTAGATAAGAAAAAAGGCATTCCATAACGATAAATATTTTGAAAAAATATTTGCATAGCGTAAAGTTTTGAAATGATTTTACCACTTCAGAATAATTTAACATTTACCCCAAGTATTGTAAATATTAAAAAACATTTTGTATCTTTTTCATCATTCATTATCAAGAGTAATAAAATATATCTAAGTATTCTTACTCCGAAATTGAAATCTGGTGGCTTAGCTTCTGGACACATCCTTCTGTAACTATCACAAAACGACTCCCATGTAGTATGCTCCCGCTTACAATCTTTAGAGTATGTTTTGCAATATTGCTGCCGCAAAATTCTGAAAGACACGAAATGATTTTTTATGCACATTTGTCAAAATCATATGCTTATCTATAAATATAGGATATTGTTAAGTTTTTTCTTATATTTAATTCATTTAAAGTAACTATGGCATTGATATCGGCTATCAATAAAACTTTTGACATTTGTCAAGCAATTATTTAAAAAGGTAAATATAATTTTTGCCAGTAAACGCTATCCTGAATACTACGCCGACATGCTGAAAGTAAAATGACGGCTACCATAAGCGGACTTTTAGGTAGCTTTCATTACAAAAAGCTACCTATTGCAGCCGTTCGGAGGAAAGGGATTTCAAAAAATTTTGGTATATTTTCATTGATCATGACCCCCAGACCCCGAAACCACCCTCCGTTCAAAATTGACATATATATATATATATATATATATATATATATATATATATATATATATATATATATATATATATATATATATATATATATATGTGTGTGTGTATATATATCCATATATATATATCTGACTTTGTCACACTGTAACTCTCGTATTTATGAACCGATTTGGATGTAATTCGGTGTGTACATAGTATATACCAATGTCTCGACCGAGTTCGTTGGCCAGCTTCATCCGCCATTTGTTTCAAAATGGCGGCCATTTAATTTTTTTTTTTAATTTAAAATTTGAAATGTGGTACCAAAAAATTGAAAATGGAAAAATATTTTTTTCTTATGTATTTGACCTTTATACAAAGATTCCGGAGCAGTTTTTGTTTCGTCTATATCTTATAAAATGGCTGAGTTATAGCATTTTGAATTTCTAGCGTGGCTGATATTTTGAAACGTCCTGAATTTTGTCACGCGATAAAAGGCGTATTTATGAACCGATTTAGATGTAACTTCTTTTATACATAGTGCATACCAATGTCTCGACGGAGTGACCGGAAGGACATTTTTAAGCCTTTGCACGGTTCATTGAATTTAAATTTTCTTTGACTTATTTAATATGAAAAAATAATGTGGTCAAAACTTTTGGAAAGTATTAGTATTCAAATTTAAGGGACAATACAAACGGAAAGTGCCGGGCTTTGCCGGGCCATTTTTGAACAATAATCGTTTTGGTTATAGGCTTTGAATGGCAATTTCACAAAAAAATGTTCCTCATATTATTGCCACTTTTTCGGGAAAACTACTTAAATCCCATTCTTTGCGGCAACTGAATTGAAGAGATAAAAACTATATTTTTACTGTCGTATTGAAGGCTTTTAGCTTATTGGATATTACCTGAGAGCGTTTGTCCCTACAAATTCTATATGTATGTACGTACCTACATACGTACGTACTCAACTCGATGTCTCTTTACAGAAATATCAGATCGGCTTCAAATTGTAAATAGTTATTTATTGGACATAGTTTTTGTAATTAGTTTCGGGGCTGGAAAATGATGGGTGAAAAGAGGGAATTAAAGAAGTCTGGAAAAACGTTAATCATCAACTGTAGTAGAAGCCGAAATTTGCACTATTTTTTCTATTCTACTTTTTATTCTATTCAGAAAATTTTATCCTACATGAACCCAATTTGAATGTAAAGTGCGTAAACGTTTCTAGTTTAAAAAAAGATAAAATAGAAATGTAATTTCTGTCAGCCTGTAAGTTATATCTATTTTGCGTTTTATTCGTGTTTTTTTCTTTGAATTAAGTTGATTTTTTTTCGCAGAATGGATTGAAAGGTTATAAGTTATATTGGAAGTCATAACCAGTGGTCATCGCATTGACGAAAAACAGTTTCAAATTGCACCATTTGCACCCCATGATTCCAACAATGCACAAGGTTTTGATTCCTGGTGCTACTGTAATTAAGAAAGCACTTGTACCCATTGGTCGACGATCAGAAGACGCTGCCGAGGCTAGAAACAAACACATTAGACAGTACCGTACAAGGTACTCAAGAAAGTGTAATAGAGAAGTTTGGAACAGATATGCCCCATATTGGCTTCTTTTAAGCAGTGATCTTTTTATAAGCTGCTATACACAAAGACCGAAGGAAAAGAGCAAGTCATAGAGTAGCGAGACTCTGCAAGTTCTTCTTCCAGCTAGGTCTGACGGTAGTCCTTATAAAAGCCAACAAGAGTGTGATGAAGAAGATGAAAAATAGAATTCTGAAGAATCAGACTGAAACTTGTAATCTAATAAATACATTGAAAACTAGCATCTCTATACTGTAGAGAATTCACTTTAATAGGTGTATTATTAAATGTAACTTTATCAAATGTAAATAATAAATTTATATATAATAAAATTAAATAAATTTTATTAAATATTACTAGTAAATAAAACAATCTGTCAACAATTACTATTATCTTATAAACAGTTAACATTTAAGACTGCTAGTCACTCAACATCCAAATTCCCTTCGCTAATGTTAAGTCTATGGCTATGTGATGGATTCGTATTTTTAAAATATCTACATAGTAAAATAATATTTTAACTTGTTTTTCTTTGTAATCTTCTTAAAGGATGTCTCTTTTTTTTCTTAGTTGTCAAGATATTTATAAAATGTATACTTACTTTTATGTGAAGTGATAAAATCTTACTTACACATCGTCAGCATTTTTGGCGCAGCATGTCTCTTAAGTGATTTTGTGCCATAAAACCTCATACAACCATCGTCAGCTTTTAAAATATAAAATATTAAATTAAGCTATGGATTTGTATGTATACTAAATAGTATGCTAAAAGTTAGTTCAGAGAAGCGCATAGAACAGTTAAATATTTCCATTCCGCCATTTCCGTGAATAAAATGAAATGTACTTGAGAACTTTTGTGCAGCCCTGTATATGGTCTATAGAATTTATACACTCCAAGTAATATTTTAAAAAATAGTTCAGTTTAAAAACGCACATCACAACTAAAAACTCACTTAAAGCATTTATTGTTCATAGACATTAATAGTTAAATTTATTCTTCAGCAAAATTTTGTGTGTGTCCCAGTAAATGAAGGATATATTCTTTGCACACCATATTCTATAGTAAGTACACCTCAGTGATTTATATAAATTTCAGTATGTTTAAAATAGTGTGATATCATTTAAATACAGAGCAAACGGTTTTCCCCCATAGACCGTAATGTAACGGAATTTTTTGAGTGTCTCTGTAAATGAACAGTAAATGCTATAGACTTCAATTGACACGTTGAGTGGCATGGTGATTGACACTGAAGCTGAAAAATTTACAATGTTTTAAGTAATTTTTAAGAAAGTATAATCCTGTAATAAATAAAAGGTAAGTACATTTTAAATATTTTTTCAGTAATTACTTAAAAAATATATATATAAAATATAGTTTTATATCATGTTTTAGACAGTCAGTCATCGATGAATGACGCGTTCTAAACGGAAAGATCTAAACGTGTCAGTCAGCGGTAATTCGGAAGTTGAGTGACTAGCAGCCTTAAGCAAACTTTTTATAATATATTTATTTTTCAAATAAATGCGTACATTTATGACATATAACATTAATTAAGTGTATTTACTAATAGAAAATAAACAGTAATAGCTGTAACATAATAAGGCTTGAAAAATATATTTCACCAGGATTTCGGGTCAAATACTCCACCGTGCGCCGCCGCTTTAAATAGACCATTGCAATTCTTCTGTTAATTACAGAAAGAGACGCCATCTGCCACTGAAATCCTACTCATCCGAATGACGTTATTTATGATTAGAAGAAGCACGTGCCTGCCACGTGGTTTTTTCAGAGAATTTTTACAAACCAAACATCAGCTATTTTCATCTAATATTTTCCTAATAAACGTAAGAGAATATTTTAAAACTGAGGTACCTTGTTATGTTTTCATATACGTATCTAAATTCAAGTGTTTTTTGCGCACATTTTTCAGGTGGATTTGTTTGCTTTCGTTTTTGTTCTTAATCTTGAGATTATCGGATTTAAAAGAATGGCACAGTTGACTTAATTTGACCATTTTGATTTCGTTAAATTGGATCAGATAAACGATCATAAATTTGAAAAGTAAGTAAATCAATTATAAATCTAAGCCGACCTATTACGTTACAAACTCGTGAATTTTCGAAAGAAAAAAGCTGAAATATCTTAGCCTATACTAATATTATAAAGAAGTAATGTTTGTTTGTTTGTAGGAGGTAATCTCTCGAACTACCGAACAGATTTCAAGAGTAATGGTCTCAAAATGACTGTGATAGTCCACGTTCGAACATAGGCTAAAACGTTCTAGAAAGTTTCTAAATCACGATATATTTGGAATTGTTAGTGAAAGAAATTTTGAAATTTCACTTGGCTGTTACTTTTAAGTCGTTAATTCCGGTCAGTTAAAAAAAAATAAATTAAAAGGGTGCACCTAAAAAAGATCTAATCTGCAATTTCTGTGGTACTGTTGAGTTTTAGAAATTTAAATTTGGCATGGTAGTAACTTATAAGATCTAAATGCTCGTTATAAAAAGAACTCAAACTGCAATGCACGCATTAGAACGAATTCTAAAAAAATCGAAATTAAAATGAATAAATAAAGTGGACAAAGTTCTAAAGATGATCCAAATAGCGAAGTACATGGAATTATTAGGAATATAAAGATGAAAATTTGCATGAATGTTGCTTTTAAGACATAAATACTCGCAATAGAACAATTTCTAGAAATTTCGCTATGCAAAATGATGCAGGAACGAAAAATTTTCGAATTTGTTTTATTTCTGTGCTACTGCTGACCTAAAAACCTTCTATCGGGTTGAAATTTTTGACGGGATACTTTAAGATATAAATTCTCTCTAAGAATTGCTTCTAAAATCAACAAATTTTAAAAAGATGAAATGAACGAAAAACGTTCTGAATTATCATTCATTTGCATTGTTAGGTATAGAAACTTTAAATATTAAATAAAGCTATATCTCCCCCTCCCCCTCAAAAAAAAAAAAAAAAAAAAAAAAAAAAAAAAAAAAAACATGAAACTTTAATGCAGCAAAACGGGTAGCTACTTATCTAGCATTGAATAAGTTGTGTTTACTTTGAAGAAATTTCGGTATGATACAGCGAATAGTTTGCACGAAAAGATTTTATTATCAGGTCATTTTCTAAATTGCAATTATACGATTTTTTATATAGTAAATTATTCGGATAATTTTTTTTAATCGGGTTAATATTTACGTATTTTAGTTTGCATGATTTGTTGGAAAAATATGTACGGATTTGTAAATTACCCGAAATGACATTTTCACAGCTCAAAGTTTCTGCAGACGAGATATTCCAGATTTCGTGTCATTACTTACGCTGCAGTCAATGCCGATTTGCTTGTGTGGAGGCGCAAGGGGTCTACCTCGAAAGGAATAAGGGTACCAATCCTGTCAGGTAACTTATGTTTTTTTTTTTTTTTCGGACAAAGATTGAATATTTTTCAGACAGGCCACGTATTTTCAATTAAGCACAGCATCTCATTTCCTATTCTTCTCACGGGTTATTATTAAATCTATGTTCTCACTAACATAGCTAAGACTAATCCCTCTGAAGGAAGTCCTAGTTTAAATTTAAATGGCGTTTCGCAATATATTAAAAGCGATATTTGCGTATTAGCAGCATGCCAGATGTTAACATATGAAGCAACAGCTAAACTTTTTACAACTTACAGCAAGTTTTTTCATTGGGGTCATTTATATTCTTACATATGTAATTCGATTACATATATTTATTTTTTGTGTTTTATTTATATTATTTTATTTGTTTAATTAATTATTATTGGAGTGCTTTTTTGTTACGAAACATTAGCCAGAAACAAATTCTAAATTATTTAGATAGTTTAGCATTAAAAGTCCAAACAGGTTAATAATCGGATATTAAACTGCACACAATAAAGACATAATTAAACAAATCCTACTTGTAAATTATTTTAAAACACTTAAAATTCAGTAAAATGAGATAAAATTTTCAAACAAATTGTATTTGAATATGCATATTTAAGATTCCGTACTTCACAGTGAAAAAAAAGTAACACTTTTAGTGTCTCATTGAAAATCCCGAATACGCAATAAATTGATATAGAAATATAAATTAATAATTTTTGTATTTTTCCTTCACATGTGCTGCAAAACCTTACTCCGTGCCAAATTTTAAGGTTTTGGGTGAAATAGTACCAAAGTTTGGGGTCAAATAGTGGTAATAAGTGCCCTATTTGTTTTATTTTCAAAAACGTTAGAGTTCTTCCGATTGGCCTACAAGCTTGAAGCTTGCCAAGAACGAAGATTTATAGCACGTATAAAACAAAAAATCCGAAAATCATTTATAAATATAAGCGGACCCATTACGTGACAAACCCGTGAACTTTCATAATTGGTATTAACGCAAAATTAAAGAAAATGTAAAAGAATCGTCTCGATACTAAACAGTCAGTGTGCGACTCCAACTCGTATTTGTGGTGATTTTTTTTTCTCATCCACGGTGTAAAATTTGAAAATTGTAAAGATGTTACATTAATTGCAAACATAAACGGATATAAGTGACTACAATGCACTACAGTAGGCCTTCTACAGATGATTTATTGCATAGTACCTTATTGTTCATTTAAATAAAGAGATAAAAGTATTCGATTACTGGATTGATTATACTGTTAAAAATTTTGTAGTAGCTAGCTTGAAACAAATTTTGGTGCTGCAGTAGATTCTACAGTAAGAGGGTGAAATCTTGTTGCAGCATGTGCAGCTACGGTTCAAAAGGAGCTTCGAATGCTCGAACGAGGCTTCATCATCTTATGATTGCAGATACTAAAACACCAAAAGTTGGTTCAAACCAGCTCAAAAATTTTGAGAGAGTATGAATGATAGCTGCTGAAAGTGCGTTTTCAGCTGTGGTGTGCATTTTTAATCTTAACTCATTTTATTGTGTTATGTTGCATGTACAAATCCTAGAAGCAGCAGGAGTCTTTCGGTAGCTTCATCGCCCCGAGCCCTCCCTTCCCACTTTTCGGTGTCTTTAATTTGTGTAATTTCCCTTTTAAATTTGTCCGGTTTCAATTTTTTTTTTTTTTTTTTTTTTTTTTTTTTTTCAATCTGGCTTTTCAATCCGCTCGTCGCGGTTGACCGCCGCGACGAGCGGCCCATCTTCGTCCGCAACCCTTTATTCTTCTACTCTAGTCCCACTCTTTTGCGGAAGCAAGATTCCCAGGTGTCCAGCCACGTCCCGAATGAAAGACTCTCTAGCGAAAGCCAGATTGAAAAAAAAAAAAAAAAAAAAAAAATTGAAACCGGACAAATTTAAAAGGGAAATTACACAAATTAAAGACACCGAAAAGCGGGAAGGGAGGGCTCGGGGCGATGAAGCTACCGAAAGACTCCTGCTGCTTCTAGCTTATTATTACTCTCGGTGGCGGTTGGGTATAATGACGGTTCAATCTCCTAATCTGCCCATCAAGATCAATTTCTAACGGTGTGTTTTTCCTGAGTTAGATGTTTTTAAATTTTTATTTAGATAACGAACTTTATTGTATTAAATGAAATTTCTTTAAGAATATTTTAACAGTGATTGAGAGCGTGTCATAATGTATGCCTGATGATTATGAAACTTGACTTAACAACAGAGTTTCGGTAGATAGGTGAGTAAATATAATAGGATTAATTTTAATTACGGCTGTTTTAAATTTTTTGAAAGAAGCTGTAAGGAAAAATAAACACACCTAGGCAAACAATTGACATGTACAATGCATGCTCAATCCATGGCTTTTCCCCTAAACAACTGCATAAGGTATTCTGAGTTTAATTCAACAATTTTATCATTTTAGCGCGGTTTGGCTCTAAGTGACTTCTGTCAGGCATGAAAGTAATATACTTCTTGTCAACAAATTCCGAAATTTCAAGGTTTTTATAAATACCTATGTGAACTTTTGTGTGTATTTAGCGCTTCTGTAGGAGTGTATGCGGGGTAGAAACATGTGGAAAGAGAAAAGTTTACAGCAAAATTTTTATGCTCTATATAAATTTCTATTACCACTGACTGCCGTCGCACAGTGGAGTATTTGGTGGATTTAGCCGGCCAAAAATATTTCTTAGTGAAAAATTGGACTAAAGTATATTATTGATTAGTTTATCTTATTACTATCACTGTTTAGTAGTTTTCTTTAAAAAATACATTATATATACATATATATATATATATATATATATATATATATATATATATATATACAGGGTATATGGAAAACATTGTAATATGTAAAAATGACTTTAATGCAACAGAATATTAGTGAATATATTGTATTCTATCAGTCAATACAAATGTATTTTTTCATATACAGTGAAACCTCCCTGTGCGACCACCTCTATTAAGCGACCACCTGAACGACCCTTTTTTCATGGAACGAAATTTATTCTCATAGGCTCAATACTAATTTTACCTCCATTTAGAGACCACACCAAATGAACTCCCTCCATGAATGACCATTTTCTTTGAAGAAAATGAAACAAATTTCGTTTTTTCCTGGTCACTTTTAAATGGTTTTATTAGAAAAATAATTCCTGAGAGCGCATTCTTCATTAAACTTCTAAACTAAGTTTAGAATTTTTTTTAATATCTACTATTAAATCTTTAAACACCTTTGTGCATTTTTATGTCTCTTATAACCAATATGATTTTTTTTTTCAAGAAAGAATGCTTATTCCTATTTGATTCATGCCATCTTTTCTGAAATTCAGGTTTGATATATTTTTTAAAATCATTTTTTATTTGTAGCTTTTGGTTTTCTGAATAATTATTTTTGTTCCTCGAGAAATTCTAGTTTTTTAATCGAAATCAGGCAAATTCTGGTTATCCATAAGGTTGAAGAGTTCTTGTCTTGATATAATTTTAACTCCAGATGGACCTGAAATAATTTTCTACAGAAAATAATAAGAGTAATTAATTTTAAAGATATTTAGCTTTTAGAATTTTATTTAAAAATGCTCATATATAGAAACACATAATTTTGTGTAAAAAAAAAAAAAAATCCGCCCTGACACCCTGATAGTTTTTAAGTTATTAACTGCATAGCTGATGCATTTAAACTGAAAAACATCAACTAGAATCATCGGAAAGCATAAAAAATTCCTTATACATTATACAAATTAAAAAAATGTAAATTTGATGCTTGATCTTACATTTTAAAAACCATATATAAGCATATGATATGAAATATAAACACATTTACTTGGCTCTTTTGAAATCTAAAAATGATTGATATAAGTAAGATTTTAAAATAAAAAACTGACTTAAATAAGTTAGTCGCATAATCGAAGTTGAAAGTACGGCAGATCAAACTATTTCTACAAGTAAATATTAACTGTCGAGTCATAAAATCGAAGGTGAACAAAATATTGATCATAAATATAAATTTTAATTATTTTATGACGTAGACGATACTTTCTGACAATATTTGCAATTTATCTTTCCTAAAATATATATTTTTTAATTTCTTTTAATGAAAATGAAACATTTACACACACACACAGGAAACACAACGTGCTTAAAATAAAGTATTCCAAATTACCGATTATACGCAGATATTGTTTTCAACGTTATTAATTAAATATCTAGATCTCATTTAAATTATGAGATCTAGATAATTATGAGATCTATGAAAATTGAGTGATTTTTTTGGACGATGAGTCCAAAAAAATCATTTGGACTCATCGGGAAGTGTAACGAATTTTTTATAGAATATTGAAATTAAAAACACAAATTTCAAACATGTTCGATAGATTTTTTGCCTCTTTACAAAATCTTCTAAATAAATAATTATAAACATATTCATGTATAATATATAAATATATTTACCTGGACTTTCACAATCCATAATTAAATACTAGATGTATTTAGGAAGCAGAATTTATAAAATGTAAACTAAAACAGCGCAACATTTTCTAAGAAGACATATATCATTTTTAAATTTAGAACATAAAAAAAAGTAACATAGAACTTCAGAAACATGCGCAGACAATATTTAAAAAAAAATTATTGGCCAGATATGTAAATTGGAACTTTTTTATGTCCGCAACGATACATTCTGACAATAATTTCAATTTATCTATCGTGGAATACTTTTCATATCGAAAGAAAAATGCAAAAATTGTCATTTACGGGAACATACAGTTGTGTGTTTGAATGGAATTCTTCTAAGATCGCAGTTTTTTGCAGCTACAGTTTTCAAAATTATTAACTACATATCTTGAACTGTCATTTAGATTAAAAAAGATCATCCGGATCGACCCTGATGTATAACAAATACTTTATAGAATATTGAAATTAACAACACAAATTTCAAAAATATACGGCACATTTTATGTCGTTTTATCATATCTGTTAAATTAACAAATATAAATATATGCATGTGAAAAGTAGACATATATACATAGGCTTTCAGAATCCAAAACTATATGGAAAAGTTTGTGGAGAAAAATCACAGTGAAATAAACAGGCACAAAATGGAACTTTAAAGTACAAATAAAAAACTTACTGCTACAAACAAGTTGAACCTTCCCTGGTACCAATTTTCTCGCACAACAGAAAAAAATTATAAATGTACGGTGAATCCCCATTTATTTATCTTGACTTTTGGCCGGCTAAATTGGGAAAAAACTCCTCTGTGCGTCGTTTCTTGGAGGTTCATCAAACTATAAAACTCAATTCAGTATCCGCCAGTCTAAAAGTTTGGGAAGTTTTGCTCTTGAGCTTTGTGAGCGCAATTGCATTTTAAATATTGAAAAAAAGCTGTATTATCAAAAAAATCTTCTTCAAGGTTGAAATTTTAAATGAGCGAGCTTTATACACCTGGTGTGTACAGCTCATATTCAAAATATAAGAATAATTAGTTTTTTTTTTTAACAAATTGAAAATATTGTTTGGTAATTTAATGTCTTTTAATGAAACGATATTTTTATTAAGAACTTATTGTTTATTAAACTTATCTACTATCTTAAAATTAATATCAATTTTGAAAAGATTAATTGAAAAAAATATTTTGAAAAGTCAAAATATTAGAATATTTATTCAAGTGGTTCAAAATATTGGAATATTTCACATTAATTCATGCATCACAGATTTTTGATAAAATTTAAAATAGGCTCAAGAGGCGCAAAAAATAGGGTTTTTGGGAGAGAAAAATTCCTTACTTCGTCAATTCTCAAGATATCAAATCCAATAATTTTATTATACATCTCCTTAATATTGTCTACAACTTTTATATTCACAAATTTTTGATAGGACCAATTCATAATGAAAAAAAAAAAAAATTAAAAACGAAAACAAAAAAGGGAGGGTTGAAGAAGAAAAATTTTCATAACTCATTCAATTCAAAAGATATAAAATCCCCATGAATTTATCATATATCTTCTTAATATTGTCTACAACATCTATATAGACAAGTTTCGGATAGGACCAATTCTTACAGCAAAAACAAATTAAAAATACATAGCGGTTGAAGAAAAAAATCATCTTAGTAAGGGTGTATTCAAATCCAAACTGCTTATTTTCTGACTCACTTTACAATACATTTTTACTCTCAAAGGCTTCCAATTGGTACGTTTTCTTACTGAGAAACTATATAATGTACCGTAACGGTCTATTTTTTGATAGAGGCAGAATATATTTTTTAAAATGATGTTAAAAAGGGCATTTTGAACCGAATTTACCGAAGCGGATTGTGTTGGAAAAATCATTGTATTAACGATGCACTCAAATCCAAACTGCTTATTTTCTGACTCATTTTTAAATTCATTTTTGCTCCCAAACGCATTTAATTGCTATATTCGCTTATTCAGAAACTATATAATGTACCGTAATGATCGATGTTTTGATAGAGATACAATATATTTCAAAAAATGATGTCACAGTGGGCATTTTGAACGGAATTTTCCGAAGCGATTGTGTTAAAAACGAAAAATATTGTCTTCTGAGAAAATAATTGTTTATATATCAAGTTTTAATTAATTGAACAAAAAATAAAAACACAGGTCGCTTATAAATCTCTTCAAAAATCAAGTCAGCAAGATTCATATATTTTGTTTTATTAAAAAATGAATCTGGAATTATGCCAGAAAATTTCGAGTTGTTGAGCATGGAAAAGTATTTTTTTTAATACCGCCCTAACATGATTCTGATAAAACCAGCTATTATATAAAAATGAAATAAAAACTCGTCAAGTCGTCAAAAGCAGCCGGATAAAATTGTTAAAGTGGATTTATCTCTAATCATGATTTAGTTTTTGTTTGTGAAATTAGTATATGACTTCGAAATCTACCTATGCCTGTAGGCCGGACAGGCAGGGATTTTTTCGTTTAATAATTTTATCATGCCTGCTTGTTGTGCAGAATTTCTGCTAATACAAGTAGTTTTTTAAAACTTATACAGCACTGTCTGTCGATATGTTTTTTGAACAATTATTTTATTAAATGTCGAGAACGTGATCTGGAATACTTATAGTTAATATTTGACGTCATTGCCGCCATACAACACTCTGTATAATTCTTCTAAAGTTTAATTTTGACAACAGTGTATTTATTTTACTAAACAGGGAATATACGATAAAATTAATAGAATACTTTAAATCATCAGAATCGCGATATACGAACAATAATGTTTAATTGATTAAAAGAGGATAGCAGAGAAAAATTTAATGTTTTCCGTTTTCCATAGGGTGTTGTTCGTTTAGATAAGTAACTTAGCTTAGCGAAATAGTCGGATGTTTAACGCCAAGTTATGTATTATTGGTTATCAAAGAGTAGATGCCATAAAATTTCCAGCCTGAAAATGCATTTTGTGTTTCTATTCTTATTCTTTTATAAAGGTATTTTTACCCTTAAAGGGCAGACGATATTTAAAATATGTAAAAAAATATATATATGTTTCAAAATTCATCTCTACTAGCTGTAATATAATTTTGGATGATTTATATATTTGTTACATTATCATTCTCCATAAGCATTATTTATTGCATAAGAAAAAATATTCGTAAATAAATTCTATTCCAATTGTAAATCTTCAGTATCCTTGAAGTTGAAAGACATGAACCAAAAAGATCCAGTTCAAACACAATCTATACTCATATATGAGGGGTTTACATTTCTATATTTTCTAATTCTCTAAAATACGAATAATAATATTTAAAAAAAATATTTGTATAGACATAAGTAATTTTACAACTCCATTATAAAATCTTATTAATTTTTATAGATGATACATTTGAAATTTTATTCAATGATTGAACAAATTTCAGAACACGTTTTCCTTAAAATCTGTAAAAATGCCTTACAAAGGAAAATTTTCTTCAATATCATATAATGGGTCATAAAGAGTTAATTAATAACAGAGCGGTTCATTTGCTATCCAGGAATATCATTGAAACATCAAACAGTTGATTAAAACAGCAATAAATAAACACTATTTGGGATAGAATTCTTTGGTTTTTATAATTTAATCTAAAATCCTATTAAACCACGTGTCTCTACTCTTTGTTTTGAGCATATAAGTTTTGTCTCGTCATTACTCACCTGTTTCTGTTGCACACCGTAAAAGCTGGTTCCATAAATGAATCCGGATTTTCCACACTAGTATCTAGTGTTGTAGGATAAGCTAGATACATTTCTAGAAAGGCCCATGTTTGATAAAAGAACCCATATGTACAAACTAAAAATACAAAAAGCTTAATGGCCATTCTGGGACATCCTTTGGATTTAGCAATTTTCGAAAAACCTAAAATTGAAAAACAAAATGTAAGTATTTAAAAAATGTTACATTTAACAGAACTTTTTTATCTTTTACCGCGCCGTTAACAAATTTATGTTACATGAAATTATATGTAACTTTTTGTATGAAATCTGACGTAAAAGTGCTGAAACGTGATATGTTCACAATTATGTTTATCTCATGAAAAACAACTCGTTGAAAATGATCCCGGCAAGCAATAAATCTAAATTGACAGTCATAAAAAAGTGATATCACATAAAAAGGAGCGATATAGAAATGCATACTCCGAGTGCCGTGTACAAATCTATCACTACTCATAATGTTTCCGAAGGACTTGGAGTGAGGTACAGTATGTGAAAACTGCTTGTCCACCGGCAGACTTTTATAATGGTTGTTCTTTTTGCATTACTTTTGACTTGCACTGTGACTATATGTTTAACAATATTTCTTCTTCTATTACTGCTTCCATGAAATTGCAAAAAGCTGAAGCTTCTAGGGTTTGCATGCCCATTCTTATTTTTCATCACGGGATCGATTTGATGATTTTATTTACCATTCTTTGAACCAGAAACATCACTTTTAAGAGGAGGATTTTCTAATTAAACACATAAACATTTTGAGTAACGTAATAATACAAAAATAATGTCCATATGCATATAATTAATAACGCACCTAATAATAGACGTTAGCTAAACTAAAATACATTGCAGTAAAAGCCAGGGTAAACGGAATTACACATGACTAGGGAAAAATCTGTTCTTGTTCGGCTTTGGTTTCAATAGTATTACAGAATATTCTTTATGTTGGAAGCGCGAGGCATTTTCCTTTTAAGAAATATTTCCGTCATAAAAAGGATCCATTTTACCAGTTTTCCCATTAATTAAGAAACACTGCATTATTAAACGTATTTATATATTTAAAGGTTATATTAAAAAAGCATAATTGTAGTAATAGATGATTACCACAATTACATACTCTTTCCTGCTTGTCTTACAGCTCTTTCCGATTTATTACATACCTTCGACAAATAGTTATAAAAGAGATATTATGATAATTTAAAATTTATTTTTTCGCTTTTAACTATTTTCCAAATTGTTATACTGCATATATTATATATACGCCTGCAGGTCACCAAGCAGTTTTCACATACTGTACCTCACTCCGAGTCCTTTGGAAATATTATGAATAGCGATAAATTTTTACACGGTACTCGGAATATGCACTTCTATATCGCTTCTTTTTATGCGATATCACTTTTTTATGAGTCTTCGTTTTAGATTTGTGGCTTGGCGGGATCATTTACAACGAGTTGTTTTTCATAAAATATCACTCCTTTTTGTAAGGTATTTCATTTGCATTATACATATTCCATTTGAATTCAGAAAAGAAAAGATAATAAAATATGATAGAGGAAAAAAATAATTTAATAGTGATGCTTTAAACTTTTCAAATGTGCAATATGTATCATAAGGTATAATATTGGACTATTTAAAAGTCATTTTATCGATTCTTACTAATTTCAGAAAAAATCATTTATTTTTTAGAAATGATAAAATGTGACGAACAAAACAGCTAGATTTTTTCTGTTGTTCTGTGAGTTATATAATGATTCATTAATTAACTCAGCAAGGATTTTATTCTAATAACTTTTGAAAAAATGCCTATGCATTTTCAAAATTCCTACCAATTTATGCAAAATATGTAAAGATTTAAAAACAGACTGAATAATGAGCGTTTTTTTTGACAGCGTATGGGCTTAAAGGAATTTTTAAATATAATTAGTTTTGTTTTATTTCAGGAAATCCAACGTCCCTCCAATAAGAGCTGCAGAAACGCTGATTATCTGATTGAGCTTTTTTATGTTTTCATAATCTCTAACATTTGCTCGATTTTCTGAATTTTCAATGTATGTACTTTCTAAATTCCGAATTGTTTTTAACGTGAGTGACCGGACATACTGAGTCGTATGCCTTCCAAATAATTTCTCATATATTTCGGATAATTCATCCAATAAATTATAATATGTTTCAATAACAGTCCGTAATCCGATAGTTCATCATTATGAAATGATTTTCCCCAATTTTGGACATATTTCTAAATTTTTAAGTAAAACTAATGTGATTAAAATGAACTAAAAGCTATTTATGGAATAATGATAGCACTTTTTAATTTACATGCCGAAAATAACATAGTCGATTAGTTTTATAAATCTCCTTATTAATCTTTTTAAATGAAAATATAACAAAAAATTCCAACAAAACTGCCAAAAATTTATTCCATAAAAAGGATTGTAAGTAATGAATGAAAAGTTATGTAATATAAAACGTTTCTGACTATATTACTTTTGTAAAATAGTTTAAATTGAATAGATTGCAAAGTTTGGAATGGTGAAAAAATATTTCAGCATATGTGCAGTTTACATATAGAAAGACAGGCAAAAAAAAATGCATGTAAAGCCTCTATGAATGTTTTAAAATATAATCAGTTTAAGAGTAAAATAAAAACATAATTATAATTTATCCAACGCGAGTAATTCAAAATGAAATGGAAGAAACCACTATTTCAGTTATTGCAGTACGGCAAACTCTAACCAAGGCACATTTATTTGTTTATATGCATTTCTTTAATGCCACAAAAGTTTATATAATAAATGGAATTTCGAATCTTTACGATAATTTTCAAGTATTTTCGTATAAAAGCACGGAAGAGAACATTTTCCCACTTATTTTAGTATGATAAACAGTACTCCTACATCTCTGTCGAATTGTTTTCCTGACTATAAGTAATCTGTGGTTCCCTAAAGTGCTTACAATATCTTTCTCAGTATGTTTCGTGGTTTCTTTTTAGTCGGTGTTTACATAGAATCTTTCCATAACAGAGGTCCGCTTGCACGTTTCCATTATAAATTTTCTCCTCGAATATCAGCAGGACATTCCGAGATTATTATTGTGCCTCTGAAAAAAATCTTTGCGATTTCGTGCAAAATAAAATTTTATTTAATTGATATCTAAATTTTGTGTCCAAAAATCCCATAGTATTTTAATTTTGAACAAGATGCGTGCTGAAATCTAGAAGCATCTTTAATAAAGTGGATAATAGAAACATCTTTCATAAAGTGGAAACCTGGGTCATTTAGCTTTCAGATGAACAAACTGAACTCATATTTATTTTCCAAGTAGAATAATAAAACTTTATAGACATTGAAATAATACAAATTCATTAAAATACATATCACCCTGTAAATATTTATTGGTTGCAGTGTAATCAAGATGTTTTAATTGATCCTGTAGACGAACCTTTAATGCTTCAATGCTGCCTTACAATAGAGAGCCAGATTCGGTTGAACGCAGAAACATATCTGAATATCCTGTGTATATATAACCAATTTGAGCAAAGTTAGGCTATTTAGTATCCTTTTCCTCTATGTTAAGTATAGGAATCCAGTACTTTAAACTGTCGTAAATCGAAAACTAATCGACATTTTTATACGATACTTTAAAGATTTGAGCTGCTTATAAAAACAAGTAAAATACAGTAAACGGTGTAAAAATCTCATAATTACACATCTCTGTAGCCCTATCAAAATTCCTTTTAGTGACCCTGTAAATAAAAAGTAACAATTCTGTTTTACAACAGAAAGCATACTTGTGTGGACTGTAGTAACATGTTTTAATATCATGTGCATACGACCATTTTAACAAGAGTTATGTCATTTAATATATTTTTGCTCTATGTTAAGTATAGGAATCAATTTCATCAAACTGATATGAATCAAAAACTTTGAACTACTCATAAAAACAAATCAAATGCAGCAATTCAATTAAAAATCGGATAATTATACAACTTTAATTAATTATTGAACATTTTGCTAATAGAAAGAAATACAATTCAGCAAACTGCGTAAAAATCCGATAATTACACATATTTGTAACCCTATAAAAATATTTTGAGTGACACTGTAAACAAAACGTAAATACTACAATTCTGTTTAACATTAGGAAGCTTACTTGTGTCAATGGCGGTACCGTATCTTAATATCATGAGTATACGACCATTTTGAGAAGAGTTATGCTATTAATATATTTTTGCTCTATGTTAATTATAGGAATCAATTACTTCTAACTCATATAAATCAAAAACTAATTAATATTGTTCACGAAACTTTAAAGATTTGAACTACTCATAAAAACAATTCAAATGCTGCAAATCGATTAAAATTCGGATAATTACACAATTATTTAGCCCTATGTGAAGACCTTTTGTATGACCCTCTAAACGAAACGTAAATGCTACAAATCTGTTTTAGAATGGGAAGCTGATTTGGTCGACTGTAGTAACACATTTCAGTATCATATATATACGACCCTTTCGACAAGAGTCAGGTCATTTAATATTTTTGGCTCTATGTTAAGTATAGGAATCAATTATTTCAAGCTGATATAAATTAAAAACTAATCGATATTTTTACACGAAAGTTTCAAAGCTTTGAACTACTCATTGAACAATTCAAATGCAGCAACCTGCATAAAAATCCGATTATTGCCCATCGCTGTAGCCCTGTCAACAGTTTTGGATCTGAACAAGAATCTAAAAGTGCAATAAACAACACTTTTAAAATCGCATTTACTGAAAACCTATTGGTCGGCTTCCACTTTATTTTTGTTTCCTGAGTCACGTGGTACGCCAATTCAATAAAAATAAGAATTTTGTTTCTATGCTAATTAGAAGCCGAGCTATAGAGGTGTCAAAATCACATTTTGGTCAGTGCGCAAAATATAAACAAGACAGAGTACTAAAAGTTTTTTGTAAAATCGTTTTACATCAACTGGCGGAAATTCCTTTCATTTACGGTTTATCGCATGATTGTTTCTTTGTATTGGCGAGAAATTCTCTCTAGTTCCTATGATAATTCGTTCAATCTGATCGTATGCATTCCATTTATTTTTGTTTCCTGAGTCACGAGGTATACCAATTCCCTAAAAATAAGAATTTTGTTTCGATGATAATTAGAAGTCGAGCTATAGAGGTGTCGAAATCACGTTTAAGTCAGTACGCAAAATATAAACTACACAGAGTACTGAAAGTTTTTTGTAAAATCACTAGGGGGCCCTGCCCCCTACGAGCTACGCTCGTCAACCCCCGTTCAGACACCGCAGACTCTAACAGCACGCTAATTTGATCGGCTTTAAAAAGATTTCGGAAGATTTAATTATAATTTGAATCTGACAATTATAATCTGAAGTAATTTTCACCGAACTTCTCATTCTTTTTTTAATATTCACGTAAAAATACTTTTGTTAGAAATGAAATATTATGATCATCTTAAAATATCAAATAAATGTCTCGCGCAATTTTTAAATTTAAAATGTTTTGCTATATTATATTTTGTTAATTTTACGTAATAAGTGTAATGTGACGTAAATTCTCCTATTTAAGACTTCTAACGCATGTTAATGAATTTATTATTTTATAATATTCATTCTCTTTTAAAATTCACGTGTAAATATAGTTTTTATGACGTAATTTTCAATGAGTTCCTGCTTTTTATATTTTCTCTTTATAATAGTCACGTGTAAAATAAATTTTTAATTTGAAGCAAACATTATTGTATGCGCTGTTTATACAGTTGGCAACAGTTTAAATTAATACAATTTTCTAAAATATGTAAAAAATATCTCTCGAAATGCTGAAAATTTTAATTTTAAAATAGAAATAATACGTCAAAAAATGTGTCAAATTAAAAAACTAAATACAGTCTGCACACCGGGAAATTCTGACGCATAAAATGATATAAACATGATTAAATTCCTATGTACAGTTTTTGCTCCTATAAAACTTTTTTATGGAACGATTTTGTCCAACTTTGGCATTAAATATCTCTTAAAATAATTCTTCGATTTAAAAACTGTCTACATCAGCGTGTTTATCAAACATTTCTCTATAATATTACCGATTTTCATATTTTTGTATGCAACAGTTTTTTAATATTAACGAAGAAAGTCCATGCTTAAGCATTCAAATTGGATGCCGATCTGCCGGGAATATCTACGCAGATTTTCATTGGTCCATTTCCAAATCAAAACTTTTTTTTTATATATAAAAGGATTTAACATCAATTGGCGGAAATTCCTTTCATTTACGGCTTATTTCATGTTTGTTTCTTTGGCTTGGCGAAAAACCCTGTCGAGTTTCTATGATAATTCGTCCAATCTGATGGTGTACATTCCAATTTGTCAAAATAATCATAATAATATATTATTTGTTTGATCTTTAAAAAATCTTATTTTAAATTGTTTGCTGATCATTTTCGAATTTATCAAAGAAATTTATTTATCAGAAAAGAAATTAGCCTATTAAAAATTACTTTTATTGGTCTGCAATATTGATCTGATATTGGGCAATATTGCAAAATATTGGTACAAAATATTTCACACTTTCAATTTACTTACTATATAAAGCCAATATTCTAGCTCCACTATCTGCCTCCAATGTTTCTTTAACAAGTACATTTAATATAGCAATAAAATGAAGTGTTTTGTGAATCCGTGCAATTGCACCTGTGTGTGGGCGATAGGCAGAATTATCCATCGTATGTAGAATTCTGCAAACTTGGACGAGAATAGTTCACAAACTTGGTCTTCATGCTTTTCTTTATTAGATTTCTTTATATTGAAGGTGAATTTTCGCTGTTTTTTCCCGTTTCCTTCCTTTATTTTAAGGCATTCCCAAGAACAAGCTAATTTCGACCTTTTACTCACAAATCTTAATTTGTATCATTTTGTCTACAAATTTTATACGGTATTCCTAAACACAATTTTTGATTATTTGTATTTTTTTTAAGTTGCCTTTTCGGAAAATTTAGAGGATTTTTTTTTTTTTTTTTTTTTTTTTTTTTTTTTTTTTTTTTAATTAAACGATTTCGGAATCAAAATCTCGTCAACTTCAATTGTATATTCCTATATGGAGAGAAAATTCAGAAAGCAGTTAAAAAAATTCAAAATTCAATTTTTGTGAATTTTAAAGTATTGCAAGGGGTATTTTATGATTTTTACTTTCCGTTTTCTTCCACTTTCTGAATAAAGAAATTTTATTTTCCCAGTTTTCCTCCCCAGTGGGTTTCTATGTTAACCAAAAAACATTTATTTTACGACTCGTCAGAGATTTATGACGATATGTTAATTTAATTTAAAAATAAACTATCAAATCTTTATTCTATTGTTTTAGTGAAGTCTCAGTAACACTGACTGCCATTTTAATGGTTTATTGATACGTACCATATAGGACTTGTTCCAATGAGGGCCAGTGAAAATAATTGTCGTTTTTTTCTGTTTATAGGTGCAAAGCACATAGAACCCCTTAAAGTATGTGTTTCAATTAAAGCAATTGTGTGTTTATTGATTTATGTTATGCAAGCGGTACAGGACATAGTTAAAGTGATTTCATGCTATTTCATATTTTGTTATTTTACGAGGGATGATCCCAAGAATAGCACGGCATATGCGTGATATGATGATTGCAAATACATTTAATATGAAATAAATAGTCATACAGCATTAATTTTTTAACGGAAATATTGACGATCAATGCAAGATTCGCGAATTATTGGATTCTGTATAAATACTAAGTTGAGCAAAAAGTTCCGGGAAATTTGTGAAAGTTGCGTTGTTATGCACAAATTAACAACAAAAGCAACAAGGACTATTCTTCAAAGTAGAGAGCATCATAGTCCACAACTTTCTGCCATTGTGCTGCAAGTTTCCGGATTTGCTGGAAGTACCATGGCGGCTCCTTGGAATCGAAAAAATCTTGACATGCTTCTTCAACTTCATTAAAGGATTCAAATCGACAGCCCTTAAAAAAGTGTTGCATTGTTCGAAAGAACCCATAATAGGATTTTTGAACTCCTATAGATATACCACTAGTACTCCTATATACGATACAAATTCTGGTAATTATTAGATTAAAATTTTCCCAGAACTTTTTGCTCAACCTAATAATGAAACCAATGTTGGTTTTCAAGTAAGATCGTTATTAATTTGGTTTCTACATTTAAAATTTCTTTAGCATGAATACACTTTACAGCATTTTAATTTGATTTTTCCGTCACTTCTGCGGCTATTTTTTGCGGTTTCACTGGTTTAAGGTGAAGTATGATACTTTTGCACAGCATATATTTTTAATTAATAATAAATATCACATTAATTTGTATTACCTATATTTTTTATTTAACGAAAATTATTGTTGGCCGATTTCACATTAAAGGTGAACATATTAAATGAGCTCAAAAATACAGGATTGAATGCGTACATTACATCAGATTTTAGCAAAATACTAGAGCAAACATTGGGAAGAGCACAGTGATATAGATTCACAGTTAAATGACACTATGAACTGAAATGGCATGTTCTGATTTACATAATAATGCATAGAGAACAACAGATACCGCACAAAGACGTTAATCATGCACTTTCGAAAATGTCCGAACCGACACTTCAGACAATTCACGCCTTTACATCTTTTCTATTTACAGCTTTACCCGACTATGACGCTGTATTCTGCGATGCATTATGTGACATACATTTATGCACTTGCTCATCTCATTTAGATAGTTTTCTGAATCTGGCTGGAATATGATACTGCGTATGGATCGATATTTAACTAATTGCAATACCTTTTAATAAGACATTCTTCTGTACATTGCAGCAGCCATTCCCATATACTTGGACTTCGCATGATTCCTGATTTGTAAACGTCTCCAAACACCTAAAAATAAAAACAAAGGGACGAAATAAGTTTGTCTATCATTCACCTTAAAAAAAGTATAATAAAAGTTCTGATTTATAAAATTCAGATTTATAATAAAAGTATCTCAATCATAGTAAACTTTTTTTTTCTTTTGCGATAAAATTGTTGAAAAAACATTGTCATTCTAAAGAATAGATCTTTTAATTATATACATCATTTCGGATGTGAACGTTCCTTTTTCTATACAGAGACGAAACTCACACTGGCGAAACAGAAATTATCCGAAAAGTTTTACATACTTTAACATAGTACGCTGACATTTCATTAAAGCACATTGTTTGAGTAAAATATGCAGTTATTTAAAAATTAAGGATAAAATATATTAGAAATAATATCGAGGACATTTATTAAAGGGACAGAATCCACCAACGGCAAACTTAAGGGGTCTCCGGACTCTTAAAGCTTCAAAATTTTCGAAATATTATTTTTTTAGCCTCCGGAACGGTATGCTATTTCTTTCTCCCAGCTTATTTTGTGTCCAAAAAATAACATTACTTTACAAAAGCTAGCCGTAAAACAAAGCATTACGATTAAATACCCTTTAGCAATTTTTTTAACTTCTAAGCATCGCACATTTTCAATTTTTATAGCGTCGAATTGGAAAAAAACAGTTCTTTTGTTTGAAAACTGTATCACAATTGATTTTTGATATATTAATTTTTTTGTGGTTTTTGGAGCCATTTGATTAATATTGGCAACGGAAGTACTCCATTTCTGTAGAAAGTAAAGGAAAAATTGTTTTAAAATAGTATTTATATATTTTTTTGCCATTTTCTCGTAACAACGAAAGAAAATGTAATTAAAATACGTGCTATTTTGAAAAAAAATATATAAACGAATGATTTCTTTAAAACAATGGAGTTATTATATAGTATATTTAATTGTATCTATGAATCATTAGATAGCCTTTTTTTCGATTTTCTTGAATGACGGAATCTTTTTGCTGCATTTGTGCATTATTTCGTGATAGTGATGTGCTATACATGCGTTACTGTAGATGTTTAAGAGTAGATCATAAATGTGGAATTCTTAAGCGGAAGCGAATGGCGTAATTTTACATAAAATAAAACGTGTGCTTTACGTCTTAAAATTGAAATATGTTTTGAACTGCAGTAGAGTCCCGCTTAACCGAGTTATTTTCTTATGATGGACTGATGGCTTCTATTATTATGAAACAGTCATTATAAATGTAGTGTTCGGTGAAGATGAAAGTGCACATGCAAAAAAAAAAAAAAAAAAAAAAAAAAAATTATGGCCATTCTTTTCCCCCATTCTGACCAGAAAATTGAAGTTCTAACTTTTTACGGCTGCTCTTTCATCTTCACCTAACACTTTATTTATAATGGCTGTTTCATAATAATAGAACACAACAGTCCACCAGAAGAATATGAAGTAATGGAAATACCTAAATTCTGAAAAATCAGAATTCCTGTTCTCTAGTTTTAGATGTTAAACTCGTACTTTCTCTGTACATTTTAATTTAATTATTTCCTTTAAATTTGCATTAGAACAGAAATGAAAGCTTTTAGAATTATACCCGCTCATAGCTAAAGCGGCTTTTCCGAAACTTTGATAACATTTTTCTCCAAATGACGTTTTTGGGCATAACGCACAGGATATCTTAAAAACTTCTGAACACTTTTACATGAAATTTTCGAAGCATATGTTTTATGTTAGTCGGTATAAACTGCACCTAAAATTCACTTTTAGGTAGCTTTCATTACAAAAAGCTACCTATTGCAGCCGTTCGGAGGAAAGCGATTTCAAAAAATTTTGGTATATTTTCATCGATCATGACCCCCTAGACCCCGAAACCACCCTCCGTTCAAAATTGACATATATATATATATATATATATATATATATATATATATACACACATATATATATCCATATATATACATATATATATCTCACCTTTGTCACACTGTAACTCTCGTATTTATGAACCGATTTGGATGTGATTCGGTGTGTACATAGTACATACCAATGTCTCGACCGAGTTCGTTGGCCAGCTTCATCCACCATTTTGTTTCAAAATGGCGGCCATTTAAATTTTTTTTTTAATTTAAAATTTGAAATGTGGTACCAAAAAATTGAAAATGGAAAAATATTTTTTTCTTATGTATTTGACTTTTATACAAAGATTCCGGAGCAGTTTTTCTTTCGTCCATATCTTAAAAAATGGCTGAGTTATAGCATTTTGAATTTCTAGCATGGCTGACATTTTGAAACGTCCTGAATTTTGTCACGCGATAAAAGACGTATTTATGAACCGATTTGGATGTAACTTCGTTTATACATAGTACATACCAATGTCTCGACCGAGTTCGTTGGCCAGCTTCTTTCGCCATCTTGTTTAAAAATGGCGGCCATTTAATTTTTTAAGAAAAATTTAAATTTGAAATGTGGTACCAAAAAATTGAAAATTTAAAAAATATTTTTTTCTTATGTGTTTGACCTTGATAAAAAGATTCGGGAGCAGTTTTTGTTTCGTCTATATCTTAAAAAATTACTGAGTTATAGCATTTTGAATTTCTAGCGTGACATTTAGGCTGACGTTTTGAAACGTCCTGATTTTTGTCACGTGATAACGGGCGTATTTATGAGCCGATTTGGATGTACCTTGGTGTGTACATAGTACATACAAATATCTCGACCGAGTTCGTTGTCCAGCTTCATCCGCCATCTTGTTTCAAAATGGCGGCCATTTAAAAATTTTTTAATTTAAAATGAGATCCCAAAAAATTGGAAAATGAAAAAGATTTTTTTCGTATGTGTTTGACCTTAATACAAAGATTCCGGAACAGTTTTTGTTTCGTCTATATCTAAACTAATGGCTGAGTTATAGCATTTTGAGTTTCTATTGTGGCTGACATTTTAAAACGACCTGCTTATTGTCACGCGATATCAGGCGTATTTATGAACCGATTTGGATGTAACTTGGTCTGTACATAGTACATACCAATGTCTCGACCGAGTTCGTTGGCCAGCTTCATTCCCCATCTTGTTTCAAAAGGGTTGTCATTTAAAAAAAATTACATTTAAAATGAGGTATTAAAAAATTGGAAAATGAAAAAGATTTTTTTTTATGTGTTTGGCCTTGATACAAAGATTCCGGAGCAGATTTTGTTTCTGAAAATTTGTTCTTTTGTTTACATCTTAAAAAAAATGATTGAATTATAGCACTTTGCATTTCTAGCATGGCTAACATTTTGAAACGATCTTGTATTTGTCACGCGATAACACACGTATTCGCCTATTTCGATGTAAGAAGGTATGTGGATAGTATACATCAATATCTTGACCAAGTTCGCTGGCCAGCTTCATCAGCCATCTTGTTTCAAAATGGCGGCCATTAAATAAAAAAAAAACATTATATTTAAAGTGAGGTGCAAAAAATTAGGAATTGAAAAAGGTTTCTTTCTTAAGTATTTGACCTTGATATAAGGATTCAGGAGCATTTTTTGTTTGTCTTTATCTTAAAAAATGGCTCAGATATAGCAGTTTCAATTTCTAATGTGGGTGGCATTTTGAAAAATCTGATTTTTTTGCCTGCGACGGCAGTTGTATGTATCAACCGATTTCGATGTGAGTGAGCATGTGCACAGCAATTACTAAGGTTTCGACCAAGTTCACTGGTTAGCCTCATCCACCATGTTGTCTTAAAGTGGCAGGCACTTTAAGAAATCGCCGAATTTGGCAGCCAAATATAAGTTACTTTAAATAAAATCAGCTTGGATAAAGCTGGTTAATTTCGCGAAATTCTCATTCATAATGATTTAGTATTTATAAAAATTTTTATTGAATCTCCTATATTCGGTTTCCACTAAATTGAGCTTCGTGTGTTTGAATAATATAAGTTGGTTTTTTTAAATAAGGAATATGAAAGCTACCTCTTCCTCCCGGCACTGGCCGGAATGACTTTTTTTTTTCTTCAAAAAAATATATTTTTAGGTAATTATACTGCTGAAATTTTCAAAATTTTGTATTAGCTACTTTCAACTTTGTATTAAACATATAAAATTGCTTTAAACACAAATGTATTTAGATTCAGGGTAATTATTATATTCTGAAGTATATAAGTAGATACCAAAATTTCCATTCTACTTACAATATTTATTTTGTAATCGCGCGCGTTAGCTATTATACCAATTTTCTGCTAGACAAATGTCTGCCAGTGTGGAGCATCCAATAAATACTAATTCTGCATCTTGGAATTTTTTAAATATATGAAATAAAAGAACATACTTATATCTTTCATCCCAATAAAAATTTTTCTTTAAATTCATAAACATTTTAAGGGGATCTTCTACATTAGGAGAAAAAAAAAGCACTTTTTATGATTTATTTCTAAGAAAACTGCATGATGAATCTTTTTGAAATTTTGACAGTTTATTGTGCATATTTTAAGGTATACATGATAATTTTTTTATTAGATTTTGTTTCTTCTACTCTAAGTTATAAACATATATGTTCAACCACATTTTTTGACACGGTGGGCAAGATCTGATTAAAACTACTCAATGGATCATCTTTATTATTTTTTTTTTTATTAAAGCTTATTTAACCCTTAAATGCCTGATTTTTCAAAAATCATTGTAATAATGTTTTCCGGATTTCATTTTTTAAATAGATCATGGCAAAAATACTTAAAAAAATCATATTTTGTTTTAAATATGGTTTACAACTAAAAAACAGTTTGTTACTAATCGGAAATACTGGTCTTTAATTGAAAAAATAATTTTCCTTGATAAAATTCTGTAATATTAAACACACAAGAATTTTAGGAACTATAATAAGAAATAAATTTTACATGCTCACTGCAGAACAAAATAGGGTATTTCGCAAGCTTCCAAACAAAACAAAAAGAACAAGTAGCAAAAATTGAAAAAATAAATCTATCTTTATTCTTAAAAGTACTTTTTAAAGCAATTTGTTTGAAAACTGCATCTTCATTTGTTTTTGAAATATTAGTTTTTTTTTTTGTTTTTTTTTTGTTGTTTTTTTTTTGTAGTTTTGAGCGACATTTGTTTCATTTTGGCAACTCAAGTACTCCATTTCTGTTGAAAGTAAAGGAAAAATTGTTGAAAAATAGCAATTATATCTTTTTATTGCCATTTTCTCTAAAAATTGAAAAAATAATAATTAAAATGCGTGCTATTTTGAAAAAATATAAATGAAGGATTTATGATAAAACATGGAGCTATTATAAACTATATTTAATTTTAAGTATACATATTAATGCAAAGGACGTCATTTTACATAAAATAAAAGCTTGTGTTTTAAGTCTTAAAATTGATATATGTTTTTCAGTAGAGTCCCGATTATCCGAGCTATTTTCTTCTGATGAACTAGTGGCTTCTATTATTATGAAACAGCTATTATAAATGAAGCGTTAGGTGAAAATGAAAGAGCAACCGTAAAAGTGTTAGAACTCTGATTTTCTGGTCAGAATGGCAAAAAAAATGGCCATAATTTTTTTTTTTAAGAAAAAATTATGGCCATTTTTTTCCATTCTGACCAGAAAATCAGAGTTCTAACTTTTTACGACTGCTCTTTCATCTTCTCCTAACGCTTCATTTATAATGGCTGTTTCATAATAATAGAAACCACCAGACCACCAGAAGAAAAGGAAGCAACGGAAATGCCGGGAGCGACACTAAATTCTGAAAAAGCAGAATTCCTGTTCTCTAGTCTTTTGCATTCTTCCTGTTTACCTAAAATGAGTACTCTTTAAATGAAATACAAGTTCTTATCAACTTTCCAATTTATATTTCTTTTTTCTTTTTTTTTTTTTTTTTTTTTTTTTTTTGTTGCTTATATAGCAATTTTTCTCATCTTCATTTAATCAGTTTTAAACATTTTCCTTCTATCGATTACCACAATTTACTGTAGTTTTACAGAATAAATTTACATTCTTTTAGAAATATATCCATTAACCCCTCATTATGTACAGTGCATAATAAAAGGATTTCCCAAAACACTATATTAAAGGGCTTTGACCATCTGGTCAACCCTGCCGATATGGACTGCGTGAAGCTTCCCGCATAGCCAATTTTTAAAGTATAGCACATGGTTATGTTTTGCCTGATTTAGTGAACAATCTTTATGCCTGGGATGAAACCGCAATATCTCTACATTAATTAAAATCTGCTTACTTAAATCTTTATGATATATTTTATCTAAGAAAATCTTATAAAATTTTCTAATAAAAAAGGAAAGTGCCCAGCTAAACTGATGGCATTGAGCTCACTGGCTATTCACATTAATTGTATATCATACTCTTATTTTAAAGAATAATGCCCCTCAAAAAAATAAGTGAAGGGGAATTAGCCCCCGTTTCCCCCTTTATACTTAACCAGTGAATCTCCAAATCTAATCAGGGAAGCTCCTTATCATAATAAACCGGTATACCAAATTTGGAGCAAATCGAATAAGCCTGCAAAAAAACCATTTATCTAAATTAAGGGGGTGGATTAGCCCCCCCCCCCTTTATCCTTAACCAATGAATCCCCAAAACGAATCAGGGAAGCTCCTTAACATAATAAACCGGTATACCAAATTTGGAGCAAAGCGAATAATTCTGCATGAAAAACCCGTTTATATAAATTATGGGAGTGGACTAGCCCCCCTTCCCCCTTTATCCTTAACCAACGAACCCCCAAAACTAATCAGGGAAGTTCCTTAACATAATAAACCGGTATACCAACTTCGGACCAAATCGAATGATTCTGCATGAAAAACCCATTTATCTGAATTAAGGGGTTGGACTAACCCGTTTTTCCCCCTTTATCATTAACCAATGAACTCCCAAAACTAATCAGGGAAGCGCCTTATCACAATGAACCTAGAAAAAAGCAAATGAAGCAAATCGGACGTTTCTATCAATAGTTATCGCGTTACGTACATACATACATACATACATACATACGTACATACATACGTACAGAACGGGCGGGCACATTAGCTCTCAGGCTTTGATAGCCTGTGAGCTAAAAAATACACATTTTAAGATGAAAATTCTTCACAATTGATTTTTCCACACCTGTTTCAATTATCTGCATGAAACAAAGACTAGTGTTTAAGCATTTCAGTTAGTTTGGTTGCCACCTATTTGCAAAACTCTGAAATTCTTTTAAATAGGAAAACTGAAGGGTGGATCAAGAATCCCCTATGGTCAACCCACCCCAGTCTCTCCTACATAATTTCAAACTTATCTTCTGAAATATAACGAAAATATTATTGTTAATATAATATGTTCAGTTGTTTCATAATACAAAGTTACTTAATATTCGCTGCATATAAACCTACCTTGAAGAAGCAGTCCTTTCCGTACAGGAGACATTATTATCCATTCTCAGTGCTTTTTCTCAATAAAGGATAGTACAAAAAACAGCCACGTAAATAGGGTAAATGCTCCCCCTGAAAAAAAATTATCAGTTATTCCACAATAATTAATTATTCCTAAAATTTAAAAAAAAATTAACGACCCTGCATTATTCTATCATCCACTGTAAAAATATTTCATACTGAGATACATTCCTTTAGCTATCATTCATGAAATAATAGGATTTTATTATGCAGATTGTTTAAAATTCTCAAACATGTACAGTTTTCTTTTTCGAAAAATCGAATTTTCTGAAAACTAAGCCGAGAATTTATCTTTTCAATAATCTTGTTTATTTTTAAATACATGGTTTAAATGGTGAACTTACTGGATTTCAATGTTCAACAAAAAATACATTTTGAAAAAAAAATTAACTGCATATTTAATTAAAATTAAAAAAATATATATATAAAAATTTAATTTTTTGAAAATGTCTAATACTTTTTTTAAAGTATTATTTTTGCCCAATTTTTCTTTTTAAGTTTTTTAAATGTGTATTACACAAGATTGCGCATGGATTTTTAGATACATCTAATTTTAGATTTTATATAATTTTCCTGCTGATATAGTATAGGTGTAAAACGACGAAATCTTACACGTCTCCATGTACTTTTATATATTTTTTTTAAATAACAAAAAATCTGAAGGCTAATTCCATGCGCAGATTTATCATATATATTACAGGACATACACAAAAAAGTTTAAATCTCGATCTCAAAAACAAAATAAGCCTTAGCAATTTTAAAACATGAAAGTGACGAAAATATGAACATGGAGAACTAGCCATTTAAAGTTTTAGTTTTTTTTTTTTACGAAGATTCTGGTAAAAGGTGCTTGAAAGCCCCTGAAGCGTACGAAGCCTGTCCTGTAACGAGAAATAAAAAAACAGATGCTCGTCAATTAACGGAAAAATCCTGGAAGCACTGCTGACAGGAAATTTCCGTGAATTCAAGAAAGTATTTCTGAGAGTGTATGCGGAAAGGGACGTTATTGATTTACTTAGCAGTTATCACTGCACCCTATTATGATAGTCTAATTGACTTCATATTCATTTAGGTAGATTTCGTATGAAATACTACCTATTGGCGTCATTCCTATGTTGGAATTTCTGAAACATTTTTGCAGATCTATACCGATCATGACCCCTAGAGCCCCAAACAACCCTCAGTAAAAAACTTTATATATCTATCTATCTATCTATCTATGTATGTATCTATCTATATATATCACTTTCTTCTGGACACGATAACTTCCACAATTCTGCACCAATCTCTTCCAAACTTATACATAAAATCAAGAGGCATAAAATCTCGGTCGAGTTCGTTAGTGGGCAAAATCGGACCAACGGGATGGAAATAGGGAGGGGTTTTGTGAAAACCGAAAAAAACCCATAACTTCTTAAATTTTGTACATAGCCAATCAGTTTAAAGTTTTTATTACTTCTAAAAATAGGGCCAAAAATTTATGTATCACAGATTTTTGATAAAGTTAAAAATGGGCTCAAGGGGCGCAAAAAATAGGGTTTTGGGGAGAAAAAAATTCATAACTTCGTCAATTCTCAAGATTTCAAATCCAATTAATTTTATCATGAATCTTCTTAACATTATCTACAACTTTTATATTCACAAGTTTTGGATAGGACCAATTCTTACAGCAAAAACAAATTAAAAATACATAGCGCTTGCAGAAAAAAATCATCTTAGTAAGGGTGTATTCAAATCCAAACTGCTTATTTTCTGACTCATTTTACAATTCATTTTTACTCTCAAAGGCTTCCAATTGGTACATTTTCTTACTCAGAAACTATATAATGTACCGTAATGGTAAATTTTTTGATAGAGGCAGAATATATCTTAAAACATGCTGTCAAAGTGGGCCTTTTGAACCGAATTTCCCGAAGCGGATTGTGTTGGAAAAATCATCGTTTTAAGGGAGTATTCAAATCCAAACTGCTTATTTTCTGACTCATTTTTAAATTCATTTTTGCTCTCAAACACATCCAATTGGTAGATTCGCTCATTCAGAAACTATATAATGTATCATAATGATCGATCTTTTGACAGAGGAAGAATATATTTCAAAAAATGATGTCAAAGTGGGCATTTTGAACGGAATTTCCCGAAGCGATTGTGTTAGAAACGAAAAATATTGTCTTACTGAGAAAATAATTGTTTATGTATCAAGTTTTAATTAATTGAACGAAAATTAAAAACACAGGTCGCTTATAAATCTCTTCAAAAATCACGTCAATAAGTTTAATGTTTTTCCTATTAAAAATGAATCTGGAGTTATGCCAGAAAATTTCGAGTTGTTGAGCATGGAAATGTATTTTTTTTTAATACCGCCCTAACATGATTCTGATAAAACCAGTTATTATATAAAAATGAAATAAAAACTCGTCAAAAACGGCCAGATAAAATTGTTAAAGTGGGTTTATCTCTAATCATGATTTGGTTTTTGTTTGTGAAATTAGTATACATAACTTCGAAATCTATCTCCACTTGTAGGCCGGGCCGGCAGGGATTTTTTAAAGTTGATAAGTTCTCCAAATTTAGCGAATACTTGCTAAAAGAAAAAAAATAAAACTTAAAGGCATATAAATACGTTTGTTAAGATCGACATAAGTTTCATCGCTCAAAAGAGGACATTCTCAAGTTCTTTGCTCATACAGATAATTTCGCAAAAATTTTAAAAACAATATTAAAACAATTTTAGAAAGCAACACAATGCAAACAATTAGTATATCGGATGTTCCAAAAGTTTGGTGCGAAAGTAAAACGCGATAAAAATATTCAGCGTGGTACGAGATTTCGTATGACACCAACAAAAAAATTTAGTTCAAAATTTCGAAAATAGAGGGCGCTACTGCAGTTAATTCGATGAAATAATTTTATCTCAGTCAACGCAATATTTTTATACAAAAACATTAGAGAATACTGCATATACACTTTTTTGTATCCAGATCTTGCGTTGTGTGAGGAATATTGAATTATTCTATGGAATTATCTGCAGTAGCACCCTCTATTTTAGGTATTTTGAACTAATTTTCATTAGTCATACAAAAATCGTACCACGTTAAATATGTTTCTCCAAACCGCATGATTCTCCGACCCATAGATCTTTTTTTATCGCATTTTATTTTCCCATCGTACTTTTGAAACACCCGGTATATATATGTATCATATTGCAAGAAATAATGGATAGAAAAAAGCACTATAAAAAGATTAATTATGAGCATGAAGAATAATAAGAAAAGAAACTTCAATGTTCAAAATTCCAAGTTATCCACTTTACAATATTTTCCTGGTTTCTTCGAAAGATTAAAATATCAACTCAATAAATTCAACATCTCCTTTATTGCAAAACCTGCTATAAAATTTAAAAAATATATATTGTCTGTAAGAAAACAGATCCAATAGAACCAAACAAATTATCCGGAGTATGTGAAATACCTTTCACCAAAGAAGATGGAATAATGCAATTTTATATAAGAACTAGCAGGCTGAGCCCGCTGCGCTGGTCCATTTTTGAAATAAATCTGCAATCAAACAAAATGAAGAATTCGACCCTGTATTTTAAATTAATATGGACCATCACTTGGAAAGTCCTTCCGCATTTTTTGAATACGCATCAGACGCCATTTAGCGTTATATTATCTGATGCGTTATATGAAATTCTGGCAATTCAAAAGCAACTTTTCAGTACATCTTGTAGAGTTTGGGAAGGAAATGTGGCCATTACGGTCATCAGAAATTAAAATGTTCTCTAATCACCACACTACTAAAAAAGAGAAAATTACAATGATCGCAGAGATTGACCATTTAACTTAAAGAACGTTCGGGTTTTTTACTTTCGTTTGTTAGTTCTGTTACTCCGGGCTTCTCTGCTTGGTGCTATGCGTGGATCTGCACGGAAAAAATATTTAGTTAAGAAAGCCCCAGCTAAAATGTTTGGTTGGACTGATCAAATGTTGGTTCGACTAATCAAATGATTTTGTTCGTTCAATAAAATTTTATTGAACTTACAAAATGATTTTGTCAGTTCAACAAAAAATATTTGGATGGAGCAAAATTTGGTTGGCACAACTAATTTTTTGTTGCATTAACAAAATCGTTCTTTCCGTGTGGTAACATAAATACAAGCTCTCTCTACGTTGCATTATATTTAGTAATATACGTCTTCTTTTAGCAGGTTTTGTACAGTTTCTTATCTTCGAATTCCAGTAGAGTAAATAGAGTCAAAACAGTATTTAACATTTATATTTTAAAAAATGTGAATCATGTAAAAGTGGATATTTAAAGCTGAATTGCGTGAATAAAATTAAAGCAATGTCCTTTTAACTGCCGTTTCTTTTTATATACCAGCTTTAATCATCCAACTATTAACCTAGGAAAATAACCTCGATAACTGATTCAGATGAAAAGTAAACCATTAGTTTTCATTCAATAAAATCTTCTCAATTATCTGTAATCGGATCGACAACCAAGTTTGATGTGAAACGTTAGAAATGTTCTTAACGGTATGGCTACAAATGTGCCATAGTTAGCTACAAAACAGAGTTAATTACGCGCTAAACTACATTTCATTAAATAATGTCAAATTGCTGTTGATTGAATTTTAGATCTTTCACTATCAAAACTCTTTGCGAATGATAAATAAAGTTAGTTATGCAAAATTTTCAGTAATGATCTTTTTGGCAAATCGAAGATTTTTTTCGCATTTCTCTCGCGTAATAAGAGGGAGAAATAAACATGCTTGTAATTTTCAAAACGTCATTATTCATCAGTCTGTTGCCTAAATAAAACTAAAAACGTTAATTTGTAACTACGGTCAGCTGCTCGGGCTGTGCATCAGCCAAAATTACTTTATAATGATTGAAATTTTATTTGAATCTGAGGTACTTTTCTTTAAACCTAGGCTAAATGAACAGATATTGTTCTATTAGCCCCCTTTGGCATTAGATTTTTTTTTTTGGTACATTTAAAGGGGTGCTTTTTTAGTGATAGTAAAATAACTGCAGATGAAAAATATATAATAGTAAATATTATTTTAAACGTTTGATCCATAATAAAAAAAACATAAATATACTAATCGCTAAGTACAAATTTCGCGTAATTTTCTGAAATCGGATTTACCGCCGACGGTTCCTTTCAAATATAAACGAATCTTCCGACATTATATAGTAAATTTGCCAATTGTAGGATTATGGAAGATTCACACAATATCTTTTAACATTTCTAAAAGAAGGGAGGATATGGAAAAAAATGACGAATTAAATGGAATATAGAAAAGTGATTTTTATTGTAGCAGAAAGCAATTTTTATTGCAAAATGTCTTCTTTCGTTATAGTAATAACGCATAATTGCTTACATTTCCTTAAGAATAATCTTTACTACTTAGCATTGCAAGCCTTGAACGTTTCTATAAGGGAAATTGGAGATATGTTTTTTATTAAAAAAGAGCGGACAATATTAGCTAATCTGGCTTCGATGTTATAAAAGTCACAAATTTGGGGAAAACAAACCGACATGTTTTCGCAGTAAAGTATGGTGAGAAATTTTTTAAATGTCTGAAATTAAATTATTTTACAATATGTATGTGCCTGTGTGGGAGACATTTATACTAAAATTTAAATATTTAACTCCATTTTTAAAATATTAATTGCTATTTATATATTGTACATTTGAATTTTAAAAAATACTCTAAAAATGCTTTCGTACACTTACAAAATCACCTTTATTGTAAACATCGCTTGAACCTATGTGACGCTTACGTCTTTTTGGCTTAAAATGAAATTGTTTGGCGACAAAAGTGAACTGATAATAACCCATAAATAAACAGATAACATGTAAATCATAAGTACCATCATTTTTACAATTACATCTGCTAGTTTCGTCTGTAAGTCACATGTGGGAGAAGTTAGAAATAAAAAAGAATGAATTAAAAACAAAATTGTTACTCACAAGGAAGGTCTCCTTAAAGAGCATACTCAAATTATTTTGAAAAATAAGCTTATAAGACTACTCATGTATGTAGTAAAACATCCGTCAAATTTGACGGCGGAATCTCAGTAAAAATATGAAAAAAGAAAATAGAAATAAATTCGAATATTTGGCGCAAAAAACAAAAAACAAAAAAAACAAACGTTCCACGCTATTCGGCTAGCCAAAACATTTCCTTCCCAAATGCATGATATTTAAAAGCACTTGGAAATTGCTTTGTTAAATAAGTGTTTAAATGCCTAAAACTCAATGAATTTAAACCTAAACGAAGGATTCGCGTATTATTTTTTATCTGTAAGCATATATAATATATACAAATTGCGTGTTGCAGTAGTTATTTAATTTTACATGGCTTCACCGGCTGGAAAAGTTTTAAGGGTACTATTTGATTATCCTGTCGACCAATTTCGCCAAATTATATAAATTGCCAAACTACTCGCCAAATTATACGAATTGACAAATTTTTATTTTAAACAACAAAAGAATTAAAAAAAATTTAAACATTAATAAAATTACAAATAGAAGTCAAATTAAAAATCACTTGATGACGCAACAAACACGTGTACCGTCTTTAATGTCAAGTGAATGTAAAATTTACGATCAGCCATTATTAGCATTTATTCGTATAGTTTGGCGCGATAGTTTTTTTTGTCGACGGGATAATCAAGTAGTACCGTTTTAAGTTTATTTAAAATGTAGCTGGCTAATTAAAAATGCCATCATTAAACATTTTTATATTAAGTAGTTGTATCCATGGCAACAACAGTATCGGACATTAATTTTGAGCTTGGAACAAATTTAATAAACTTAAATTTTGTTTTAAACCGTATAATTACGATAGTAAAATTTTAATATATACACATATAAGGGTATATGACAAAACTATAGTAATAAAAATGTATTTATTTAAGTTAAACTTAATTTAACTAACTTTGAATGAAGAGTAGAAAAAGGTTTTACTTAAAAATTATTTATCCTAAAAAAAGTATCATTCAAAATTTTATTGTGTTGCCAACCAGCATTAAATCGCCAAAAAAAAAAAAAAAAAAAAAAAAAATCATTATTTTTTTACGAACGCTAAATCAAGCTTCTGCCGATTTTTTTTTTTTTTTTTTTTTTTTTTTTTTTTTTTTTTTTTTTTTTACATATTATATGTCATGAGAATATTGTATACATTCCTCATGAGAAGATATATTTTTTAATATTTCTGAACATGCGATTAGGGACTCTTCCTTGATATCATCCTATCAATTTTTTAGATGCGTTTTTCTTAACCTGACGCAAAAGATAAATAGCCAAATCTTATTTCAATTGCACTATTTTAACTGAGTAATTTTTTAAGCATTACGAACATTCCCTTTCATGTTTAAATTAAATATTTTCATTTTTAATATTATCACTCATTGAAACGGATTTGTTTTTCTTTTTTTCTTTTTTTTTTCTTTTAAATAAAATTAGTAACAGTTTTTTTCTTTTATTTTTCGATATGTAATAGCCGTTTCATTTTTTTTATTATTATTATTAACAATAAATTTCGCCACGAAATAAAATGGTAACCTTATCGTCCAAAATAACAGACCTTTCCATCATAATTCTATAACTAATCTACGCAGAACGATGTATTATAGCTTAAAACCTTTCCTGAAATGTTACCTATCTAACAGTATAAGTTCCATCAAATTCCATGCAGTAGAACTCGAAATATAGGTGTTCGGAACGAAATTTCCGATTGGATTTTATATCTATTACTAGAAAGGTAGCCCGTCAAAAATGACGGAAATTTAGATAGATATGTACAACTCATGTGCAAGAATATGAGTTTTCTCGCTTGTTCCGAAGTGATTAGTGAAAATAACACATTTTAAGAACGAAACACATTTATGAAAAACTGTGTACAGTAGAAGACCACTAATCTGCACAGTTTGGTTTCAAGTGTTATGCAGATTTGAGGCTTTTTGCGGTCATGTCTATTCAATCTTTGTTTACATTTTTTTAAATTCATATATTGGACAATTTAGATTGTTGAGCCTTAAAAATAAATAAATAACACACTTGGAGTAAGGTTAAAAACTATTAAATTATCGTATACGATTTTATGAAATGGAATTATATGTGTGTGCTTCACGATCTTGGTTACGACGTTGGCGAAATTGGCTGCAACTTGTCATAGTCCTAATAGTGTGGGCCGCTATAACAAAAAAGTAACCAGTTTTTAGTAAAATTTCTGATATAAAGTAGCTTTCAAAACTTGTGTAAAATTGCAGGCCGTTCTCGTGTTATGTCAGTCCTAGGAATAATATTTCTAACACTGAAGATTTTCCATGTATATATGGAATTTAGAAAAGCTTCTCCAAAAGAACGGTCCTGAAATGACATTGTAATTCCTCTAACTTCAAAGTTTAATCGGGCCCTGATGTTGAGTACTGAAATCTAATAAATACAGTTATTTTGAATATTACAACATAATTAAACAGTTAAACTTATTTAACTTAAACCTGCTGTTACTTCCCGATGTTATTTTTTAGTATTAAGAAAGAAAATTATTTAAAATTTTCAAATCATGCATTTATGGGTTTTTTCCGTCTTTAATAACTAAATAATGAAAAAATAGGCTTTTGTTCTGAGCTCATAAATATTACAATAAAATAATGTAACTAAGAGACATTGCAAAATTAAATCTTTGTGATTACAAAACCATAAACAAACGATACCGCCACCATTTTACCTACTATGACGTCATTAGAATATTGCCCATTGATTGTTGGAGAACTTACTTTGTGAATGATTACCTCAATGATTTAATATTTTTGACGTTTCACGATGAATGAATCACTTGTGTTTGTTTAGGTTTATGGAATGAGATATTAAGCTGTGAACCTAATTTTAATTCAAGTTATCCAAGGATATATGCATTTTTAATCGAAATTAAAAACAATGCTTTGATCTCGATCACTTGTGTTTGTTTAGGTTTATGGAATGAGATATTAAGCTGTGAACGTAATTTCAATTGAAGTTATCCAAGGATATATGTATTTTTTATCGAAATTAAAAACGATGCTTTGATCTCGAAATAAAAAGTTTTAGTTTGTATAATTTGTTATTTCTGTTAATTATTTTTTTAAGTACTTTTCCATTATAGCGCATTTTTAAAAAAAGCTTGCCGCGATACGGGCATCGGAAAGTGGGATATGTTGCGAAAATATATAAACAGCTATGAAAACAAATCTAATGAACTTTTATCTTTGTTTATATATGCACTTATATACATAAAAAAAATCGTTTCTAAATATATGTAATTTTTTTATATACAAATTACGGCACAGATTTCAGATATGAACCGGGATACCTAACTGGCGCCAAAATGGTGTTATTTTGCCTGCTATGGTAACCCGGCTATCGTTTTTTATTTATTAATAAATTGTTTATTTACTTTTATTTTCTGTTTTTTAATTATATAAACTGCTTTGTTCTATAGTTTTATTCAAACTTTTATTTATTTATAGTTATTTCCTTTTCAAAATGATAGCAAATAATTGAAAAATATATAAGTAACTGGTATTCGAAAGCGAGATTTCTGCCAAATTGGCGTCATAGAAAAATCACGCCAACCTCCATGCGTATATGACATCTGTGCAAAAATTACTTCTGTTTCTTTATAAAAATGGGTAAATAGCTTTTTTTATATTAAATTGTCGGCACAGATGTCATATACGCCATATTGGCGTATATGACATCTGTGCCGACTTTTTTTTTTTTTTGACGCCGATGTCATATACGCACCGGGTACTTAACTGGCGCCAAAGTGTCGTTATTTTGCTTGTAATGGTAACCCGAATGTTGTTTATACTGTTGATGTTTTCGCCAAATTGGCGTCGGAAAAAAAATCGCGCCAATATATATGACATCTCTGCCAAATTGTATACATATGGAAAAAATTGCTTGTGAGTATGAAGCCGAAAATAGGTTGCCAGAAAATACGTTGGCAAACTTCTTTCTCGCCAAGAAACTTTTCTCCGAAGTATTGTACATAGGCAATGATTGCTAGAAATGCATTTTTAATTATGATATGCGCTTTTATGTTTCACTACATTTATTTATACTATACTGTGTGTATAAATGCTACAGTTCATATGCAGGGCTACACAAAAGAATTCGAAAGGGTTACTGAGTATGAGAGTAAATTGCTTAAAGGTGGTTTTTAAAGGAGTTATGCATTTTCACGCTGAACTGCATTTAGTTTCCTAAGAAATGTTTGTAGAATATAGATAAAATGATATACATGGTCACGCAAAGAATTGGATACATAACCGTCTATGGATGTTACTATCTGGAAATGTGATTTCAGTAGTTTTAAGAGTAGTTTAAATTAAATTTTAGCTAATTAGTGGCATGTAATAACGGTACTATTAGCTATGGACGGAAACTGCTGAAATCAATTTTTAAATTTTTTTATGCGTTTTCTAAAATGTTTACTTAGTTATCTTGGTACTTCTTAGTTATCCCGTCGACCAAATTACTGTCGCCAAATTGTAAGATTAATTGCCAATAATGGTTGCCATTAATTAATTAATTGTAAGATTAAATGCCAATAATGGCCAATAAAACCATTAATTCGACGTTTTATTTGTATTTTTGTTAATGTTTTACCATTGATTTGGCGATTTATATAATTTGACGAAATTGGTCGACGGGATATCTGAGAAGTAACGTTATCTTATTTACCTTATTTCCCTAAATAACGAAGTTTTGTTAAAGCATTCAGGATGCGTTGGAAAGTGTTTCATATTCTATGCTTAACGCATGATTTTTCTTTCTTCTTTAGTCTTATTTTGCATTTATTTTATTCTTAATTTGGTAGTCTTATACTGTTTTATAGAAACTTTGGCACAGTTGTCATATACGTTATCATATATTGGCGCGATTTTTTTCCGACGCCAATTTGTCGAAAACATCAACAGCATAAACAACAACATCCGGATTACCATATCAAGCAAAATTACGACACTTTGGCGCCAGTTAAGTACCCGTTGTGTATATGACATTGGCGTCAGAAAAAAATCGCGCCAATATGGGGCGTATATGACATCTGTGCCGAAACTTTAATATTTAATGTTTAAACTCTTCGCTCCACTCCCCTTGCATATAGTACAAACTATAACACAGATAGCGCAAAATAATAGACAGATTGGTACTTTTCCACTGTAGAGGCTTTGGCATTTTTTTAAAAAAGCTTGGTGTAATTTGGGCATCAGAAAGTGAAATTTGGGTACTTTCCCGTTATGCGGACACCATTGTCGCCATGCGTAATAGTTGGCGCAAAATCGTGATTTGAAGCATTTTAAAAATAAAAGAAAAACCATTGTCGATACTAAAGTGAGCATTTAAAAAATATAACATTTGAAAATTTCAGACTTTTACGAATTATTTCATCAAATCACAAATATATACTTAAAATAAGTGAACAAATAACTGCTATAAAATAAAGCAATATAATAAAACTCATATTAAACTGCTGGCATAAAATTACAAATATGTTTTAGCATTTTGAAATAATTGGCGCATTAGCATACATTTTGGCATGGTGTCCGTATAACGGAAAAATATCGAGATTTGTTGTCAAATCATATAAATAGCTATGAAAACAAATTTGATGAGCGTTTTTGTTTGTTTTATATGTATATTATTGATGTTTTTATGTACAAATTACATCTGTTTCTGTATAAAATTAGAGAAACGGCTTTTTAATGTTAAATAAATCGTATAAATATCGAAAAAAATGCATGTGTATATAAAATGAAACAGTGAATAGGTTCCCGGAAAATATGTTAGCATATTTCCTTTTTCGCCAAGGCACCTATACTGGAAAAGTACCTAAAGCACATTAAAATCGCGCAGTTAGGAGCTCACGCGGTACACCGTTGTCTATTGGCGGTTATTTTATTAGTAGCATCGGGAGGAAGATGTAAAGATGTACTTTAAATTCTCACCCATAGATTTCGAAAAAATATCTTAAAAGAGTAGAGTTTAAATTAATTTTCCGGGACCTCCATTATGAAAGATTAATGGTTTCAAATGGGAATTTCGCCAAATTAGCCAGCTATCACCAAGTTGGCGAACATTTGGCGTACTGTGGTAATCCTGCATTAATATTTTTCAATAATTACTCATTTCGATGAGGCGGTCCGACCGGAATAGTGAGGGACACACAGAGACTTGGATTTTATTATAAATAGATATAAAATCCAAGTCTCTGTGTGTCCCTCACTATTCCGGTAGGACCGCCTCATTGAAATGAGTAATTGTTGAAAAATATTAATGCAGGGTTACCACAGTAGCGCCAAATGTTAGCCAACTTGGCGATAGCTGGCTAATTTTGCGAAATTCCCATTTAAAACCATTAATCTTTCATAATGGAGGTCACCGAAATTTAATTTAAACTCCACACTTTTAAGATATTTTTTCGAAATCTATGGGTGAGAATTTAAAGTACATCCTTACATCTTCCTCCCGATGCTACTAATAAAATAACCGCCAATAGACAACGGTGTACTGTGTGAGCTCCTAATTGCGCGATTTTAATGTGCTTTAGGTACTTTTCCAGTACAGGTGCCTTGGCGAAAAAGGAACATATTTTCCGGGAACCTATTCACTGTTTCATTTTATATACACACGCATTTTTTCGATATTTATACGATTTATTTAACATAAAAAAGCGGTTTCTCTAATTTTATACAGAAACAGATGTAGTTTGTACATAAAAACATCAATAATATACATATAAAACAAACAAAAACGCTCATCAAATTTGTTTTCATAGCTGTTTATATGATTTGACAACAAATCTCGATATTTTTCCGTTATACGGACACCATGCCAAAATGTATGCTAATGCGCCAATTATTTCAAAATGCTAAAAGATATTTGTAATTTTATGCCAGCAGTTTAATATGAGTTTTATTTTATTGCTTTATTTCATAGCAGTTATTTGTTCACTTATTTTAAGTATATATTTGTGATTTGGTGAAATAGTTCGTAAAAGTCGAATTTTCAAATGTTATATTTTTTAAATGCTCACTTTAGTATCGACAATGGTTTTTCTTTCATTTTTTAAATGCTTCAATTCACGATTTTGCGCCAACTATTACTCTTGGCGACAATTGTGTCCGCATAACGGAAAAGTACCCAAATCTCACTTTCTGATGCCCAAATTACACCAAGCTTTTTTTTAAAAAAATGCCAAAGCCCCTACAGTGGAAAAGTACCAAACTGTCTATTATTTTGCGCTATCCGTGTTATAGTTTGTACTATATGCAAGGGGAGTGGAGCGAAGAGTTTAAACAATAAATATTAAAGTTTCGGCACAAATGTCATATATGTCATAGATATTGGCGCGATTTTTTTTCTGACGCCAATGTCATATACACAACGGGTACATAACTGGCGCCAAAGTGTCGTAATTTTGCTTTATATGATAATCCGGATGTTGTTGTTTATGCTGTTGATGTTTTCGCCAAATTGGCGTCGGAAAAAAAATCGCGCCAATATATGATAACGTATATGACAACTGTGCCAAAGTTTCTATAAAGCAGTATAAGACTAAAAAATTAAGAATAAAATAAATGCAAATTAAGACTAAAGAAGAAAGAAAAATCATGCGTTAAGCATAGAATATGAAACACTTTCCAACACATCCTGAATGCTTTAACAAAACTTCGTTATTTAGGGAAATAAGGTAAATAAGATAACGTTACTTCTTAGATATCCCGTCGACCAATTTCGCCAAATTATATAAATCGCCAAATCAATAGTAAAACATTAATAAAAATACAAATGAAACGTCGAATTAATGGCTTTATTGGCCATTATTGGCATTTAATTAATTAATTAATGGCAACCATTATTGGCAATTAATCTTACAATTTGGCGACAGTAATTTGGTCGACGGGATAACTAAGAAGTACCAAGATAACTAAGTAAACATTTTGGAAAAAGCATAAAAAAATTTAAAAATTGATTTCAGCAGTTACCGTTCATAGCCAATAGTACCGTTATTACATGCCACTATTTAACTAAAATTTAATTTAAACTACTCTTAAAACTGCTGAAATCACATTTCCAGATATTATCATCCATAGACGGTTATGTATCCAATTCTTTGCGTGACCATGTATATCATTTTATCTATATTCCACAAACATTTCTTAGGAAACTAAATGCAGTTCAGCGTAAAAATGCATAACTCCTTTAAAGACCACCTTTAAGCAATTTACTCTCATACTCAGTAACACTTATGAATTCTTTTTGTAGCCCTGCATATGAACTGCAGCATTTATACCCACAGTATAGTATGCATAAATATAGTGAAATATAAAAGCGCATATTATAATTAAAAATGCATTTCTAGCAATCATTGCTTATGTACAGTACTTCGGAGAAAAGTTTCTTGGCGAGAAAGAAGTTTGCCAACGTATTTTCTGGCAACCTATTTACTGCTTCATACTCACAAACAATTTTTTCCATATGTATACAATTTGGCACAGATGTCATATACGCCCCATATTGGCGCGATTTATTTCCGACGCCAATTTGGCGAAAACATCAACAGCATAAACAACATTCGGGTTACCATTACAAGCAAAATAACCACAATTTGGCGCCAGTTAAGTACCCGGTGCGTATATAACATCGGCGTCAAAAAAAAAAATCGCGCTAATATGAGCGTATATGACATCTGTGCCGACAATTTAATATAAAAAAAGCTATTTACCCATTTTTATAAAGAAACAGAAGTAATTTTTGCACAGATGTCATATATGCATGGGGGTTGGTGTGATTTTTCTATGACGCCAATTTGGCAGAAATCTCGCTTTCGAATACCAGTTACTTATATATTTTTCCATTATTTGCTATCATTTTGAAAAGGAAATAACGATAAATAAATAAAAGCTTGAATAATAACTATAGAACAAAGCAGTTTATATAATTAAAAAACAGAAAATAAAAGTAAATAAACAATTTATTAATAAATAAAAAACGGTACAGATGTCATATTCGCCCCATATTGGCGCGATTTTTTTCGGTCGCCAGTTTCGCAAAAACATCAACTGCATAAACAACATAATCCGGGTTACCACATCAAGCAAAATAACGACACTTTGGCGCAAGTTAAGTACCCGTTGCCTATATGATATTGGCGACAGAATAAAATCGCGCCAATATGGGGCGAATATGACATCTGTGCCTAAAAAACAACAGCTGGTTTACCATAGCAGGCAAAATAACACCATTTTGGCGCCAGTTAGGTATCCCGGTTCATATCTGAAATCCGTGCCGTAATTTGTATATAAAAAAAAATTATATATATTTAGGAACAATTTTTTTATGCATATACGTGCATATGTAAACAAAGATTTAAAAGTTCATTAGATTTGTTTTCATAGCTGTTTATATATTTTCGCAACATATATCACTTTCTGATGCCCGAATCGCGCCAAGCTTTTTTTTAAAAATGCGCTGTAATGGAAAAGTACTTAAATAAATAATTAACAAAAATAACAAATTATACAAACTAAAACTTTGGAACAGATGTCATATTCGCCCCATATTGGCGCGATTTTTTTCTGTCGCCAATATCATATAGGCAATAGGTACTTAACTTGCGTCAAAGTGTCGCTATTTTGTTTGATGTGGTAACCCGGATTATGTTGTTTATGCTGTTGATGTTTTCGCCAAATTGGCAACTGAAAAAAATCGCGCCAATATGGGGCGAATACGACATCTGTACCAAAACTTTTTATTTCGAGATCAAAGCATTGTTTTTAATTTCGATTAAAAATACATATATCCTTGGATAACTTAAATTGAAATTAGTTTCACAGCTTAATATCTCATTCCATAAACCTAAACAAACACAAGTGATTCATTCCTCGTGAAACGTCAAAAATATTAAATCATTGAGGTAATCATTCACAAAGTAAGTTCTCCAACAATCAATGGGCAATATTCTAATGACATCATAGTAGGTAAAATGGTGGCGGTATCGTTTGTTTATGGTTTGTAATCACAAAGATCTAATTTTGCAATGTCTCTTAGTTACATTATTAGGTAGCTTTCATTACAAAAAGCTACCTATTGCAGCCGTTCTGAGGAAAGCGATTTCAAAAAATTTTGGTATATTTTCATCGATCATGACCCCCAGACCCCGAAACCACCCTCCGTTCAAAATTGATATATATATATATATATATATATCCATATATATATATATATATATATATATATATATATATATATATATATATATATATATATATCCATATATATATATATATATATATCTGACCTATGTCACACTGTAACTCTCGTATTTATGAACCGATTTGGATGTAATTCGGTGTGTACATAGTACATACCAATGTCTCGACCGAGTTGGTTGACCAGCTTCATCCGCCATTTTGTTTCATAATGGCGGCCATTTAAAATTTTTAAAGAAATTTAAAATTTGAAATATGGTACCAAGAAATTGAAAATGGAAAAATATTTTTTTCTTATGTATTTGACCTTTATACAAAGACTCCGAAGCAGTTTTTGTTTCGTCTATATCTTAAAAAATGGCTGAGTTATAGCATTTTGAATTTCTAGCGTGGCTGACATTTTGAAACGTCCTGAATTTTGTCACGCGATAAAAGGCGTATTTATGAACTGATTTGGATGTAACTTCGTTTATACATAGTACATACCAATGTCTGGACCGAGTTCGTTGGCCAGCTTCAGCCGCCATCTTGTTTCAAAATGGCGGCCATTTAAATTTTTAAGAAAAATTTAAATTTGAAATTTGGTACCAAAAAATTAAAATTTGAAAAAATATTTTTTTCTTATGTGTTTGACCTTGATAAAAAGATTCGGAAGCAGTTTTTGTTTCGTCTATATCTTAAAAAATGGCTGAGTTATAGCATTTTGAATTTCTAGCGTGGCTGACATTTTGAAACGTCCTGAATTTTGTCACGTGATAACAGACGTATTTATGAACCGATTTGGATGTACCTTGGTGTGTACATAGTACATACAAATATCTCGACGGAGTTTGTTGGCCAGTTTCATTCGCCATCTTGTTTCAAAAGGGTTGCCATTTTAAAAAATGTAATTTAAAATTTAAAATGAGGTATTAAAAAATTGGAAAATGAAAAAGATTTTCTTTATGTGTTTGGCCTTGATACAAATATTCTGGAGCAGTTTTTGTTTCTGAAAATTTGTTCTTTTGTTTATATCTTAAAAATTGGTTGAATTATAGCACTTTGAATTTCTATCATGGCTAACACTTTGAAACGATCTTGTATTTGTCACGCGATACTACACGTATTCGCCTATTTCGATGGAAGAAGGCATGTGGATAGTATACATCAATATCTCGACCAAGTTCGCTGGCCAGCTTCATTCGCCATCTTGTTTCAAAAGGGTTGCCATTTAAAAAAAAATGTAATTTAAAATTTAAAATGAGGTATTAAAAAATTGGAAAATGAAAAAGATTTTTTTTATGTGTTTGGCCTTGATACAAAGATTCTGGAGCAGTTTTTGTTTCTGAAAATTTGTTCTTTTGTTTATATCTTAAAAAGTGGTTGAATTATAGCACTTTGAATTTCTATCATGGCTAACACTTCGAAACGATCTTGTATTTGTCACGCGATACCACACGTATTCGCCTATTTCGATGGAAGAAGGCATGTGGATAGTATACATCAATATCTCGACCAAGTTCGCTGGCCAGCTTCATCAACCATCTTGTTTCAAAATGGCGGCTATTAAATTAAAAAAATATATTTAAAGTGAGGTGCAAAAAAATTAGAAATTGAAAAAGGTTTCTTTCTTAAGTATTTGACCTTGATATAAGGATTCATGAGCATTTTTTGTTTGTCTTTATCTTAAAAAATGGCTCAGATATAGCAGTTTCAATTTCTAAAGTGGGTGACATTTTGAAAAATCTGATTTTTTGCCTGCGACAGCACTCATATATATCAACCGATTCCGATATGAGTGAGCATGTGCACAGCAATTACTAAGGTCTCGACCAAGTTCACTGGTTAGCCTCATCTACCATGTTGTCTTAAAATGGCAGGCACTTTAAGAAATCGCCGAATTTGTCAGCCAAATATAAGTGACTTTAAATAAAAGGAGCTTGGATAAAGTTGACTAATTTCGCAAAATTCTCATTCATAATGATTTAGTATTGATAAAAATTAGTATTGAATCTCCTACATTCGGTTTCCACTTAATTGAGCTTCGTGTGTTTGAATAATATAAGTTGGCTTTTTTAAAATAAGGAATATGAAAGCTACCTCTTCCTCCCGGCACTGGCCGGAAGGACTTTTTTATTGTCATATTTATGAGCTCAGAACAAAAGCCTATTTTTCATTATTTAGTTATTAAAGACGGAAAAAAATCATAAATGCATGATTTGAAAATTTTAAATAATTTTCTTTCTTAATACTAAAAAATAAAATCGGGAAGTAACAGCGTGTTTAAGTTAAATAAGTTTAACTGTTTAATTCTGTTGTAATGTTCAAAACAACTGTATTTATTAGATTTCAGTACTCAACATCAGGGCCCGATTAAACTTTGAAGTTAGAGGAATTACAATGTCATTTCAGGACCTCTCTTTTGGAGAAGATTTTCTAAATTCCATATATACATGAAAACTCTTCAGTGTTAGAAATATTATTCCTAGGACTGACATAACACGAGAACGGCCTGCAATTTTACACAAGTTTTTGAAAGCTACTTTATATCAGAAATTTTACTAAAAACTGGTTACTTTTTTGTTATAGCGGCACACACTATTAGGATTATGACAAGTTGCAGCCAATTTCGCCAACGTCGTAACCAAGATCGTGAAGCACACACATATAATACCATATAATACCATTTCATGAAATCGTATGCGATAATTTAATAGTTTTTAACCTCACTTCAAGTGTGTTATTTATTTATTTTTAAGGCTCAACAATCTAAATTGTCCAATATATGAATTTAAAAAAATGTAAACAAAGATTGAATAAACATGACCGCAAAAAGCCTCAAATCTGCATAACACTTGGAACCAAACTGTGCAGATTAGTGGTATTCTACTGTACACAGTTTTTCATAAATGTGTTTCGTTCTTAAATTGTGTTATTTTCATCTATCACTGCGGAACAAACGAGAAAACTCATATTCTTGCACATGAGTTGTATATATCTTTATATCTAAATTTCCGTCATTTTTGACGGGCTACCCTACTAGTATATAATAATAGATAACGCACAGAAAACTTAAAACTAGAATCAAAGAACATATGGCAGACATCAAATATAACAAGAGAACTACAGATTATATAGCCTAAGGCCATTACATGATCAGGATGAATCTGCCAGGGAGCCAACCGAAAACGGCATAGACATGAACTCCTGCACTGTAAAAAAAAATCTGTAAAGTTACTAAAATATTTCTAGGAAACTGGGATTCCAGGAACTTTTTATGTAACGGCAACAGCAAAAATTTCTGTAACAGCATCTGTTACAGGAATTTTTCTTGTTGCCGTTACATAAAAAGTTCCTGGAATCCCAGTTTCCTAGAAAAATTTTAGTAACTTTACAATTTTTTTTTTACAGTGTGACATTAAAGTACCTTCTGCGACCGACAAAACCACAGCAGGGGAATAGCCCCAGAAATACAGTGACAAATAATAAAAGTAAAACTCAGAAAGATTGCTCTGGTGCCAGAGCTAGAACCTTTAAGAAACCTAGAAAAAGCCAAGAACCTACACAGAATGATTTTAAAAACAGTAGAATAATTTAGCCATCAAGATTTTATTTGCTATCTATTATCTGTTAATCGACAGAGATCGCTTTACGCAGTGATAATATTTGCAATGATTCAGACACCATTGAGTTGCCTAAAATTTGGAAAGAAATGCTCTGCAAAATAAGAAAGAAGTAGTATAAATTGATTCACGTTCACAAATATCCATTTTTATTTTTATTTTTATTTTATTTTATCCTTGCACTTGTTTTTTATTATACATCTGGTCTCGTGATATTATTTACCAATTTCATGTTTTTTAAGTTTTTTGTAAGGTTTTTTAAGTATTTGAATTAGCCCCTTGAGGGGTGGTGGGATGTATTATATCTCACCTAAGTTCAATCAAGATTCGCACCGGAAACTTTTAATAAAATTTATTTTTATAATTTTGGTAGAACAAAGTTGTAAATTTGCTTTTCCTGATTTTGAAATAAAATTTTTCAAAGATTCCGGTGTGAATGTAACATTACAGGAACACAATCACTTGCATCTCAAGGGGTTAACAAAGAAGTTGAGAACGTCTTCTTGTGAGCGATGGAACATATATCGATCTAAATAAAGGTATTATTATGCATTTTATGTGTATTTTTTTATCACTTTTAGCATTTTTTGGCGTAGTTTGTATGAACTGAATAATTAACACTATCAAATGTGCCCCATTTGCAATGATCAAAAGTGCGCCATATCCCATATAGACCGGAAGCCGGCAGCACAGACACATGGTTCGTACGGATACCGTTATTTCTCCAGGAAAATGACCAGTATCTTTTCATAGAGTTAAACGCACAAAATTTCTCCTTCTTTTAAGAAGAGATTTTCTATAGGGCAATACTGCTGCCGAAAAATTTTCTGGTCTGCAAAATTCAAGGAGGCGTACAAACCATGAGAAAAACACCTCATCGAGTTGAAGGCTGAAATTCCAGAATTAGCTAAAATTCGATTCCCATATTAAAACGCAATCGGTTTGCCAGGTCATATCTTGGCGGAAAACACCTAAAAACCCGATTTTACGGTTGACTCGTAGGTGATCATTGTGTTTTTCTGCTCCCAGTCCGCCATGTTTTCACACCTTTGTGTGCAGGAAAACGCAATGGTAAACCTACGAGTCGACCGCTAAAATCGGGTTTTTAGGTGTTTTCCACCAAGATATCACTTGGCAGACCGAGTGCGTTTTAATATAGGAATCGAGTTTTAGCGAATTCTGGAATTTCATCCTCCAACTCGATGAGATGGTTGTCTGTGGTGCCGGCTCACGGTCTAATATGCCTGTGTGGAATATTTTGTTCTATAACTTTTGCTTTAACAGTCGAAATACATTGCCAATTTTACATATGAATAGATATTTGTTGCTTTATTGCTCTGGTATGCTATCATAATTTTAACCTATTCCCTGTTTATATAAGAATCTTAGTGAAGAAAAGAACAAGAACGAAAATTCATGCGTACGACATAGATTATGAAACACTTTCCAACACATTCAGAATAGTATAACAAAAACTTCACAGTTTACTAACGTGAAAGCTGATGTCTAAATGAACAATTTGAAAAACGCTTAATGCATTTTAAAACACAAATTTCTGCGATTACCATGAATAGTCGGAAATATGAAATTTTTTGTGCAGCCCTGTATATGATAAATAGATATGTATATGTGCTAAAAGAATGCTAAAAGTTAGTTCAGTTAAACGCATAGCACAGTTAAAAATATTTGTACCAACAAAGATCTTAAGAGTGTCGCCGTCTAAGCAACGAAATTTTTCCGAAAGTATTTGTATCAAAAAACATGTTGAGAATGTCGCCGTCCGAGAGATGAAAGATACATTGAACTAAATAAAGGTATTTATATGCCTTTTACGTGCATTTTGCACCACTTTTACAAAGTATTAGACTCGTTTGGATGATTTTAAGTAATTTTCATTCATAATTTGATCGTTTCTATCAACATTTGAAGCTTATTTCTGAAAGAATAATGTGAAATCATAATCTTAGAAAAATAGCTATTTTTACCCGACTGTAAAGAAGGGTTATGTGTTTCACTACTTATCTGTGTATGGGGATTTCTTCATACCCTCGAAACATCCAAACGGCTGGATGGATTTAATGAATGAGGTCTCTATCGATTCGTCTTAACGGCCCGATGGTTATATGCTAGGGTTTGTTTTTATAAATTGAAAATGGCGGCCGTAAAATACAAAATGGCGGTAGAGAGGGAAAAAAATTCCGCACCGTATTGAGAGGCATATCATTGGATAGGTCTTTCAAAATGAAGACGATGTTTTATTGACTATTTTACAGTCAGAAGCTCCATTAAAATATTATACAATTTGTAAGTTGTGTAGGTAGGACCTCTAGCTTTACTGTAACTCTAACCATTATAGACATCTATAGACCTCATCAAAACAGTGTTTATAGATGGGAACCAACAATTAAACACAACTTAAAAGTCATCAATACAAGTAAATAAAAAAAATAGGTACGTAATATAAACAAGCATTATAAAAAAATATATATTTTAAGTCAATTCCTAGTTAGGTTAATAAGAGAATTTTTTTTCTGCAATTCTTCCTCTTAATATGCCTTGATCAAGAAGTGGGCTCTCTCGGTCTTAAAATACCTTGATCAAGAAGAGGGCTCTCTCGATTATTGAAAATTAATTAATTTAATTTAATTAATGAATTAATATTTGAAAAAAACTGGATTAACATCAAGTGTCATCCTCTACAAGTTAAAAAAAAATTATTTGAGCTTGATTGGATGAATAATAAGTATTTTATTAACGATTGAAAATTTGAACAAGATGTATATAGCGAGAGTGTGGGCTAATATTAGGAATTGATAAAAAAAATTGTTTCACAATGATGAGAAATAATTAATTAGTTCGCTTTTTACGCAGTCGGGTTTTTTTATTTTTTAAATTTATTTATGAATATTAATAAGAATTGCGTTAAAAATACATGCAACATTATTGACAATTTATCACGCGGAATTCACCATTTATCACACTAATATTTCTAGAGTTCAAGTATCTCTCTAGTAAAAGAATCACCCGTAAAGAAATTAAAATTATTTTCATCCACAAGCATCACGTTTTCATGTCATACGGAGAAAATCACCGATTACAATCCCCTTAATTGCCAGATATTTTACATGTAATGGGTACAATCAAACGGATTTTGAACTAAAGACCATCAAAGCAACTCTTTTGGATATATATAAATGATTATTATTTTTTTTATGATTAAGATATTTACAAATAAAGTAATAGAAGCTTGACTGCTTTTCGATTTGCATCTAAATATCAATACATTGTTTTGTTTTTTAAGATTTTTTTTAGCTTTTCTTCATTTACGTTGAAGTCTGCATATACTTATTTTCTCTGTAACCACATTTAGAATTTTTATTTTGTCACCTATGTTACGAAGAAAAAACAAAAATATTAACATGTATTTCAAAATTTTGCGCTGATAAAGCATAGATTAAACAAAAACATAGTTTGCCGAACAAATTAAAAAATATATATATATTTCATACATTATTTAAGCCCGAGAAGGGACAGATATTAGGATATTTTGTTAATTTAGTTCTACATTTATTGTTAAATTTTTGTAACAAATTAGTTAAACCAAGTGAACATTAAAACGTAAAAATGAAATTCAAACAATATGATTCTTAACATTTCAACGTTTTTAGGGTTTTTAAGTATCATATTGTTTGAATTTCATTTTTATTTTATAATGTTCATTTGGTTTAACTAATTTGTTACAAAAATTTAACATTAAATGTAGAACTAAATGAATGAAATAGCTTAATATCTCTCCCTTCTCGTGCTTAAATAATGTAGGAAATAAATTTGTTTTTTTAATTTGAGCGGCAAACTATGTTTTTGTTTAATACTAGCAGACTCGCCCGGCGTTGCCCGGAGTTTGTAAATAATAACCTTAAACAAAACTTAAGTTTGTATGATTTTATATCTTTGGAAATTCTTTTAAATGATCCTAATTTCGGAGGCCGCATTGCCTTCCGCAGCGTCTAATGTGTTCCCATCAAACTTCTTTCCGAAAGAACCTGTAATCTAGATCTCCACTACCTATGGCAGCATTTACGGAAGTGCCCGCACGTGCCGGAGACAATCGAAAACCAAGTTGAATGAGGCAAACCTCGTCGGAATCAAGCCCACAGAATAATAAAAAAAAAGAATTGCACCAATAATGCTAGAAAATGTTGGCAACTAAAGTCTAAGATAAAATTTCATAATACAGAAAGTAGCTGATTTGTAATCTAAATTGAAGGAAGCAAATCCCGTTGCAATTGGGTCCTTAAACCCGAGGAAATAACACGCCACCTAGGGGTGGAAGACGCCTCCTCACCTTGTAAATTTCACGAATTACTGTTAGCATTAACACGATATTTAATAAACTGATAAAATCCCTTATCTAAAGTTACCTTTAAAGTAACGCGATTTTTAATTAATGGCTGTAGTGAGTAGACGTAAGTTAATGCTGAAAAAGGAGATTAATGTTCGAAAATGGTGGTATGAAGAAAGCTGAGGTATAAAGAATGACCAGGCCCTAGGGGCCAGGATCTTAACTGGAATGCAGTTGAGTATAAGAAAAAAAATTAGGGGTTTTAAAGTAGCTGGAAGACGCTAAAACTAACACATTAGACGCTGCGGAAGGCAGTGGAGCCTCCGAAATTAGGTTCAATTAAAAGAATTTCCAAAGATATAAAATCATAAAAACTTAAGTTTTGTTTAGGGTTATTATTTACAAACCTCGGGCAACGTCGGGAGGGTCTGCGAGTATATAAATATAATATACAAAAATATTATATATTACTTACTGTTTTTAAAAACGAGTTTTTGAAGATTCAGCTTTCCGAAAATGACGACCAAGCACGCTTTCGGTAGTAGTTGAATTTATACGCACTTACACATAACACGCAACACATAAATTGTTAGGTATGTGTGGGATGCGATATGTCATTTCGAGATCAGTTTCTACACGATATATCTGAATACCCCATTGCCATCATGGTCATATTTTGTACAAGTTCATATTTTGTACAATTTATAATACGTTTAAACTATATTTGATTATTTTCATGACGAGCAGCAATATTTCTAAAGCACCGTTTTCCTGGTAGAATAAAATTATCTCTTTTATATGCAATTTGTAACCTGTAATTATTAAAAACATGCAGTATGATTCATGGCAAATCTATAAACGCTAGCATTGCTGATATACAAAGTACCATCATCTTTACAAAAGAAACCGTTTCTAGTTAAAAAAAAAATGCATGAATTATGGATTTATTCTATGTATATATAAAAAATGGAAATGCGGAAAATATTCACGTAGTTTACTAATTATAAAATAAAAAATAGGAGAAGTGCACGAATACACATCTGCGTGAGATAAAATATATACAATTATACTCGAACGAAGAATAAATTATGTAATAAAATATAATGGAAATAATGATTATGTTATAAAAACTTCATAAAGATTCACTGTAAATGAAGTGCATAAAAAATAATGAATAAATATTTGAAAGTTGAACATGATTATATATGATTGCTACATAGATATTTTGCAATATGCAAATAAAGCGAAAATATTAACTTACATTTGAACGTTTCTATTATTTCCTTTGCATTCAACAAAATGTTTAAAATGAGAATAAATTATTATTTAATTGGGAAATATGTTACTGGAATGCACCATTATTTTCTGACATCTCGGTATCTTATAGCAATGTTCATTCAAACAAACAAGTTTAAATGCTTTACACGCAAATGTGTTTATTATTTCTCTCACAATATTATAATTAAAACCTTTGTATTTGCATAAGAAATTAATTCTGTTCATAGTATGATGCTTTTTCAATTGGATATTTTCAGTTTTCCTTATTTTCTATTCTTTAGTAATACCACTTTAAGTTTACGCCGACGGTACTTTAAAGTATTATTAAAATAACTGGTTATAAACATACATCGATTAGTAACAATGCAGTTTAATATGAGTTATACATACTTTACTTATCCTGTTTCAAAAGTATTATTGGTTGCACGAAACAAAAATGTTTTAAAAAGATGATTTCTTTTTCATTTGCATCTTTTCGGCTTTCCTTACGTTGAAAGATTATGGGAGAAAACTTTCAGCTAAGAAATATTTCTATATCTCTATTGTAAAAGCATCATATTTGTACATTTCCTAGTTCTACAAAATACAAAAAGAATTTTTTAAATAAAAGATTTGAATAGAGTTATAAATATTGCACAAAATCCCTCAAAAATTCAAATTTAATGAATTTTAATTGGCAAAATCCTTATAACATACTTATAACTACTTAAAGGGTGACTCAAACATATAAAAATATTATTTAATGCAACCCTGAGATCTTTCGAACACACACTCGTTCATTTTCAAACGGAAAAAAGATGACTGACTGAATAGAAATACATTTTAAAAACAAAAACAAAAATAGTACGCATGCGCAAGCGGAGTTCAATCCATTTCTCTGCAGAGGGGAGAAAAGATAAGTTCATATTATCAGGAAGTCTTGAAATAGTTAGGATATTGTACCAAATAGCGGGAATATTATAGGAAAGGACAACGTTACAAACATTATCACTTCTAAGTAAAATTTCAATGGATTCACGGATTATTGAAGAGTAATGGTTAGAAGTTGAAATGATCATTTTAAATTTTTAGAAGTTTATCTTAATATTTTCTTTTTGATGCAATCTGTATAAAGCTGTACTTGGTTTGTTAAACTTGATATCAGAAATGTGCTCTTTTAATCTTTCCTTAAATTTTCGAGATGTCATACCAATATAAAATAAATTTTTATGTTGTTCTGTGCTGAATGGGATGATGTAAACTCCTGCTTTTTCATAATCGGGAATAGGATAAACTTTACTGTGAATCAATTCTTTCAATTTTGTTGGAGGTTTAGCTATTAAATTAATATTATATTTTAGTAATGCATATCTATATCTCTCATAAAGCTGTGGGATATAATCAAATGTGCAATAAATAGACCTTCTCAAACTCAATTCATTCTTCTGTCTTAGTTGTTTTGCTTGATTAACTAATCTATTAATGTATTGAAGAGGGAAACCCTTCTCAGTAGCAATCTGTTTTATTATACTAATCTCGTTTTCTAGGTATTTGTCCGTACAAACTTCGAAGGCACGTTTAACTTAAAACCTGTAGGAAGCAATTTTAAATGAAAATGGTGAGTTACAATCAAAAGTAATAGTGTTCTTAAAATTTTGTTTTTAAAATGTATTTCTAATCAGTCAGTCATCTTTTTCTCTTTGAAAATGAACACGTGTGTGTTCGATAGATCTCAGGGTAGCATTAAATAATATTTTTGTATATTTCAGTCACCTTTTAAGTAGTTATAAGTTTGTTATAAAGTTTTTCAAATACAAGGTGAAAATTTCCTTCACGACACTAGTGTTTAATACAGTGTTTCGACTCTATTGGTAAAATCCTTCAAAATTTATTAAACGATTGTGTACATCTTCTAATGTAGTCCCCAAAATTCACGAAAAATCCTTTAGAAGATGAAATTTCCATTAATTCATCATTTGGGATATAAAAGGGTTAGTACTACTAATGTTATTACATATATCATTAGACTATGTACTTTTGCTATAAAAATATATTTAATATAGGAAAATTTTAATGGAGATTCAGTAGATGTTTAAATATTAATATTTTTTATTCTCTATTCTGAAATGTTCATTAATGTGTATTTAATTCCTGTTCTGAAACACCCATTGGGTGAATCGCAGTTATGTATATTGCTTTATGTACAAAAATAAACGTAATTTGTTTTAAATTTCGGTTCGAACTTTAAGGGGCCTCAGGACTCTTAAATATGGAAAAAAAAGAAAAAAAAGCCATTTTCAACATTTAGTATCTTTAAATGTTTATGATTTTAAAACATAATTTTTATTGACGTAAAAGGTATAGGTATGTTCTTTTATTTCATGCATTTATAAAATTGTAAAATGTAAATTCATCATTTATAGGGGCCTGCAAGCTTGCAGGCATTTGTCGAGCAGAAAATTGGTAAAACAGCTTACAGTATTTAGCTAATACAAAATATTGAAAATTTTAACAGTATAATCACCTAAAAATATTTTTTTTAAACAATAAAAAGAATATTTTAGATTCAGTTTATACAAACTAACATGAAACATATGTTTTGAGCATTTCATGAAAATATATTAAGAAGTTTTTGAGATATTCTGCGCGTTATGCCCAAAACAGTCGTTTGGAGAAAAATGACTTCACAGTTTCGGAAACACTGCTTCAGCTATTGAGCGGGCATATTTCTAAAAGCCATAACTTCTGTTGTAATGGGAATTTCAAAGAAGCAATTACATCAAAATGTTCAGAAACAATGGGAGTTTAACATCTAAACAAAATTTCGAACATTTTGAAGCATTAAGAGTCCTGAGACCCCTTAAATGTTAAGATTTAAATTGTGCTGTTATATTCAATTTAAGTGTAGCTTATTGTCTTTTTGTGTGTTTGTTTCTGAAAATCATTCTTAACGAAAAGTGGAAAAATCTTCAATTAAACTTGAATTAGTCGATTTTTGATAAAGATTTTTAATAAATTTTATTAGAATATTTACAATGTTATTTTTATTAATTTACCACTAGAAAGACCAAGAATTTTACTGAAATTTTAGAAAAATATATCACACCAGAATTTTATTTTAAATTATTAACTTATTAATTTAACTGTTTTTTTTTTTTCCCGTTTGTATCTTTTAAACTAGTTTTGTAAAAATATTTCTGGTTCGAACCGAGATACATTCATTTGGTAGCAGTCAAAATGACTGCTCTCGGGCTTTTAATGTGTTAATAACTTATTTACTATATTATCATTACTATGCATCCCGCATACATATATACTATATATGTATGTAGTATGCATTATTCGATGACGCCATTGAAATTATGTATGCAGTTATCTATACTAGATTCATTTTAACACAGTAAATAAATCGTATTAGATGTAAATTTCCAACTGGGCGAAGAATGTCCGGACCAGGATTCAAAGCGATTTCTGGAGTTCCATTACCTGTGATTTATTCTGTTGAGCTGAACCAGGTTTCAGACCAGATGCTATAATCATTAAGGTTAGCTGGGTGAAAGAGTACCGCCAGTTTCGTCCGGGATAGCTCAGATGGTAGAGCACTGGCGGCTTCAGCCAGGAGATCCCTGGTTCGAATCCTGGTCCGGACATTCTTCATCCAGTTGGAAATTTACATCTAATATCAATAATCTATGTTTGGTCGAAGAAAAAAAAAAAGCCCCCCATCTTATCTGTTTTGATCGAAAATAAAGCACGCAGAAAAGTAATATAGTCATTCGATAGTAATTATGTTTTTTTTAAATGTATGTTAAACAATTAACTTAGGAGACGCCTTCATCTGGAAATTATACTAATTTTAAAAACTTTTAATATTATTGGCAATTATGGACAAAAAATCTGCAGCAATTCTTATTTATTGTGAAATTGTTAAGACAATTTTGGTTTGAAGGTCTTCTGAATTTGACTGTCCGCTTCGCATTTAAACATCTTGCGCTCCAATTCACGTAAGTAATTTTCCAATGTACGGTTATGGAAAAAAAGCAAACACCCCCTACTACCTCTGCAACAAATTATTATAGATGAAAGTCACTGGTATCAAACGATTCGAAATAAAGTCTACTTTAAATGATGTATATAAAATTTGCTTAGAGACTATTTACACATCAAAACGAACCCAAACTTTATTTTTTTCAATAACAATACCCCAGTTTGACACCATAAATGAGATATACACCCTTCAATTAGTCTAAATCGAAATTTTTATGAAATTCGTACGATTAATTTCAAATTAATTATTTAAATTCAGTCTATTTTAGGGAATGTATAAAAATCGAAGTTCAGTACTCGATTGTTGAAATGAGACACAATGAGTATGTCATTTCTATTAATTATTATTTCTTGCTAATATGATGCCTATGACTACTCGCTCCCAATGCCATCACAAATGTTTCCATAAAATGAGTAAAATATATATTTTTTTATCAAAATATGCTTTTCTACGCATCATACACGGCCAATTAAACCATCATTTTTTACGTTATTTAATCACAATTCGAAATCTGCTCGAAAGAAAATTTTGAAATCGACAATTTGCATAAAGCAGGATATAATAAATATAAATATACCAAAAAAAAAATTGTAGGTTGCAATTCATGTTTGTTTTTTTCGAATATTAATATCATAATTCATATTGTATTTTTTTAAATTACTATTTCAGTATAGTTGTGTTTCAGATTTTTAGTATTATAACCACATAAAAAATTAACAAATTAGGATTATAATTTCACGAGACATTAATAAAAATATGAAAATGCAATTTAACATTACAAGCTCTAAATTTTGAATGTTTATAATTCAAAAACCTATCGTCCAAATGACTTGAAATTTCTTTTCTAAGTGTAGTTTGAACCGAAGATTTAAAAGATATTGACAAAATTGGGTGTTGCCCTTCAAAAAAAAGCTTGGTCCGATTTTGATTTGTAAATGGCCACCTAAGCAAATTTTATATACATAATTTAAAGGTAAACTTTCTTTCCAATCGTTTGGTACCAGTAACGTTCTTCTATGCTAATTAGTTGCTAAGTTAGAAGGGCGTGTTTATTTTTTTTTCCTCGACTGCACAAATTGTGCTGAGTAATCAGTCGAAATATTTACAAAGGCTTTTTCTTTTCCTTATTTAGATTTAACAAAATATTTTACTAAACGAAACATTCACAAAAGAAAAAGTCAACCATTTTTATTTATTGTCAAAATACGTGAGATAATTTCGGTTAACACCTCTCTGATTTTGGCTCCTTTTGGCATCGGCAAACTTGACAATGACCCCCGCCCCCCCACCTTGTCAATATAGCTGTAGTACTTAGTGTGCTTTCGACAACGCTATATTTTGATATTTGTAGGACTGAATTATAAAAACTTTAATTTAAGGGATTTTGCTTTATTCCGTCACAGTTGATAAATCGAATTTTTGAACATTTCTATTTTAATTAAATGTTTTATACCGCGGAATTATGATGTGCTGTGAGATTAAAATCTTGATAATTATTTGTTTATTCTTCCGATCCATTCAAACTTTATCGTCAAAATAAAGAGAACTTTTCTCTTTTAAATACGTATCACTGATATATCACTGAACAAATATGCTATAAATAAAATTATTTCGCCCATATAGAATTGCAAATAGTAATTTTTTTAATAGAAACGGAATCCAGCCTTACATTAGTAGTTTCATTCATATGCTGATAATTATTAGAAAGTATATCATAATTTATGCTCGATACAAGGATTCGACTGATTTTTAGAAAAAAAAATTGTTTTGACCATGATTTTAAAGAACAGGTTTTTTTTTCTGAAATAAAATATTGAAATCTATTTTGAATATGTATAAGATAGCATTCCGAATTATAGGATATACTTTATATACGAATTATAGGATTCTACTTTTAATACAGTCGTTTTTTGTGCAGCCAATCTGAGCCATTGTATAAGTCAAAGGTCATGCTTATATGCGTACATTATGAAAAATCGCAGGTATTTAGGGGTCCTTCTACATTAGGAGAAAAAAAAAAGCACTTTTTATGATTTTTTTGTAAGAAAACTGCATGATGGATCTTTTTGAAATTTTAACAGTTTATTGTACTTATCTTAAGGTATACACAAGATTTTTTTAATTATTATTATTAGAGTTTGTTGCTTCTACTATAAGTTATAAACAAATATGTTCAGCCACATTTCTTGACAAGGTGGGCAAGATTAAAAAAAAAAAAACTACTCAATGGATCATCTTGATTTTTTAAATTAAAGCTTATTTAATTGCCTCCGATATGAATTAAAGCTTTTACTAAAATAATAATAAGAAAAAAGGTTATTAACAAATAAAAACGTTTTTTAATATATATATTTTTTTAAATCAGCCATTACATAACTTTTTTAAAATAAATTTATGGGTTCCTTTAATTTAACTAGAAGCTATACTCACGAAGTTTACGAAAAAACATTATTTTTGTGTTTCAGATAAATCTACATGGCGTATCATGCCCACCGTCCAGATGAAATTTTCTAAATCAGTTTAACATATATGTTTATAACTTAGAGTAGAAGCAACAAAATCTAAAAATAAAATTATTGTGTATACCTTAAGATATGTACAATAAACTGTTAAAATTTCAAAAAGATCCATCATGCAGTTTTCTTACAAAAAAAACATAAAAAAGTGCTATTTTTTTCCCTCCTAATGTAGAAGGTCCCCATGAACAAACCTGATTATCTAAAGAGTTATCTTAAAATACGGTCAACGCATGTGTTGACCATGTTTTAAGACTACGTAGCCAGCCATGTGCAGACTACACAACAGAACTAACATAAAATAAAATGGATAAAAAATAGGCATTATTTAGCATAAAATATTTCCGTTTTTTTAAGTGGGATTATTTGTAGCAATTAACCCCTTCGGGGCCGGCGACTTTTACGCAGATTTTACTCGGTTAGCACCACTTTTTTTTTTTTTTAAGTTACCTTTACTTAACCTTTTCTGACGCTGTGTGCCCGGGTCAGTATACCTAATTTTAATTCCAAACTTACGAATGGCAACAAGAATATTTTAATAAAATTTTGCATTAACAATAAAAGTATAAAGTAACAAGTTTTTGATTTCTAAAAATGTCGTATGTAAATTCCGGTGTCAGTCGATGATTTCATTATTTTACAACAAAATTTGGCTTAAAAATTAAAATGCTTAAATAATCACGAAATTGCTCTAAATAAAGAAAGCAAATAGTACTTTTCTTTTTTACTGGTGCCTAAAACAAATTATGTTTTCTCTTTCTGACAGTGCATATATCAGGGATCGCACCGTTCCTAAAATTTTCGCACTTTGCTACCAGTATTTGAAATCAGAATTCTTCGTGGTAAATTCCTTTAACATCTACAATAGATTCATACAACAAAGATTATCATTTTAATTTAGTGGTAGCAAAGAGCGAAAATTTTACGAATGCTGCGAGCCCCGATATGTGCACCCACGGTCCCGAATGGGTTAATAACGTAGGATTATTTCAAAGGATTTGGGTCAAGTTATAAAAGGAAATTTTCTTGAATTTGATAAGAAATTGAATAAAAGATATTTAAAACTGTACTGCAAGTTACAGCATTTCAATAATATCAGTGTATCCTTTCTTTTACTTGCTGAAGGTAAGGGACAAAAAAGTTTATTTAAATTTATAATTAAAAAAAAAAAAAAAAAAAAAAATCACAAAAATTTTTAAATGTAAAAAAATCTTTTATCAACCTCAATAACTGAGATTGATATACAGGGTGTCTGGTCTCAACGGTGTCCAATGGATAATTCCTAAACCGTTAGTCATATACATATAGTTCTAATTAAAAAAATGTTTTAAATCAGGTAAAGATATATTTTAAAAGCGATTTGGCTCAATAAAAATATTTCTTAAAAAATTACGCAATTTAAATTTTTATCTGGTCCTCCAGTCCTATAAGTTATATTTAGCAAAATTTTCCTATTACACTGGCAAGTAAGACAAAAAAAATCCCATTCATATAACACTAAAATTGAGCGAGTTATGAAACTTTAAAAATGTATAACATATGCCTCTTTTCTGCTCTAAAAACAAATGAGTTCGGCTTGACTTTGGGGGGGGGGGGGTCACATACCAAGTGCTTAAAGTATTCGAAGAACTTATTTCATGTGTATCTGCGCTTTGAAAAAAATCGTACAAGTATTACGATTAAGTTAACATTTATTAAGTTTCAGATTGGCTAAAATAACATATGTTTTATTTTGTCAGGATTTGAGACTGTTTCTTTTATGATTTCTTTTAACAAAAATTATTTTATTTTTGTAAGTTTTTATGTTACTTCAACGAACGTATGTATGATTTTCCAGTTCAAAATTTGTACTCCAACGGTGACTCACTTTCAAATATCCGATCGAGATTACATTTTACATAGTGGCGCAAATCCGATAAGAATCTAATATTATTATGATTCTCGGTGCTTACCAATAATACTTATTTTACAGGATAGCACAAAAATTTCGGATAGATTACCGCCAAGAAGTTTAAGAAAAAGTTTTAGAGTAGAAGATACAAGACTGCGATTGTTGGGTTTTTTAACTTTTATGTATTTTTTAGCACTGAATCCGAAAATTATCTTAATTTTTAACCGTCATGTCAGGATATTTTGCAAATCATAAATTGTCAAATTTAAAGAATAACAAAAATCGGATACTATAAAGTAAAGGAGATGGTTGTGTTTTTTAACTTTTGATAATTGATTTTTACATACTTATTAGCACTGAATCTGAAAAAGACCTACATTTTTAACCATCACATTAGATTTTATTTTATTTTATTTTTTTTTTTTTTGCAAATTGTAACTGTGTAAGTTAAGATATAGCGAAAATCTCATACTATAAAACATATGTAAAATTTATTTTATTTTATTTTATTTTACTCAATAATTCATTCGATATTTTTGCTTATCCTGGGATTCTTACAGCTAAACAGCTGAGTGTTCCGATGAAATGGGTGAGGAGATTCAATTTTAAATTTGAACTTTTTAATTTTGAAATTTGCAATTTTCGAAAAGTCCTGATGTGATGGTTAAAAATGAAGATCAGTTTCGGATTCAGCGGTACAGAATACATAAGTATCAATTATCAAAAGCTAACAAACATGGCATAACCCAATTTTTCAGGCTATTGCAATCTAATAATATTTTAAAATACGTATCATTTTGTAAAGAATTGAGACTGTTAATTTAGCATCATTTTATTTAACAAAAATTCTGTTTTTTCTTTCTTCTTAAAAGTTTATTACAAATTGTATAATTTGCATTAACATGTAAGAATGATTAAAGATTTCAAATTTATATTGAAATGTTAATTTTACTCGCAAAATTTTTTTAATATAGCTGACGAAATTATATTTCGACTAAATTTGTGAATGACCCCCAATTTGCGGCAAAAAATAGGCTCAACTTTAAACAGCTATTACTTGGTCAATTTTAATTGCAGAATAACGGGACTTTTTTGTATTACTTGTCAGTGTAAAAGGAAAATTTTACTAAATATAACTTATAGGACCGGGGGACCGTATAAAAATTTTAATTTCGTAATTTTTTTAAGAAATGTTTTTATTGACCCAAATCGCTTTTAAAATATTTCTTTACCTGATTTAAAACATTTTTGTAATTGGAACTATATGTCTTTGACTAACGGTTTAGAAATTAGCTACACTGCAAATACGTGAAACACTTTTGCAACACTAAATGAACATAATAATAAACACTTCTAACCAAAAGTGTTTAGATTGTGTTGCGAATGTGTTTAGATTGTGTTGTACTAAGAAATAAAGTGTGCTGTAAAGTGTTGTTGAAAACTACATGGGCAGAAAATGTGTTCAGATAGTGTTTCAATCAAAATTTAACAACATATTCAGATTCTAAACGCATTTTAGAACATCTTGAAAACACCTGAACCTTTGATGTCACAACAGTTTCGAAACACTTTTTAAACACTATCTCATCGCATGAAAGTAAAATATTTCAGAAGAGAGTTCTGCATCGGATCGTGTTACCGCATTTACCCGAACCCGACCGACCCACGGTTTGAGTCGGGTCGGGTTGGCGCTATATTTTCCCGCTGTGGTTCCGGGTTGACTTTAACTTTTTTGTGTCGGGTCCGGTTAACAAAAAAGTTGAAGTGAACCCGAACCCGACCGACCCGCAGTTTGGGTCGGGTTGGGTTGGCGTTATATTTTCCCGTTGCAGGTCTGGTTGGCCTTCATTGTTTCGGGTTCGGGTTCGTTTCGGACCCGCGGTTTGGGTCGGGTTGGGTTTTACACCGGCCCGGTACAATTTTTTACACCGCCCCGGCCAGTTAAAAATTGTCTTTAATCTGCCAACACGGGTGTGGGCCTCGAGCCAATCCCGGCCCATACAGACTCTACCCATAATAACATTTTCGATTTCAGCAGCCCGAGAAAGAAAAGTTCTAAGGGCTAAGGTAGAGGTCTGCACGGGCCGAAATTTCCAGTTTCGGGCCCGGCCTGACTCATAGAAATTTTTTTTGGCCCGGCCATGCCCGTAGAAAAAAATATTGGCCTTGCCCGGCCCGGTATACCAGCTAAAAGTTTGGCCCGAGACCGGCCCGGCCCGGAAAAAAGTTAAAATCTCGGCCCGAGTGAATTGCTACAAAACATTGATTTCTTACGTCGATTTGCTTAAAAATTTCACTCTTAAGATAAATATTTTTGGTCAGAACTTCTCGTAACTTTTTTTTCATGTTTTTAAACTTATAAGTGCCGCAGGCTCCGATATTTATTTTTTTAATGAATTGCTATTTCTTGTATGTAAATGTTTCAGTTATCATTAATATTGTTAATCCATATTCCATGCATTGAATTGTAAAAAATCTGTAAAATGCTATACAGTAAAATCTTCTAAGACTCAATTGCATAAAAAAGAAAAGAAAAAAATGCGTTATAGAAAACTTCCCTTCTTAGCAAATGTAAATGTATTATATATTCTTTCCTTACGTATTAGTATATTAATTTTGCATGGATCAACACGTTTTTCAGTTAAAAACAGGATTCCGTCATAGGCAGGTTCATTTTCACACGTTTTACTATATTTTAATTTAGCTATATTTTAATTAGTGTAGAAATTTACTATTCTTTAAAACGAATAAATATTAATGTTTAATTGTAGAATTATGGCGATTCAAAAATATAAGCATATTTTGCAAAAATCTTTGGGCAGTCTCATTTTACTGACCTTTGAACGGACAGGTCACGCTGAGACAAGGATTTTCATACGGGCTGGCTCAAAACTAGGATTGAAAGTTTTGGGCCGTGAAGACAAGAAATGAAACCAGTCCCGGTTCTGTACACTGTACAGAAAAAATAAGTTAGGCCCGGCAAGATTCGTCCAGAAAAAAGTAAGGCCCGAACCCGGCCCTGCCCGTAAAGAACAGTCACTAGGCCCGGCCCGAGTCTTCAGAAAAAAGTATGGCCCGGCCTCGGGCAGATCTCTAGGCTGAGACTGACACATGCGCAGTTAAAAGATACTACCTCAGAGGAAAATCAAATCCTCTTTCAAATTTGCACGCACCTGCGCACAAGGAAGTGATCACGTGATCCTGATGTATGTAAACAAGACGGAGGGAAGACGCTCTCAATGAACTTTTTCGACCGACATTTTTGCCAGTTTGGATTTTGTAAATTGCGATGCAAGAAACAGCTCTGACTAACATTAAAGGTGTGTTATTTCATGTTCTACAATGTTTTATACTTAAAGTATAATTATAACATGTGTATGTTCTTATAAGTAGGGATCCTTTAATTCAGTGTCGTCGCAAAAACTAACTTTCAGAGATCTGTCCAGGCTCTTCTCATAGTGTCCTGTTTTCGTGAAATTGTGAAAATTCTAGTTATAACTTTGTGACTTTAAAGTTAGCGTTATATTCAGGTTCTATCCTCCATATATAAAAAAGCTGAGTAATATGATCTTTGATCAGTTCAGCTGTTATGTTACACAGGACCGAAACTAGCCTTTTTTACGCCCGGGGAAAACATGAATTTTGGCGCCCCCCATTCCCCCTTCTTCCTCAAAGTATATTTACAAAGATAATTTTACTAATTTTCTAATGGCCGACTTATTTTAAAATTTAAAATATGTAATACTGAATTACGTAAATTGAACGTGACGTTTGTTGCAATTATAGTTCGTTCACATAAAAGAATTCGCATGTATTGCCGACTATTTACAGTGTTTGCTTATACAGTAGCGTTCCGATTATCCGAGTCCCGCTTAACCGAGTTTCCGCTTTAACCGAGTTATTTTCTTCTGATGGACTGATGGTTTTCCTTATTATGAATAGGGATTGACCGAATCAGCAATTTTGCCGAATACCGAAGCTTCGGTCAAAGTGTACACCGAATATTCGGTATTCGGCAACCGAATACTTAAAAATTTTTAATTACACATTTTTGCATTATGTTATCTTTTTTAATAAACTTTAATTAAAATTAAATTCTTAATAATTTAATTCAGTTACATTTTTATTCTTACATCTGATTACACAAGAAAATTTAATGACTTCTTTCAACTGACAAATTCATTAACCCATCACTTATTTTTTATTATTTTATCACTAGTCAATATCCAAATTAACCCAATGAAAGTATTAAAATATACAGGCTATTATTAAGGATAAGGATTCTCAGAAAAACAAAAGTTCATTCAAATAAAAAGAAACAATGTTGTCATTAAGCTGATTTACTGATTGTCTAATTATATGCATATTGAATTGGAATGTTCTCAAATACAAAAGGTATCATATCCATTTGTACATTTAACTATTTTCTGTGAAATTATTGATACATATTTATATTTTGGTTAATATTTATCACTGTGGTGATGAAGATAAATTTGAGCGATTTTAATTTAATGGTTATAAAAGCTATAGGATAGGCATAGGAGTATACTTATTTGATGCATGTATTTTCTTTAATATAAACCCTAGATATACGGAGATGAACTCTGATATACTTATTTGAGGTGTATATTAAAGAGAATACACATTAAATAAATTTAAATTGAAAAAACTAATGTAGAAATAATTAAAATTAAATGGTAATGGAAAGATGCCCATATTCCTTACTTTTTTTTCCTATATCGTAGACAGTTGTTCTGATTTCACCCCTATATAGACTACTTTAGGAAAGAAAAAAAAAGTTTTTTGTAATTAAAAATGGCCTTTGACTTGTTTTTGGTAGTGCAGCTGAACTTTGAACTCATGCACATAATATTGGAACTCATCATTTAGCCTATTCTACTTCTAAGTAAAAGAGAATTCTTCTACTTCTAAGAAAATACTTATCCGCAATTATTCGGCCAAATACTTAAAAGTATTCGGCCAAAGCCGAATATTTGGTTTACATGCGGAATACCGAATCGACTATTCAGTATTCGGTCAATCCCTAATTATGAAGCAGCCATTATAAATGAAGTGTTAGGTGAAGATGAATGAGCACTGAGCAGCCGTAAAAAGTTTGAACTCTGATTTTCTGGTCAGAATGGGAAAAAAAATTGGCCATTTTTCCCCCATTCTGACCAGAAAATCAGAGTTCAAACTTTATACGACTGCTCTTTCATCTTCACCTAACACTTCATTTATAATGGCTGTTTCATAATAATGAAAGCCATCAGTCCATCAGAAGAAAATGATCGATTCCAAAGGTATAATCTTTCATTTGGTGCCCTTGACTCTGGCGCCCGGGCACATGCTCCCTCTGCCCCCCTTTAGTTTCGGCCCTGATGTTACAGGTCAAATTTTATTTTTCAACGATTAAATTTGCAACATATTCAATTTGAAGATTGATAAAAAATATATGAAAGGTCTATTTACCTCTATAAGACAAAGAATTTTATGGGTCCTGTTTTGGGATAAAAACTTTTGTGAAAATTTTGGTTTAAGCTATAATTTTTGTGAAGGGTCCTAAAATTTTCTCGAACAGATCGCTGCCTTTATATTAATATTTTTAATCATTTGTCATTTCTATGTTTTTTTAATCTTCTTTTTTTTCTTCAGGCCATATTTGTGAAAAGACCCATGGGCCTCTTAAATCTTTCCATCATTAGTGTCTGTTTTATTTATTTATTTATTTTTTTTTTTTTTGGAGAAAAAACTAATGAATGATTAGGCTAGGGACGTTGGATAACGCCATCAAAACTCAATAGGTTATTCTTTATGCATACACACTTTATAGTAATTGAGTTATCACATGCCAATTTGTATAATTTGGCTAAATTAGTCGACAGTATAACTAACTAGTACCCTTTTTCTTTACATCAAAATAATCGGTACTTTTGGTTAGCCAGGTGCCAGTGTTATATATACATATTTATATACATACATACATGTAAATATATTACGTATATTGTATATATAGGGAAGACCGGGGTACTGTGGACCACTTTTGCAGTTAACATTTTTTTTCTCTTTAACGGAGAGACCAATCTACCTGAAAATATTTTTGAATGTTCTTTAAACCTTTCTACATGCCTCATAATTTTCAAAGAACATAGTTCCCAATACATTTTTCAAAAAAAAAAAAAAAAAAATTATATACACCCGTAAAATGGGCCAGTGTGCCCAGGAAGCGCAGTACACTGGGACACAGTGGTCCACTATTAGTTATTGTCTAAAATACAATATAAATCTATTTATAATTAATCTAATTCTTTTTTATTTCCCCTTTACCTCCAAAATAATGTAATAATACAAATTTGCAAGTAGCAATATGAAACATAAAACTAAAGAATTATCAAAAAAATTTTTATATTTTGAAAATAACAATATAAGATACAGAAGTGATTGCAAATAAATTATTAATTAAAAAATCAGCAAACATAAGACAAATATGATGATGAAAAATTTATTAGAAGCTCAAAATAGTTCATTATCAGCTAACCATGTGCTCTGAAGCTATAAATAACCAATCCAGTGAGGCCATCTATTACTTATTAGGGGCTACAGTTATATTTTTCAAAGGCGGTAAATACAAAAAAAAAATATTTCATACTATGTTAACTCTACAATGCATGATTTTCATTACTTTCCTTTCCCCTCCCCCCCCCCAAAAAAAAAACTGCTATAGTGAACAAGAAAACTTATTTTAAAAGTCACACATGAACTGTTATCCATAATTTAGGAGAAATTTAAAGTGTCAGATGGCTACGTTATAATCCGAACAACACATAACATGAAATTTAAAGTGTGCCAAATGGCTACTACTCTATGAATCGTAGGGTTAAATAGTCATTTTTCTTTGTTTACTCTATTTTTATAGTTAAATAACTATTTTAAAACAATATTTCTTTATAGAGAATAAGCAATTATTAACCTCTTAATCGTCGCGCCCGTGACTGTCACTAGGCTTCTTTTCTTTTATTCAGATTGTTCTATTCCCACCTCTTTTTTTAAATAATGCAATTGGCTTTATTCTCTCATTATTTTATCAGCCATTAAAATGAAGAGAATATTTCAAATTGAAAAAAGTGGTGGCAATCAAACAATCTGAATTTTAAAAAAGTACTAAACACTTATCAGGCGCGACGATTAAGGGGTTAAATATTTTGAAAATTCTTCATTACAGGAGCATTACAGGATTCATTCCGGACCACTGTACCCCAGCAGTGGACGGTCCACTGTGCCCCATGTTAAGTTCAATACATACGCATAAACATATTATTATTAAAAGTTTTCTTTTAAGCATATAAACTTTTAAATTAAATAAAGACCAGTGTCTTAACTTTTCAAAAAAGTTGTTTTGTCTTATTTATCCATAACTTTTAATTACTCAATAAAGAAAAGTATGATGATAAAAAATTTTACTTTTAGGAGCTCAAGACAACCAGTCAGGATAACAGGGTTCATTCTGAACTATCAATGTGTTCTGAAGGCTATAAGTAATCAATTCAGTGCTGTTATCAATTAGCCTAAAAGAAAATCTTTAAAAATTTAAAAATAAGCAAAATATAAGGGGTGGTCCTCTGTCCACTGTACCCTGCTCTCCCTTACATACATTTATATATATGTATATATAACACTTGCGTTTGGCTAACCGAAAAGTACCAAATAATCTTTCTTTAGTGCCTATGTAATCTGTTTTTATGAAAATACAAAGTTATTATTAATGCCAATAAATGAATAGTATATAATCATTTTATTCTAAAATATGGAATCCGAATCCCCCAAACATTCGGTAGCCCAATTGTTCTGCCATATGCGTTTAAAAAAAGAGTAAGGTGTTGCTGGTGGGAAAAGGGATACTTTTAAGATTCTTTAGGGTAGTTTTTATTTATTGTAAATGCACTGTTAGATTACTAATTCCTATAGGCACTTTTTTAGTCTTAGTGGTACTTTATTTTTAAAGGCGACTTTAAAAAGTCAGAGAACACTTTTCAAGACATAATGAGTCACTTTTTGCTATGTAAGCAAATTTTTCATACAAAAGACAGTTAGGGCAAAATTTTTTGATTGAGGAGCAAGAAAGATTTCATTTTTTTTACTAAAAGGCAAGAAGGTTTAAAAATACCTTAAAGCTATCAAAGCATTTTTTATACTTAAATTGTAGATCTTGACTTCTGAATAAAATGAATTATATACAATTCATAATATGATTAAATAATAGAAAGCTCACAGGGTACCCTTAAAACAAACCTCTTTATAATGTAAACCTGCCAAAAACAAAATGATTTACACATTAAATTCGTTAATTAAAATTCATAAGATACAGGTTTAAATCTAAATACATTACTTAGCCCTTCACTGCACGATGTGCCACATTTGGCACATACCTAAAAACATTATAATTCTTATTATGTGCCATGAATTTGACTAATATGATCTCCTATCCCTGTTCAAGAATAGTCCAAAGAATGGAATAATACTTATTTTGCCCATGTCAGAGTACTGCATTTGAAAAAAAAAAAAAAAATAGAATTTGTTCTTCGGAAGCAAAAAAAATTTCGATCAAGCTGTTAAGGTAAATTTTACTTTTATTATTTTTAGTGAATACTTAAAAATATTAATTTAAAAAAAAAGTTGCAGAGTGTTAAGCAGATAAAATTAATTAATTTAAGATCATTTAGTTGTAAAATATAGCAATACAATATTTTAAAATCCTAATTGTGTAGGTATATAGGGTACACGCCATAAAATATCAAATTTTAGCTGAAAATTTGATATTTAATTTTTATTATTATTTTTCCCATTATTAGACCGATATACAGATTTCAGATAATTTTTTTCATAAAAATTGAAAAAAAATCGTGCAGTGAAGGGTTAAAGGTGTGTCAAGTACAATAAAATCATATTTTCCAAATTTCTATTCCACCTTATATTCCATACCACCCGTTGAAGTAAAATGGTTTGTTCCGGGCACAGAGAGACAACAGCTATTAGTTTTCCATTGATGAAGGCCGAGTAAGTTTCGATTGGAAATGTTTTGATGTTTTAAAATGACTTTAATGTGTTTTTAAAGGATTTTATTGTATTTGACGCACTTTTAAGCAAAGTTTTTACATTTATTTGTATCTTATGAATTTTAATTATTAATCAAGGTGAATTTTGCACTGAAATTTTGACTTTTTATTAAACATAACTGCTAGTTAGAAATAAGTGAATTTTAAATAGAAATACTGTTTATTAAAAAAATTATAATGAAACTCTGCCTATAATTTTAAATGAATGAAATGGAAAAATAAAATGAAAGCTTTTTGACAGTTTTCTACTTGCACATTTGTTTTGTTTCATTTTATCTGTGCTGGAATATGCAGGGATTTTAACGACACAGAAAGAGGGACATTGTGCTCTAGAATCCATGTCTATACCCCAACTCTCTGCAGCCAGATGTCAAAAAAAAGGTTTTTTTTTTTCTTTTATTCACTGTTTCTTTTCTTTTGTTTAATTTACTATATTTTTGTGGAAAATAAAATTTTATATTTAAAAATTTTTAAAACCAAGGTTTTTTTAATAACAAATTTTTTTTTAAACTTTTTCTGCTGAAATTTTCTATCTGGTAAACTTGTTTTGTTTGCAAATTTTACATTTTGAGATACAAATTATGAATAGTTTGTCTTTATGGAATTAAATTTTGTAAAGGCGCCTATTTTATTTAGAATAATTTTGTAAAGAGGCCTATTTTATTTTTAAATATTTTGTGAAAGGGCCTGTTTTATTAAAAGGAATTTTATTAAAAGGCTTTAAGTAATCTCCATTTAATACTTGAATCCTGTACAGATACATTATATAAAAATTTGTTGAAATTTGCACTTTTAGGTTCATTTTTTAAAATTTAAGTCATTTTTAGGGTTCCGTACTTAAAAAGTGCGGAACCTATGTGAAAAATCACTTTATTACACCATATGTCCATTTATGACCATAGAAGAGGGGTGGATTGTGTAAAATGACCCAAACCTCATCCTACGTCTTCATTTTTAAGGGTTTTATACTTTTATGCAAGTTTTCATTCCAACATGCAGAGCTAAGTGCTATAATTTCATGTTACAGTAAAATCATGCAAATTTTCTTGCGGGTGAGTGATATATTAAATTAACGAAATTGCTCATACTAAAATAAATGTTTATTCTATGTATTCCCAAGCATTTTTTTTTTTTTTTTTTTTTTTTTTTTTTTTTACATTTAAAAGTATTTTTCGTTTTTTCTGAAACACTTCACTTTTTCATGTGTCACTTATCGAATAATGGTGCGATGCGATCAACTGTGTATTTTAACTATCCGTTAACAGCATCCAATAACATTATGTAATATAACAAATAATTTAATAAAATCTTTTAAACCTAATTAGGTTTAAGGCAAAATTTGTTAATTAAATATTTCACTATCGTGATATTTCCACTTATATGAATGAATAGTTTTTAAAACGCCGCACGGTGGTCCCAAATCGCGATCAAGTGGCCAAAAATCATTTCTGGCTTTCCTAATGGTTGTATATGATTCATTTTTAATGTTATAATATTCTAAGTGATATTACATTGTGAATTTAAACTAAATGTAATTGGGGTTCCGGGAGGGAGGAGATGGGGGGGGGGGCAAGTTTTTTAAAACATAAAATTTCTTTTTTTACAGGAAGGAGAATTTTCTACTTTTGATTATAGTGAATAATTTCACTTTTTAAAGACATCAGCCAATTCAGTCTCCCCTGAATTTTTAACCCCCCCCCCCCCTCACCCTCCTTCCCTAGAAATATACAGGTTAAAATCTTATTTTTTTCTCTATTTGATGTTATTGAAAAGTAACAATAAAGATTATAAGCAATCAATAAAATTCATAAATAATATGATATGATATCATAAGATATGAATAAGTATGATTGCCATTAATAAGAAATCTGAACGTAAATTTGATTCGCAAAAATTCAAACTTCATATTATTCAATATATTCCAAGCTTTTTTGAGAAATTAAAATATAGCCTTAAACGTTTCAATATCTGCTTAGTAGCAAAACCACCTCCGAAATTGATGATCATTTGCGCTAAAATTGACCCAATCAGTTTGGAGAATTACTCTGGAGTATATAAAATACCATTTATTAGAGCAGACGGATCAAGGAATTACTATATCTGTATGACTGGCAGGAAATTTAAGTATAGAAAAAGGAGCATATAGTTGATATTAAATATAATAGAAAAACTACAGCCCTAGCAAGATTTTATCAAGAAGAAACCATCCAAGTAAATTTCAATAAAAGAAAAATAATTTTCCCGTCCAGTCTATGCTATCCATGAATTATAAGAGAAACCATAGAGGTAACGCGCAAAAACTTAATATGTAATGATGCAGCATCATTTCACTTACCAAAGATATGGCTTGAGCTACTCAATGAGTATGAAAATAAAATAAACATCCATCTAAAATAAAAATGTAACATGCATTATATGAAAGAATACTTGGAAAACTGAATGATGGCGTGTCATAAACTGTGCAAATTTACAATAGCTTTATTTATTTGTTTTTGAAAATGATTCGGGGTGAGTCGAAACATGTCAACAGTCGAAATAAGCATATTTTTACTGGTTTTAAAGTTTTAATTTACACCTTTTAGCATTTGAAATTAATACATAAATAATCAATCAGCTAAATTTTGCCCCCCCCCCCCACACACACACGTGAAATCTCCCCTTTTTCCATTTGTCCCTATAGCAAGGAAAATCTAAAAATATTACCACTTTTTAAGTTTTCGACATCTATTTACTATGAATTAATAATAAAATCATCCAATTTATTAATTAGATTACTTTCAAAATTTTCGGAAAGAAGCAAGGGGGAAAAAAAGAAAATATATGTATATCCCCCCCACACCCGCGAATTAAAAAAAAATGAAATTGACAGTGTTATGTTAATTAGAATGTTGTATAAACGCTGACAATTTTGGGTCAGTGTGAAAATTAGATTGACTTTAAACCCGATTACTGATTTTGGACTAATACTGGCAATATCCAATGTCCAACTTCAAACTGCTGGTTCTCTCAAAGTTGCAATAAATCTCTTGGGATATGATTTTAGAAGGTTCATTCTACATTTTGTACTATAAAAGTCCAAGGAACTCGGAAGGACTTTTTTTGTATATCACTTTTTATGTATGAAAATTCCTTAAAACTATCTATTTTAAAAAAAAATCCCCTTTTTTTAATTTTTGAGATTTTTGCAATCGAAAAATCAAATCACATATGTAATTTAATGTTGTTTCAGAGAAGTGCAAAGAAAAAAACGATAAACTATCTGAAAAGGTCTTAGTTAGGGTGTGAATGCAGCGAATTTGCCTGAAATTCAAGCAACAGCAGAAAACGCTCAAAACTCCTAACTTCACATAAGCAATGCGAATTCATGTGAGCTTATAAAACCAAAATATTAAAGAATATAAATCTTCCGATATTTCTAAATACTGTGGAATTTATTCCATTTCGAAATACGAAACTTCGATTTTCTGATTTTGGGCCACATAATCACGATTTGGGACCACTGTGCGCCGTCGCTTTCACAATTCACAACAGTGATTATTATTTTTTCCAAATTGATTATAGCATTTTTAAAATTTTTACAAATGTTCCTGTAAAATAAGAATCTTATTGCTTTAGTAAAATTAATTCCAAGAAAAATGTTTTCTAGCAGTCATAGTTATGTCAAAAAGTACAATAAATGAATAGCTTTACTGAATCCATACGTAGCAACAAGACATATCATTCAACAGGCAATCGAAAAAATATTTTACTTCACTTTAAAATATCCCACCCCCCAACATACACACAAGAAAAGTGTGGCAGATTGTATAAGAGTTGGATTGTGTTGGAAATATAGAAATGTGTATGTTAGAGGATTGAGTTTATGTCGCATATAGAGTGATGTGGTTTTAAAATGTGTGTAAATTTTACATTGTAAATATGAAAGTGAATAAATTGTTTTAGATGTTAATCATTGACTCGGAGTACACTGGAACTGAAATATTAAAAGAAAAAACATTACAGTACAGGGGGATAGTCCCCATCCAGATGAGTAATAATTACCATAGAACATGGGGTTGCAAACCACTTATTGAGTCACAAATACAGGGTGTTTCACCCTAACTGCAGTCGGTCATAATTTTGCGAAAAATAAAAATATTGCAATAAAAATGTAACTGTATGTAATGTACCTTATTTTGTATGAAATGTGATAACATCACAAAAAAAAGTGATAGAAGTTTACATTATATGCACCAGCAGTATGCATTTGAAGCTCCACGTTTGGACTGTGATTATCATTTCATATGGTATCATCGATTGTCCAGTACCCTGTTTTTCCAGAACTTTTTGTGATGTTCTCCATTTCATACAAAATAAGGTACATATCGTTACATTTTATTGCAATATTGTTATTTTTCGCAAAATTATTACCGACCCCCTGGTATTAATACCCTGTATTTGTGACTCAGTGAGTGGTTTGCGACCCCATTTTCTATGGTGATTATTACTCGTCTGGATGAGTATTATCACCCCTCTTATTTTGAAAGAACAATTTAGAATCACCCTGTATATTATATGGTTATGCGGGATTCTTGCTGCACCCTTCCCATTTGCATCAAAATGCTTCATTGTGGGTAAAAAACTATCAAAATAGCGAGAACTTTTTTATTATTCTGTGTATATGTAGGAAATATTTTCATTCATATTATTGAATGATTGAGGTTACTTATAACATTCAGCTGTACTGTACCATTTACATCACTTTCTTCTTCTTTTTTATAGGGTTGAAAATTGCTTGTGATCCAGGATTATTGAATTTCCTTTCTCATTATCAACATGGCCTTATTGTAGTCGGGAATCTTACAGTTTTCAACGATATCACAGAAAGTGGTGTGCATGAAGAGTATAACTAATATTTTATTATAAAACTGTGGAAGACTGTAGCAACCATTCTGTATCTTGCACAAGGAGTTCTTAAAATTTTATTAATATTTTTATTATTGTAATTTAATGTAATAAAAACTTATTTCAAGTGGTTAAGCAGTTTTAGGTCTTATTTTAGTCGTTCTAACACCTATTTTTTTGTTTTAAAATTTAAAAAAATAATAAAGTTATTGAGAATATTTGGGACCTGCATTTTTATAGATTTGTTTAATGTATTAATGATGTATTGTAAAACAACCACTTGCTAATTTTAATCCTATGGGACATATTTTTAAAAATATTGTTTGTATTTTAATATTTTGAAATGGTTTTTTGTATTGAATAACTGAGGTCAATCTCTACAAAACCTTATTTTAATTCTTTGATTTTGATTGCAGGTTTTTTTTTATGAGGATATTTTCTTTTCAGAATCTGTTTTGAAAATAAAAGTGTCCTCATAAAAAAACAAACCTGTTACCAAAATCAAAAAGGTAAAAAACGTTATTGTACACACTGCTTTGTAGATTGAATGACCATCCTTTTGCCAGACACATCTCCCCTTTCATGGTAAATGGAGATTTTAACTTGATTTAGATATGAGTTGGAAGGCAGGGAGTAGAAAATGGCTTTTTTCTTTGTTAGTACAGTTGTCATATGAATATATTCTAGGTGTTTATACTTCAAAAATAGAATGTATATTAATAAACATTCATGGTTAAAAAATATTATAAATTTCAAAAAATGGAAACAATATGGAATATGTGGGTGCAAAAACACCCATATAGTTAATTCAAAGTTAACCAGTAGAAATTTAGATTCAGACAGTCGATCATACACTGGCATTAAACAGTTTTTTCAGTTTATTTTATCACAGAAAATTGTATGTGACTGGCATTTTTGCACACTTTAATTTCTCATTTCATTTCCCATTCCATCATTATGACGGCCGATTATCAACACAAGGGATATAGGCCCTAAGGGGGGGAAGTGCCCTTCGTGGGGGTCTTTCTAAGGGAACCTACCCGTATTAACGCTTGGAAATCCAAGGTTTGAAGAAAACTCCGAACGATTAGGCCTAGTTCAAAGAAAGCTTTTTTGCTAGCAATACAATGATTTAACATAAAAAATAAAATCTGAAAAAAATAATAAGCTGTATGTATTATGATTATGCAAACACACTTACACACATGCTTACACAAAATAAATACACAGGTTTGTATTCATTTTGTGTTTCATTATTTCTCATCTTTTACCATTAAATAAGTAATTGCACATTTCGTAATAAAAGTTTAAATAAAAAATTTTAGTTTTAGAAGAATAACAAAATTAATAGAAATGTTGTACCTATAAGAATATATAATATGAAATTCTTTATAAAATTCATTACTGAGATTATAATCTGAGTAATGAATTTTATAAAGAATTTCATTTCAAAGAATTTGTATACATTATAAAAATCGTATGTGAAGTTATTTTCATGATTTCAGGAAGTTTATTCTAATGGAATTTCGCTGTCTTTTCAGTATTACACTATTAACAAATTGGAACATTAATTCATTATTTCTGTGTTTAAAAAAAAAAAATCTTATTTTTAGAAAGTATGTTAAATGTGTTAATATAGTGTTCTATTTATAGTGTTCTAAATTGTGTGTGATGCTTAATATAGTGGCCCCACCAGTGGCGGAGAGGTTCTGCTCTCGAAGCTGGTAGACGAGAGGTGCTGGGTTTGAACCCAATCGCGCCCGTCGGCCTAACCGTTTCGGAGTTTTCGTGGTTTTCTTCGAAGCCGTGGATTTCCATGCGTAAATACGGGTTAGGTTCCCTTAGAAAGACCCCCACGGAGGGCACTCCCCCTTGGGCCTATATCCCTCGTGTAGATAATCGGCCGTCAAAAAATCAACCAACCTTAATATAGTGTTCTATTTATAGTGTTCTAAATTGTGTGTGATGCTTAATATAGTGTTCTATTTATAGTGTTCTAAATTGTGTGTGATGCTTGAAAAGTGTTCTTAATTTGGGGACAATGCGTTGTACAGTACAACACTATTGTAAGAACACATTTTAACACAACACTATTTACAACACTATTTTTAGAACACATTTTAATCACAACACTATTTACAACACTATTTTTAGAACACATTTTAATCACAACACTATTTACAACACTAATTTTAGAACGCATTTCTGGATCGCAACACATTTCAGAACACTATCACAACACAATAAAGTGTTGTTTATGAAGTGTTCTAACTGACAACACTATAAAGTGTTCTTAATTTGAGGACAAATTGTGTTCTTAAATGCGTTTTTTTGTGTTTATTTTTGTGTATGAGCTTTTGCAGTGTATTGTACACCGTTGAGACCGGACACCCTGTATATATATATATATATATATATACAATTAGCCAATCGGATGATACAGTCTTGAAGATGAATTGGTTTATAATTCTAAAATAATTTTATGTCAAGAAGAAAATATTAAAATGATCAGTAAACCAATTTTCACTGGAAAAAGTTAGTGCGGTCAAAGTATACAAAATCTATTATTGGTTTGAGTTTTTATAAACAAAATCACACAAGAAATTGAGTATTAAGAAATATATTTCTTCTTTAAAATTTTTAAATGAAGTTTCTGTTTAATAATTTTGTATTTACTTCTAACTAAAACTAGTAAAAGGATGTATTTAAATGCTCCTTAACACAATCGAATTCCATTATTTTGAACAAAAGAGGAAAATAAGGGAAAATGAGGTTTGCTTGAGACATCAACGTTTCCTAAAAAAATAATGTACAAAAATTATAATTTTATTAACTCTTAATTTTATCATATAAAAGAAATGTGTATTGCAACAAATCTTATAGAAAAAGCTATTTTATTAAGTCTGATATCTATTTAAATATTTTAGTGCATGACAATGTTTAGTAAAGTTACTTGCTTATCTCAAGATCAAAGTATTCAGTTGAGTCTAAAGAGCTGGTAAAATGTTTTTCTGCTTATTTTACTGACGTATGATATGATTATCTGTTAGTTTTGGAGAACAAGTGTCATGTGTCAATAAACAGTACTACGTTTCAAAAGAAGGTGCAAAGGCTCAACTGCTACAATAAAATATCAATTCCATAAATTTCTTATAAAAGGTTTCCATTAGAATATTTCCATTTAATCTGACAAGATGATAATTCCTCATTTATTGCAGTAACAGAATAAAACATATATCCAAGGAAGAAAGGATTTCAAGAAAAATGTTTTGAATAGCTGCGTAAAAATAACTGCATCCATAAAACTACATTAAATATTTATTTATTACTATAAACCAAAATATTCTTGATTAAGGTAGTCAATGTATTGTGTAGGGATGTTAATTTTTTTATCGTACGGTAGAGCTGTTACTAATTATGTATAAATTATAAATAACATAAATTTTTCTAAAGAACGGACTGCAATTATTTAATTTAAATTATTTTCATATTAATTGTTATTGCTTATATAGAAAACAACAATGTTTATTTTTAACAAATAATATGCATCCATATGTAACTAACTGACCCGCCCGAAGTTGGCCGGGTCTGAGATCAGAAATAATAACAAAATAATTAAATAAATATCAGAGTATAAAATTTACTAGATTGGAGGGTTACAAAAAAAGAAAAACTGTCAAAAAACAGCCAAGCCGGTGTCTTCTTTTGGTTTTAACCCCTTTTCGTCTAGCCAAAATTGGCCTTTTTTGACCAAACTAAGGCTTTCTACAGTGAAGCATTTTAATTATAAACTGTAATTTTTAGAGTGTTTTTAACTGGTTTTGGTGACATTTAATTTTATTGGAATTTAATAAAAAACCAAATTTATTAATAATGAAGAAATTAATATTGGAAAAACGCATTGATGGATCTGTTAGTGATTTAAAATCAGAATTGCAAATATACAATTTAAACATTTAATGGATATGGAATAAATTAATTAATAAATATTAAGTAACATTAAATTGTAATTGGGAACGTTTTCAGAAACTCCTCCGCTCATTTTATTCCTTTAAGTTTGAATTTTAGCATTCTCAGTGACCATTTGTATCTTTAAATTAACAAATTAAAGCCAAATTTCATGTTTCTAGTCTCTTCAGTATCGCAAAAAATCTATATTTAGAACATATTTTCCTTTGCACCTTTCTCAACTTCAAATTAAAACAAAAACTGTTCTAGGCGTCCATTTACGACTTAAAAATAACAATTTTCTATCTGTAACAGTTACACTGAAATCATAAATTAGAACGCCTTTTGAATACTTCTTTCTCCTGCCCTCTTTTTAAATTTAAAATTTTATAGATACTGATCATAGAGATTATGTACATCTTATTAGTAACTACTATCCCAAATTCAAGTTTTTAGCGTCTTCAGTATCACAAATCACAATTTTAGAACGTTTTTCACCCCTGCACCAGTGGCAATAGCAGCAACATAAGATATTGCCAAGATCAGAGCAGGTATTGTCATCATCAATTTGCCAAAATTACTTTTGAAATCGATTTAATATTTCTTGAAATTCCATAGAAATCGTAATTTAGAAAGTTTATAGATTACTTTTTTCTCATTTTATGCTTTTTTTTAAACTTTGTTTCTTAAACTGTTCATAGAGAAAATTTACATCTCATAAGTATCTACAAAGCGGAATTTTAAGTTTCTATCTTTAACAGTTCAATAGAAATCGTAATTTTGAATAATATTAGAATTTTTTAAGCTTATTTCAGCCTTTTGAATTTCAGATTTATTCAACTGTTCTTAAAGAGCCTTTAGATCTTATAAATAATTGCTATTGCAAATTTCAAGTCTCTATCTTCAAAAATTCCATAGATATCGATATCGATTTTAGCTCATTTCAATATTTTAAATTTCGATTTTTTTAGAAACTTGTAAAAGACGGCATTTACATCTTATAAGTAAAAATCATGCCAAATTTAAAGTATCTAGCCTCTTCAATATCACGAAAATCGCAATTTTAAAACATTTTTCGCTCTTGCTATGATATAGCAGGGACTGTCACAATCAATTTGCCACCATTAATTTTGAAATCGGTTTCTTTAAATTAGATAAACATAATTTTTTAAATATCCAAAAATTTTAAGTACTTAACAGATTTGGAATAAATTCCTTTTAATCTGCATAGATAAAAAAGTATTTTATAAAAAGTATTTTATTTTACTACTATTGTTTATTTCAGTACAAAGTCAATTCTTTTATGAAAACTCCGCAAAACATACAACAAAATCACTTGTTAAGAGAAATCACGAAAAGGAATTTATGAAGATCCCTATTATAATATTTCTGGTGTCATATCACATTGTAGCTGAGGGAAATATCTAAAAATACGACACATTCTCTTTGCTGATTTCGATGTTCTTACCCCATATATTTATATACTAGTTACACGCAGCCAATTATAGATCTGCAGAAGCAATTGGATGATCTTTAGGTCTTACTAGCAGTATTTTCTCTACTATTTATAATGTTTGATGGCTATATTGTTTTGTTATATATTTGTTTACTTTCATCCAAAAATATTAAAGTTTTTTTTTTGCTGATAGCAACCGATAAAGATAAGATAAAGTAAATAATGTCTAGAAATTAGGCTTTATTTCAGACTAGCAAACCCCGCGGCTTTGCTCGCGTAATATTTGAAATATGCCAAGTGATATTTATATGTCTAAATTTTATTAAAAGACACTAACTAAATTTTTATTTTATTAAAAGGTAATATTTTATTTTATTAAAAGGTACTTATTACTTTTAGTAATAATTTGAAAAAATTACTATTTAAAACACAGTTTGATTAAATATCATTGTTACACTGCATAAGGCAGAAATGAGACTTAAATTAATAAAACGAAATAAAACTAAATAAATAATAATTTAGAAAATATTTTAAAACTTTTATGCTCAATTAATACGCTCATTTCAGTATTCATTTGAAGTTTTGAATTTTTTAGAAACCATCTTCTTACATCTTAAAATTAACCATCATGTCAAATTCCAAGTCCTACCACCTCTCTCAACATAAAGGGCTATGTTGAAATAGGAACTATCACCATTAATTTGCCAACATTAATTTTGAAATTGGTTTGTTAATTCCTAATATTCCACAGAAACGTAATTTAGAAAGCTTTTAAAGGCCTTTTTTAGAGCGTTTGTTGTTCCTGTGAATCCCAGGTGGTAGAATCATCGGCATAAAATATAGCCTGTGTAGGATCAGAGACTGTTACCATTGATTCGCAACTATTACTTTTATATTTGGTTTATATTTCCTGAAATAGCGTAGAAATCGTAATTTAGGACTTTTTTAGAATGCTTTTCGCACCTCCCTTTCACTTCACCCCTTTTTAATTCGAATTTATTTTCGACAGTCCTTTGAGGGCATTTATATTTTATAAGTAACTACCATGCCATATTTAAAGTTTCTAGCCTTTTCAGTATCAGAGAAATCGCAATTTAGAAAGTTTTTAGCTCCTGCAACCCTCTGGTGGTAGTGGCACAGACATAAAATATAGTTTATGTTTGAGCAGGTTCTATCACAAACAATTTGTCATCATTATGTTTTTAATCGGTTTGGTATTTGAAAAGATTACATACAAATTGTAATTTATAACGCTTTTCGCTCCCTTCATCTTTTTAAATTTGAAATTTTCTTTCGACAGTTCATAGAAAGCAGTTGCATCTTGTAAGTAAATAACATGATATACTTCAAAGTGTTAGACCCTTCAGTTATGCAAAAAACGCAAATTAGAACATGTTTTGCTTTTTCAACCCTCAGATGGTAGTGACAGCAACATAAAATATAACCTATGTTATAGCAGGGACTGTCACCATTGATTTGCAACCATTACTTTTGAAATAGCTTTGGAATTTCCTGAGATTGAATAGAAATCGCAATTTAGAACGTTTTTAGAACGCTTTTCACCCCTTTTTAAATTTCCAATTTTTTCGAAACTGTTCTTAAAGATCATTTATATGTAATACATATGTACCTTGCCTAATTTTAAGTTGCCAGCCCGTACCGATCACAAAAATCGAAATTTGGAACACTTTTATGCTCCTGCAACGTCTAGGTCATAGTGATACCGACTTAAAATAGCGTCTATGTTAGAGCAGAGGCTGTCAGCATCAATTTCTTAACATTACTTTTGAAATCAGTTTGATTCTTCTTGAGATATTGGTGACAAATCGGCATTTAAAACGTTTTTAGAACGCTTTTCGCTCATTTTGCTCCTGCATCTCCTCTGGGTTAGTGAAAACATATATAAAATATAGCCTATCTTGGAGCAAGATCTGTCACCATCATTTTAACACCATTATATTTGAAATCGGTTCAGTATTTCCTGAGATTGCATAGAAATTGCAATTTAGAACGTTTTCTACAACGCTTTTTCCCACTTTGACCCCCCTTTTAAATTTCGATTTTTTTAGGAAATGTCCTTAGAGATCATAGATATCTTATCACTAACTACCATTCTAAATTTCACGATTCAAGGCCCTTCCGTCACGCAAAAACCGCAATTTAGAACGTTTTTCTCCTGCACTCCCTTTGGGGTAGTGGCACCGACATAAAACATAGCCTATGTTGGAGCAAGGATTTTCACCATCATTTTGACGCCATTATTTTTTAAATCGGTTTGGTATTTCCTGAGATTGTGTAGAAACTACCATTTAGAACGTTTTTTAGAACGCTTTTCGCGCATTTTCACCCATTTTAAATTTCGAATTGTTTAAGAACTGTTCTTAGAAATCCTTTATATCTAATAAGTAGCTGATACTTCAAATTTCATATTTCTAGGCCCATCCGTAGCACATAAATCGCCTTTTTAGAACGTTTTTTGCTCCTACACCCCCTTTGGGGTAGTGGCACCGACATAAAACATAGCCTATCTTGGAGCAAACGTTGTCACTATCATTTTGACACCAATATTTTTTAAATCGGTTTGGTATTTCCTTAGATTATGTAGAAACTACCATTTAGAACGTTTTTTAGAACGCTTTTGTGCATTTTCACCCCTTTTAAATTTCAAATTGTTTAAGAACTGTTCTTAGACACCATTTATATCTTATAAGTAACTAATATTCCAAATTTCATAGTTCTACGTCCTTCAGTAACGCAAAAATCGCATTTTTAGAACGTTTTTTGCTCCTGCACCTCCTTTGGGGTAGTGGTACCGACATAAAATATAGCCTATGTTCTAAGTTCGACTAACACCATCATTTTGATACCATTACTTTTGAAATCGGTTTGGTACTTCCTGAGATTATGTAGAAACTACCATTTAGAACGTTTTTTAGAACGCTTTTTGTGCATCTTCACCCCTTTTAAATTTCGAATTGTTTAAGAACTGTTCTTAGACACCATTTATATCTTATAAGTAACTAATATTCCAAATTTCATATTTCTAGGCCCTTCAGTAACGCAAAAATCGCCTTTTTAGAACGTTTTTTGCTCCTGCACCCCCTTTGTGGTACTGGCACCGACATAAGATATAGCCTATGTTCTAAGTTGGGCGAACACCATCATTTTGATACCATTACTTTTGGAATCGGTTCGGTACTTCCTGAGCTTATCTCCGACAAATAAACAATTTTTTCCTCTTTATAATATGAGTATAGATAAAATTATATCAGTCAATCGATTAAAAATTGTGTTTGTTCTGCTACATACACAATAGCCAGTATCTGCACATTTGCCACGGAAACGTTTAAACTATATTTAATAAAAATTGTTTTTAAATAAACATGAAGTTTATTTTAGACATTTTCGTGGAGAGCATCCCATTAACTTAGGTTATTTATTTTACTTTTTAGCAACACTTTATTCAAATAGCATTTTTTTATTAAATCTCTGTAATTCGTTTAATTAAAAACTCGGAAATTGTTGTTCAACAATAGCGGCGTTTGAATTCAAGAAATTTTCGCAATCACTCTTCGTCGCGAAGGGAGGTTAAAATAACAAATTTCAAATGCTAACTGTTAACTAATTTCAAATGCTAAAAGGTGTAAATTAAAACTTTAAAACTAGTAAAAATACGCTTATTTTGACTGTTTACATGTTTCGACTCTCCCCGAGTCATTTTCAAAACAAATAAATAAAACTATTCTAAAATTGCACGGTCTATGAAACGACATCATTCATATTTCCACGTATTATTTTCATATTATGCACGTTATTTTTTATTTTACATGGATCATTATTTTTATTTTCATAACCATTAATTAGCTCGAGCCATATTTTTAGGTGCTTTCGTAATTATATAAATACGTAGCAGTTATAGTCGTCGTTCAGTCCGTCTGTCCATCTGTCTGTCCGTCCGCATGTAACAGCGCAAAAACTACCCAACCGAATCGTTTGAAATTTAAAATACATAATTGTTGCATAATTATGTCGAGTCATTTCAAATTTTATAAAAATAGGATGCATAGTTTAATAACAGGGACAGTCAAAATTTTTCCGTTACATTACGGCCAATGGGGAAAATTATTGCAAGTGCATTTTAATGATGTTACAGCCTTCCGAATGGTCTGAAATTTTAAAATATAATTGTTGAAAAGTTTTGTTGAGTCATTTCAAATTTTATGGAAATCGGATGCATAGTTTAATGACATGGAGAGTCAAAAGTTTTCCGTTACATTACAGCCAATGGGAAAAAATTATTTCAAGTGCATTTTAATGATGTTACAGCCTTTCGAACAGAATGAAATTTATAGGCACTTATGAAGTGCACTAAAATATACATTCAGTACAATATGCGGTGTAAAAAAAATTATAAAACTATTTATAGTACGAGCACCTAATTTGCCACGTTTGACGAGCAATGTAACACTTGTTGGAAAGTGAAATGATGCTGCATCGTTAAATATTGAATTATTGAGCATTATAATCTCTATTGTTTATCTTATAATAGATGGATAGTATAGACTGGACGGAAAAATATTTTACTTTCATTGAACTTTATTTGGATGGTTTCTTCTTGATAAAATTTGTCTAGGACTATGGTTTTTCTATTATGTTTAATATCAGCTATATGCTCCTTTTCGATACTTAACGTGCATAATATGAAAGAATATGTGAATGTTTGAATAATGGCTTTTCATAGACCGTGCAATTTTAGAATAGTTTTCTTTATTTGTTTTGAAAATGATTCAAGGAGAGTCGAAACAAGTAAACAGTCGAAATGAACGTATTTTTACTGGTTTTAAAGTTTTAATTTAGACCTTTTAGCATTTGAAATTAGTATAACAAAACGCATGTTTCTTTAACTTCTTTATGCTCTTGTTTACATATGTGAAAGTTTAATTTTTTATAATTTTAATTACTATCAATAATAAAAACAAAATTTGATTACTTAATCTCCGCAGAATCCCTGAAAGATCCCTAATAGAGAAAACAAGTCAAAATTTTATGTTTTGATTGCACTGATAAATGTTATTTCCGATGTACAGTTAGAGATATAAAAAAAGCCTGAATTTATTCAGTTTTGTTGTATTATTTGAAATCGGAAATATTTGATAACGAGTAATATACGAGACATTAATACAGGGTGTATAGAAATTAGTTGGACAATTTCGGAAGTTAAGAACTTGCGAAATATTAAATGAAATTAACTAGTGGTAAGTCAGACTAGTAGTAATATTGCCGAAGTCTACTCATAGATGGCGTTAGGTGTCATAACTGACGGTATCGCTTATCGAGCGGAGGTTTTATTCAATGGCCACCACTATAACAAGATCTTTCACAGCTTGATTACGGTTTATGGGGTTTTGTAAAGAATCAAGTATGCAAGCCGCCACTTCCTGCATCCATTCTTCAACTAAAATCAATGATCTGCACTGCAATTAATTTGATCGGCGGAAACATACTGACAAATCTGTGACAAGAAATGATTTACCGATGGGACATTTTTAGAATCATGAAAGGAAGTCACATGGAACTTTTGTGATAATGGTAAAATTGTACTATTTTTCTATCTTACAACATGTAGTTTAATATTTTTCCTGTCAATTCCATTCAATAAATGATTCTTTTTGCCAAACTAATTTGTAGACACCCTGTATATTAAATTTTAATAATTTGTAGTAATGTGGGAAGGAAATTTACTGTTAGTGTTGTATTTTATTTTATAAGAAATCATTTCTTTCATAAATTACCATTAACACTCAGCGGTCACAAATGTGGACGCTTTTTGTGATTTTTATTGTTTACCCCCTCTTTTTTGGAATTCCTATTAATATGAAATGAATAGATCATAAAAAAGAAGTCTTTTTTTCTTATCGTTTAAATATTGTTCCGGAGGAGATTAAACGTAGCTTTATTTTATTTATTTTTTTATTCTATACAAATCAGACAGGAGAATCTGACAGTACGCTGCTCTAAAGTTTAGTGGATATCTGAAATTCCAGCATTATGTCACAGTTTTTAATTCAAAAAATTATGTAGACAAGTTCTATTTGGAAAGTAAATATTTGGTTTCTTTTTATAGAATTTCATTTTCTAATGTGTCAGCATTAGCTGGCCCGTACAGCATTTTCTACATCTTAGAAAAACCAAAATTATCTTATAGTCCACCCCACCCCCCCTTTTGCTTTAAATTTAAAGAATGTTGAATCTGAGAATTAAAAACAAGTAATGTAAAAATTTTGTTTTTAAAGTCAATTCCTACTTAGGCCATCAAAGAAAAATTTAATATAATCCCTTAAGCTAATATTAGTTTTTGTTGCATTAAAATATCTCAATTTGTTGATTTTCTATAAGCAAGTAGGTTTACAATGGAAGTCTATGGGAATTTGCAAAATATTACAGGTATCGCAAAGTAGGTGCCACTTTTGGCGATATATCACCAAGTTGGCGACAAACTTGGCAGTATTTGGCGACAGAGCAAGGTCCCCTCTATGGTAAGTCCCCTTATAGATATGAAGATGCATTAAATGCGTTCAATAACCAATGGCCGCCAATTTGTCTCCCATATAAAACAAAAATTAATTAATTAAAATTTTATTAATGAATTAATATATGAAAAATCTGTATTAACATAATTGTCATCCAGTACAAGTTTTAAAAAAATTTATTTCAACTTGATAGGATGAATAATAAGTATTTTATTAACGACTGAATATTTGAACAATCTACATAAATAAATAAATATAGGGAGAGTGTGAACTAATAGTAGGAATTGAATAATAGTAGAAATTGAATAATCAAAATATCTTCTGACCGCGATGTCAAAATGCGTCGCATTAGTAACGGTTTTATACGATAAAAATGATTGCTTAGGAAACGAACTCTGACACTTTTACCTTTGTTTCTCCGCTGCATTTTAGTAAAAATATCGATGCCTTTACTTTCTTTAATAAATAATTAAAAAACTATTTCATATAATTTTGTAATCGATTCCTAAAAGACTGCTCCATACAGCAGTATAAAATAAAATATTGGATAACTAAGGTATCGTAGATGTTGATTAATAAAAATGATACTTCGGATTTTCGGTGAAATGGATATCTGAGAACAATTAGGAAAAACTTTAAACCTCTGTGGGAATTCCGAATAAACTTTATTAAAAATAGAATAAAATTTTTGTATTGTCATAAAAGTCCCAACTGGGATTGCTTTTATAAGTTTGTCAAAATCGACTGCAAAATTAGAAAACTAGGGATATACACGAAACATTCCATTCAATATAAAAATCAAACAATGTAACAAACAATTCAAAAAACTTAACATCAGGTACATTCGTCTATCAGATATCAAATTTATTAATCCCTGGGTGCGATAGATTCCCCTGTCATCACGCACGCACGCACACACACCCACATATAGAGGCAAACATTTTACTTTTACAAGGATAGATATTAAACTAAAGTAATATGTCGACATCAAATAAATGTGCTGGGTATAAAGACTAATTTTATTTACTATTTGTCTATGTTATAAACAGAGCGGAAAGCGTATAAAAAAATTTTTACTGCTCCTACCATTATCCTCAATCAATATCCTTCGAGGTAAGTTTTTTTAATATATGCTGTAATGTAGGAGACGATGGTATACTTTAATAATGAACACACTTGATAAATGAAGAGGCCATCGTGTGGTTTTCTTGATTTAATAGACGTTCACAAACATAAAATTATGTACACAAACAAAAATTATAATCAGGAAACATTTTCTTTTTTAACTACATCACTCTAACGTCGAGTCACCTTCACAACCAAAACAACACACTCTGCGCTTACTCCCGCTTCTCTTCAGAATTGGAAAATGCAGAACAATATTTTTATCATCAGATGACTACCGCCATCTATCGATGGAAAATGTTAGTTTCTGTCAGTGAGTTATAATTGAGTTATTTCTTTACAGACTAGACTCCTCCCCACCTGGAGAAAACTATTTACAGTTGACGGGGAAAAGTTTATTTCTGCGTTTTTGTTTTTCAAGCACCAGTTCCAAACAAAGTTTAGTACCTTGAACCACAACTGACTTATTCCCACCGTGAAAACATAAATATATAGAAAACATAAATATATAGAATACAAATAAAATTTATAAATACTCAAACATTATACTCAAGATACAAATGAAAAATAATTTACACATATTCAAACCAATAAATTCAAATTTAACTGTTATACAAATTATCATATTGTCATATTAGCATTCTAATCAGACTTAGGCTTTTAGGGCTCGACTCAAACTATCAGCATTCTGATGATGTTTTCCTTTTTTATGAACAATTTCATAATTGAAGGACTGTAAAAGTAAGGCCCATCTTAAAAGTCTAGGATTAGTTCCGCTGTTTTTGTCTAACCATACTAAGGGGTTGTGGTTCGTCTGGATCTGAAATTTTTGATGTCCATCCAAATAGCATCGTAGTTTTCGCACTGCAAACACAATAGCAGCACATTCTTTTTCGGTGGTACTAAAGTTTCGTTCTCTTTCTAAAAACTTTTTGCTCAGATACAATATAGGATGTTCTTCATTATTTTCATTCAGCTGGGATAACACTATACCAATTCCCAATTTTAAAGCATTACACTGAAAGATGAAAAAAGTCAAGACTATATAAGACAGGATTTTCAGACCTCTGGTCAGATCTAAAACTGAAATATATTTAGCTGAAGACACCTTTTCTATTAACTGCTCAATGTTGGGCAAAGTATAAAATTTTGTGCGAGTCACTTTATTTAAACGGCGAAAAACTTCAACTAAAATTAACGGAGAGGCAAAGTCAGATTCACCTAGCTCAATGACTTCCAGTTTCAGCATTTTCTCAACGTCGGCCTTAAGGATTTCCGTTTGTCTAGGCGACATTTTATAAGGCCGGATACAGATTGGTTTTTCTGATTCCAGCTCAATATCATGTTCAGCTAAATTCGTGCACCCCGGTTCAGTCGAAAAACCGTCAGCATATTTTCCAATAAGTTGTCCTAATTCTTCTCGGTGACTTTCATTTAATCTGTTGTCTTTTTGGATTTCTTGCAATACTTCTAACAACGCATTGTCATTATTTTCCTCGTCCAATTTAGAAATTTCATCCTCTTCATCGTTAGAGGTTGTTTTTATAGTCAGTAAATTTATACTTTCTATTTTTCTTTGATGGTAGGGCTTTAACATATTTACGTGATACACTTGGGACTTCTTTCTCTTTGGATCGTAAATAACATAGTTAGTTTCTGACAATCTCTTCATTACTTCTCCAGGTCCTATCCAACTAACTGACAGTTTATTTGGTTTGGACGGGGCCACAATTAATACTTGATCTCCCTCTTTAAACTCTTGTTTTCTGGCTTTTATATCATACCAATATTTTTGGTTTTGTTTCTCATTTTCCATATTTTCTGCAGCGAGCTCTTGGCATTTCTTCTTTCTGTTCATTAAGTCAAATACATAGGAAATCACACTATCTTCTTTTATCTCTTGCTCAGTCAATTTTTCATAGAGTAGCATCATTCGAGTTCTTAAGTTCTGGCCATGGACTAATTCTGCTGGACTGAACCCAGTGCTATTGTGAGTTACAGTTCTTAATGCAAAAAAGGCAGGAGGGAGTACTTTCTCCCAGTCAGCTCCAGATTCTAAACAAAGTACCCTGAGTATTCGTTTCAAAGTCCTGTGCATTCTTTCAACTGGATTACTTTGTGGATGATAATCCGAACTTCGCACAACTCTAACTCCAAATTTCTCTAAGAATTCCGTTGTAAGTACACTCATGAATGACTTTCATTGGTCAGTTTGTAGTATACGAGGAAATGCAAGACTACTGAAAATTTGCAATAAAGCATCAATAATCGTCGTAGAATACCAATTAGGTGTAGGAACCGCGTCAGGATATTTCGAAGCTAAACAAATTACAGTTATTATGTATTTGTTGCCTAGTGTACTGACAGGTAAAGGTCCACAAGCATCAACATTTAACTTCGTAAATATTTCTGAAATAACTGGAACAATCTGTAAAGGTGCTTTCTTTTTGTCTTGACGCTTTCCAACTCGTTAACAGTAGTCACAGGTTCTTACATACTCTTCGATATCTTTAAAGCAATTTGGCCAATAAAAAGCCTTAAACAAAGCATCTTTAGTTTTAGCTACCCCCAAATGAGTTGCAACAGTTTCATGACAAAATTTTTTTAACTGCTCACGAAATCTTTCCGGGACAACTAATAATTTTCTTTCAGTACCATTCCTATCTTTTCTTCTATAAAAAAGCATATTTTTCTCCAAAATAAATTTACTATCTTTGGTATTTTTCTTTTTAGCTTCTTCAATAAGAGGTTTTAGCTCTTTGCTCTTCTTTTGTTCTTCAGAAAATGTCTTAGGAGAAGTTTATACAAGCTCTTGTATTGAGACAGTTTGACATACTGGCAAAATTGAGTCTTCTTGATTTTCTAACTTCTCTTCTTCAGATTTATCTGTATCTTTTTTCACTTCCATTTTTTTTTTGTTTTCTCTTTCTATATTATTGCTATGATTCTTTTCTACAGTTTCATCAGAAATTTCGCGCATTTCAGGTTCTTCATAAACCTTCTCTGCTTCCAGAATTTTCTTCTGAGCTCTGGTTTGAACAGCATTAATCATATGCTCTTCCACTGCCTTTTCTTCTTTACAATGTTCAAATAAAGCGGTTGTTTTATTTCCTAACAAATATCTTCCTAAATCTACAGAGTCTCTAGAGACAGCAGCTTTAGTTATCACATGTCCAATTTCACAGTCTAATTCAATCTCTGCAAGAGGTAAACAGAATAGACCATCGTGTAAGGGCACCCGAACCCACACTTTTTCGTTCAGATACATATGCGGTTTGACATACATTTGTGCAATTAAATCTATTGTCGCACCCTTATCCCTTAAAATTTCCATTTGCCCGCCGTTTACTTTCCCCACACTAAGATAAGGCGTTATTGAAGAATCTTGCCCAACTCCAACCTTAACATGAGAAATGATTTCTGGGGATTTCTTAAGTTTATCACATTGAGGACGAAGATGAGTGCTTGATCCACATTCGTAATAACGTAACGTTCTCCTCTTATCAAATTCTCTTTCTCTATGATTCCCAGTTAATGATTCTGATTTAATTGGCAATTTAGGCTTATTATCCTTACTTTCTTTCTTGTAGTCAAAGTTAATTGAAATTTTAAACTGTGGTCGAAAATTAGACATGGTCTTTTTCGGAAGTTCTTTCTTTTTGAAACTTTCTTTGATACTTTCATAATCATCCAATTTCTTAGCCAAATCTAAAGGCGTCACAAAATTTAACCAATTGTCTAAAAAATGTTCTTTTGTTTCCGCAGGCACTCGAAACTTTAACTGTTCTGTAATAATTAGATCTTTAAGTTGATCAAACTTTTCAACACCTAATTCTTTAATCCAGGCTGTAAAATAACTAGTGAGTTCCTGCGCATAATTCCTCCAAGATTTGTCTGGCGTTTTATGATGCCGATAAAAACATTGTTTCAGTTTCTCGCAATTCAACTTATATCTTTCTAATATAAGATTTTTAACGAAATCGTAGTTAATCGCATCTTCAGGCGATTCCCTGGCTAACATGTTTGTAACCTCTGTGGGCAAAACAGCTAACAAGTATGCAACCCATTCACGCTTCGAAACTTTAGCCATCTCTGCTCTTCTCTCAAAATTAATTTAAAACAGACCCATCTCATCAGATTTTTCGTCGAATTTCGGAACAATTTGTGCCAACTGTATCTTTGGTCCGACATCAACCTTTCTTCCTGACCTATCGTTCTGTTCAGAAGTTCTTTGCAATTGCTCCATTTTTTTTAAATTCTAGGTCATGTTCATGAGCTTCCTTAGCCTACGTTCTTCCCTTTCTTCTCGTTGAATTCTTTCTTCTTTTTCTTTCTCTTCTTTTTCTCTCTCTTCTCTCGTTTTCCTATCTTCTATTACTCGGTCTAACATGAGTCTAACCTCTTCTTCTTTGTAAACTTCGCTTTCTAAAATAATTTTTTTAATTTCTGGAATCTTTTTCGAAAGATCAACTTCCAATTCCAATTCGTCACAAATTTCCAACAAGTCTGCCCTTCTAGCTTTTGCTAAATAGGCCATCTTAATTTTAGATAAACCGAAACAAAATCAGAATGCTTAATTTCTAATTAATAGAACTCAGAAGTCTCCTACTTAAAACTAGCAACAAAACTTTTAAGCCGATATAATAAATTTTAATTAATAAAGCAATTTTAAAATACACCTCTATCAAATTCTTAGTAAATTAAACACTGTACAATTTTTTAAACAAATTAAATAAGTAAATGTGTAATTGTCACAATAATACGATTAAGATGATAAAAGAATTTTTTTTTTCAACATTCAGAACTGTATTTTATTCAATAAACACAATTATTTCAAAACAATAATTAAATTACGCAATTAAAATTAAACCAATCAAACTAAGTAAGTACGAGAATTTTTCTTAATTCTCAAACCTTTTTATGCAAGCATAACAAATTACTCGCAAAAAAATATTTAAAATAACCCATTTAACATTTTCATTTCTTTACATAAAAAGAGTAAATTACAAAATATTCAACTCAATTTCTTTTTCCAAATGAAAATAACACTTTTATCTTTTACTCGATACCTATCAAGTTTTTATTTTTTTACATAAAAGCAACAAACAAAACAGAATTATTTATTCTTCCGTTTTAAACTCGATAACTTTTTTTCTTTAAAAATAACAAACAAATATCAAATCTACATTCATTTTTCAATGAGAATCAAAGAACGAAAATATCATCTATTAAATTTTTAGAATAACTAAATAACAAATAAAGAAAAAAAACTGAATTCATCTGCCTTCCAACACTTTTTTCTTTCGAACTTTGTAATTTTGGCTTATGAAATGAGCAAAAAAGCTTTAAAATAATTTCTAAATTATCATTTATTTTGAATTAGTTTTAGTTCTTATTAATTTAAGTCTCATTTC